>QLNU02003225.1:40756264-40847247 GCA_006491805.2 Dysdera silvatica | reverse complement strand
GTAGCCGCCCCTTAAAATACGTTTTCCTGTCCTCCTTGCAATATTACGTGTCAAAATGGTTGAAGGATAATGTAGTAAATTAAACTGCCAGTTTTCAATTTCAAAATAATATTATAGATGTCGCAGACACATCGGAATATTAAACCATTTTGAATATGTGACCCTTTTTTATGCTGACAATAATTCACCGAATTTAACAATTACAATACTAATTAATTTTGTTTTGAAACTTCTTTGTGGAAATATGAAAATTTTTATTTTGAGGGAAAACCACAAGCCACAAAAAAACATTTGCTATTGAACGTGATTAAACTATATGAATGTTGTATCGCAGTCAAGTTAGCAACTCATAACTGTTGACGAAATCAATAAAGTCATTAAGAATTATCAATAATTGTAAAACTTGATATAAAATTAACGCTTTAATTTTATTCTAAGATAATAATGTAAAAGTAATTTCGGTATATTTTATTTTTAATCTAATAATATTATATAATAAATAAATAATGTGTTCAAAAGCACTTTGCTAGAATTTATAGGTACTTCAACCGTATCTTATTGTAACTTCATATACTTGATATAAGGCCTATCTATATATCCGTTTGGCTTGTATGTAAACCTGGCATTGTGTAATATTCACTGATTTCCCTCTAACGAATTTAGGCTTTTTCATCTGAAGATTGATGGACAAACAGCTCTTACATCCCACAGATAAAAAAAAAAAATTCCAAGCTTATTTATGCATGATATTTTTTTTAAATGGTTTATTTTTCTACAACGTTTTATATTTTACCTCTTTATGATTTATAGTTTCAATACTTCACAGAAGGTTAATAGTGGAAACAACCTTGATATTAGAGATATCCAAAGCCAATAATATATCAAATGGCATGCAAATCTAAAGCTTTTTCCCATTTATAGTCATGTGGCTGACTTTTTTTCACAATAAAGAATATCTTTTACTGCCGCGACTTCTAGGCATCATAGGAAGCCAAAACATTAAGTTCTTGCGCGTCATCAAACGTCATCGTGACAGAGACGCGTCATCAGCGCGTCATCAGATAGAAATTTCTTTCCAGTCTCATGACTATGTGCAATTGGGGTCAAATGCATGGTAAGAATAACTGGGAAGGTTAAGAAATAAAATGTCAGAGAAAGTAAATACGCATTAATCACACTGAAATAAAGAACTTATATTACCATAAAAGACCTTATAGTAGGGACGATTGCTTAGTGATGGATACGCAAAAGAAATTTGAAAATGAATATTAAGAAATTGTTGAAAACAGAAGGGGTGTAAAACAAATTTTCTAAAATTAGAAAGTAGGTTTGAATTAAATATGGCGCAATTACTGAGGTCATATGTCTGGATATATATATATATATATATACGTTTGTTTTTATTTATGTAGTAGCAATGTGGTGGCACAGTGTGGTAACGCTTTCGACTTTTGCGCCGTTAACTCGGGTTCGACTCCCAACCGTGCAAAGAACGCTTACTTAAGAGGTCTCATAAAGATAGCACTGCTCACTGTAGTCTGGGGTTTGGTTCTCTAGGCCTTACGAGATTCGGATTCCTCTGGAAAACAGTAGGTCCCGAGTCCCGAAGTAACATGACCATTGTAGCCCTTGAGCCGTAAAACCACAAAAAAAGAATTTTATGTAGTATTTTTTAATTTGAATAGAAATCAACAGAGAGCTGCACAACATGAGTGGGCAAATTATTTAATTAATTAATTAGATCGATATACCTTCAATATATTAAATTTTCTACCCGCACAAATTGCTGCTGGTATTTAAAGATGTAAATTGTATTAATCACATAAATTTAAAGAAAAAAAAGAGTGCTTCGACCAAAGGGATTCGAACCCATGATCAATCAATCCATCAATTAATTAATTAATCAAACAGTTCGGCATGAAAAAATTGTATTAATTTCATGTATTTTCATGCCCAATTACATGTTGAATGCTCTACCAACTGGAGTATGGTCTACAATAAAACTCATCTTCTTAATCTATGTATAACCTATAAAAGAGAGAGAAAAGTTGAGTGTAAATCATAGCTCAGTTGGCAAAGCGTCCGACCTGTAGTTGGAAGGTTACCGGTTCGAGTTCTGATGGTCGAGGCATTCTTCTTTCAAATTTATATAATTAATATAATTTACATCTTTGAATGCCAGCAGCAATTTGCGCGGGTTCAAAATATAATATATTAAAGATATTTCTTTCTAATAAATTAAATAATTTGCTCAGACACATTGTGATGCCGTTTATTGATTTCTATTCACATTAAAAAAATACTGCGTAGTAACTAACTTGTATAATTTACATTTTGAATTCCAGCTGAGTTTTGAGCGGTTTCCACTGTATAATATAATAATAAAGTAATGTCAATTTGCTTCATTCTTCTTCTCTAGTTTCGGAATATACATACTTAAAAAAATTGTATATATATATATATATATACGAACAGATTTAATACTGGAAGTGATCATCGAATGGTGAGATGTAAAGTGCACTTAAATACTAAATTAGAACGACAGAAGCTCATTAGGAAACAAGTAAGTAAGAGGGTGGATTTAAAGAAATTAAAAGAAAATACCGAGGCATTCAAGTTGGAATTAAAAAATCGCTTTTCTGCACTGGAAGGACTTATTGAAGAAGTTGACATCTCAGAAGCAAATGAAAACATTGTTAAGACAATAGTTGAAACTGCTGGGGAAATTGGTGGTGTAACCTGTAAAAAGCACAATAGCAAATTATCTGAGAAGACGAAACAGCTCATGAAAAGGCGAAGAGATATGAAGGTGGACAATCGAAATACCAGTTCCAGGATTGAGTACATAGAACTTTGTAAAACTCTGCGCAAAAGCATGAAAGAAGACATAAGAAAATTCAACTGTGAGTTAGTAAGGAAGGCCATTGAAAATAACAAGAGCCTTAGGGTTGTTAAAGGAAGTTTATCTGTTGGGAAGAAACACATCATTGCATTAAAAGGAGAGGATGGCACCGTAACAAGAAATAGGGAAGAAATACTTAGAAGAGTTGAAGAATTCTACAAAAAACTATATGAAAGTAACAGTGGATTAAACGAAGACACTGAAATAGTCGAAGGAACAGCTCCTAAAATCTTAAAAGAAGAAGTTTCATTTGCAATAAAAAGTATGAAGAAAGGAAGAGCCCCTGGCGATGATGGTATTACATTAGATATCCTAAAAGAAGCTGGAGAATATGTAGAAGACATACTTGCAAAATTCTTTACCAAATGTCTTAACAGCGGTAACATACCAAACCAATGGGATTCTGCAACAGTAATTCTTTTGCATAAAAAAGGTGATAAAGAGGATTTGAAAAATTACCGACCAATTAGCTTGTTACCTGCTATTTATAAAATCTTCACAAAAGTGCTAACACATCGCCTGCAGAAAAAATTAGATGCAGCTCAACCAAGAGAACAAGCTGGATTTCGAAGTGGATTCAGTACAGTGGACCATATTCAAGTATTAAGAGAATTAATTGAAAGAACACATGAATATGAACTTCCATTGTGTGTTGCATTTATTGACTATGAGAAGGCCTTTGACTCTATTAAAACATCAGCAGTCATCAACTCTTTAAGATCAACAGACATTGAGGATGTGTACATTGACATGGTGAAACGTGTGTATAAAAATGCAAGTGCAAAATTTCGGTTACATAAAGATACCAAAACTATCAAACTTGGCAAAGGGGTGAGGCAGGGAGATACCATTTCTCCAAAACTTTTTACTTCAGCTTTACAGATGATTTTTCAGCTGATAAATTGGAATAACAAGGGAATAAAAATAAATGGTGAATATTTAAATCATTTGCGGTTTGCTGATGACATTGTTATTTTTTCAACGAACCCATCAGAACTCCAAGACATGGTACAGGAGCTCTCAACTAGAAGTAAAGAAGTTGGACTCAAGATGAACCTACAAAAAACTAAGATCATGTTCAATAATTTTGTAGAGGAAACAAAAATACAAGTTGACAACATTGAGCTAGAAATTGCTGATTCATATATTTACCTTGGCCAGCTGATTTCAATGGATGGCAACATTATGAAAGAACTCAACAGACGTATTAAACTTGGCTGGAGTGCATTTGGAAGAAACAGTTTTATCCTGAAGGGGAAATTGCCTTTGTGTCTAAAAAGAAAGGTCTTCAACCAGTGTGTATTGCCAGTCCTCTCTTATGGATCAGAGACATGGAGTCTAACAGTTGGAGCAATACGAAAGTTACAGACAACGCAAAGGAGCATGGAGAGGTGCATGCTTGGAATAACTAGGAGAGATCGAAAAAGAAACACTTGGGTGAGAGAGCAAACTAGAGTAGAGGACATCATTGTTAAAGTAAAAGGGCTGAAATGGCGATGGGCTGGGCATATTGCAAGAAGAACTGATCAACGATGGACAACAGAAATTCTGAACTGGATTCCAAGAGACCACCGAAGACCTAGAAAACGTCCTCAAACTAGATGGGTGGATGAAATAAGAAAACAGGTTGGGGTGACGTGGAAACGAATGGCCCAGGATAGACTTGTGTGGAAAGCATTTGGAGAGACCTTCATCCAGCAGTGGATAGATAATGGTTGAATATGATGATGATTATATATATATATATATATATATATATATATCGTTGTATATATATATGTATATCGTTGTCCGTTGTGATCCACTTAGGGGGAAAATCACCAGAGCGGTTGTTTTAAAATATCACTAACTAAAACTTTATTTTTCCTTTTCTTGGATCCGGTAACTCGTTCTCTTTTGTAT
This sequence comes from Dysdera silvatica, assembly GCA_006491805.2. NCBI lineage: Eukaryota > Metazoa > Arthropoda > Arachnida > Araneae > Dysderidae > Dysdera > Dysdera silvatica. The sequence goes on along the minus strand of QLNU02003225.1, from coordinate 40,842,443 downwards.
ATTTTGCATTCTTGATTCTTACTTCCACGTTCCATCTCGTTGTCTCGTTTTCTTCTTCCTTTCGGCGCTACCAGTATATTTATGTGAAAGATATTTGAGGCTGTTCAATTAAAGATATGGATTATTAGTGGATTGGTAATGGATTGTTATTGAATTAGCCGCTGTAGAACATGATATTTAGACATAATTAATTTAAAGAAAGGTCCTAGTCAGCCTTTCAACGCTTTTTGCAATCATAGTTTCGAAACTTAAAATTCCCACTGAGAGTTACTCGGATATAAAAGATATTGGATGTAATTTTATATGTATACTAATAATGTAGAAATGGCAGTCAGTGCTTAGAGAAAGAAATAGGCAGACAAAGAACATCCCTCGAGAATTTTCGAGTAGATGCTTGTCCCCTTTGTTGAACTGGCCAATGAAAACCCATTGGTGGGGCGGAAAGTTCGAGAACGAGGCAAGAAGGCATAAATACGGAGAAGACAAAGGTCTCAGCGCAGTTTCTGGTATTAAACGGAACTGGGTCAATCTACGCCCGGAGTTTTGAGTTTTCCTTTGCGAGAGAAAAGCTAGGCTCAGAGCCATCAGGGGCGGTGTTGAAAGACTCGATGTTGAATCTGTCCCCTACTTTTCGCCAATTAAATAAAGGGGATCTGATCTATAGGTCACTTAACCGGAGGCTCGCTGGTCGAAGCTCATAGAGTCGATGCATCCTTGAGTTCGTCCAACGATATGCAATTCTCTGGAGCTGATGGAGAGTATGCCTGGTTATGAAGCACCGATGCATGATGGGCTGTTTAGTTCATTCCGCCATCGTTACGGTTCCTTTTGGAACGGGACGGTAAACAGGAAGAGAGCTCACTAGTAATAGTGACTTGCAGTAGATAGATTGACCTCCACGACATAAAACCGGGGTAATACGTCGAATGGATGACGCTGATGGGTTGATTGACTTCTTCAGTGTGACGTTGATGATCCTCTAGGCAGCTTGTGATTGTTACTGGCATAAGACCTTCGATAAGAAGGCGGGGCCTCCTTTTGAGGGGTATTGAACTTCAGAGGCTGATGAGACGGCTAGTTCATATAAGTGTCTTTGATGATTTTTATTTGAACTGTTCTAGAACTTTCATTAGCAGTGTGAACCTACTTACATAACTGTACGGACAAATTAATGATTGCCTCAAAGGGGTTATTATTCCATTGCCTAACTTTCATTTGTGAACCCCTAGTTTAATAGTTAGTTTAATACTGGTAGTTTTTGAAACTCTTTTAAACAGTGAATTGTTGTTTGTATTTAGAATTGAATTGATCATGGGCCGTTTAGAATGAATTAAAATTATTTGTATGAGAACGTGTGTCCTTTTTGTTGAAAGTTACACAACAAAGATATAAAATTACATATATCACCCTAAAATTACTTCCTGATCAGTTTGGAAAATAAGGAAAATTTGTTTCTTTCCCAACTCACTATCTTACAAAGAATGGTTGACTAAGTGCAATAAATACAAAGGAATAAACAACAGAACATACGAAGCCATTCAAAATAAACTAAGGACCTATTGAGCATAGGAATTTCAAAGTATATTTATTAAAATTTACACGATTGCAGAAAGGTGTCACCAATATAAATGGACATCGGCAACAAGCGAAGGAGGATACTTCAGAGGGCCATTTTCGTTTGAATGTATTTCTTCCGTAATGTTCAATACGTTTCAGAAGCCGTAAGAATGAACATCTCATCTTGTTTTAGTATTTTTTTTTCTGCAGAAATAGAATATAAGGGCTATCAGCTTTTATGGGATGGGAACAGCTTGTAAGCTTATAAAACGGGTATGAGAAAATGGTTCCTGGGAGGGTGAGAAGTCAAGCTGTGGATATATGAGGCAGCGAACACATTATCGCGTGATATAAAGCTTAAATGTTTTAGCTTTGCTCACTTTACTAGTTATTTTTTTCTTGTCTTCGGTTAATATAAAGCATATTACAACTTTAATAACAATACATGGCAGACCCTCTCCTTCTTCCCCACCCCCTCTCCGCAAAAATGAGACACATTTGTTTCAAGAAAGGGACAATGCGAAAAGGGCACATTATATTTTTCCAGAGTTCAATTATCACACGTTATATATATAATTTTTTTAAACTGAGAAAAGGTAGCATCAGACTTGCATAACACATTCAGAAAATACGCAATTCATGCGAATTATGTCGATTTTGTCACAAATAGTCTACGGAAAATCAATATAACATAATATATAAACTCATTTTTCTTAAGAAATATTTTACAGAATTTTTTAACATTTTAGAACATATTATTAAACATTTTAACGAATCATTTGCACAATTTTTAACCTTATTTAATTTTATTACATTAAATTTTATATAGTTTTTTACAAAATTTGGCAGGTTTAAAATAAGTTTTAAATAATTTTTAACAATTTTTAACATGAGTTCCAACATTTTTTTAACATAATTTTTAACAATGCGAACAAGATTTTTCATTAGGGTGCCGTGTGATATCCGCTTTGTTTAGTTATGGGCTTTCTTTTCTCTGAGAGCCCTGCGGTGGCGCAGTGTGGTAACGCGTTCGCCTAGTACGCCGTTAATCCGGGTTCGACTCCCAACAGTGTACAAAGAACGCTTACTCAGAGATCTCATAAAAAGATCGCACTGCTCACTGTAGTCCAGGGTTTGGTTCCCTGGGCCTTAAGAGGTTTGGATTCCTCAGAAAATTGTAGGTCCAGAGGTTCGGATTCTTCGAAAAACAATAGGTCCCGATGCAGCATGATCATTGTGGTCCTTGAGCCGTAAAACCACAAACAAACAATAAATTTTCCCTGCAATTTTCAGATATGCTCTGAATATCTATATGTATATATTATATGTTCTCAGAAAAAGCAAGCTCATAACTTGACAATGCAGATATGATGCGCCACCCTGATGAGAGTCCTGCTTGCATTGTTAAAAATTATATTAAAAACTATGAGTATACAATTCATATATTGTAAAAATTTTGTAAATTAGTATTTAAATTGTGGAAATAACTAGTTAAATTTTTTTTAAAAATATGCTATTTCTTTTAATATAAGAAAAAAATACACATATATAAAGAGCATGAAATAATGCTTTTCCCTTCATTTTTCTCTGAAAATTTTGTGAGAAATCGATATGTTATTGAGATTTACGGAAATATTTCGTTTTTTGGTGGGGGAAAATTAAAAAATTTGGGGTCTAAAAGGGCGCTTCAACATACTTCTATGGGGCCTAAACTCCCCTTGGCTGCGCGCCTGATGATACATTTAATTTATTATATGTATATATGTATATTATTATAGGTATATATATGTGTATTATATTATTATATCTATATATGTAAAGTGTATTATCGCATGCATGCACATTACTTGTAAACTTGCAACACCAGCACTTATGAACATCCTGCATACGCCTATGGCCTGCGCAATTCCTGAATATAGCTTTCTAAAACTTATTGTTGGCTAAACGTTGCTTAGTAATAATTGCTTAGTAATAATTGCTCACTAAATAATAATCAATAGTGCGTACAACAGCGGCGACTGTCGGATTGGGTGGCAGCGAGTTTGTTGGGCCTTCACTTGTCCTTTTTCTGCTGTCGCCCTCCGCGTGTTTTGCGTGTCGAACTCGTGGAAAATAAATTATTATTATTATTAAACATCGCCGAGTGAAATTAATTGCTCACTAAACGCACCAGAGACACGTAACGCGATTCCTTTTCGGGTAAAAACTTTTAAGGCTATTTGCTTATGTCCAGTTTTTTTCTTGCAACATGTCTTTCTATCCGGAAAAGAATACGTTTTACTTTGTCCAAAAATGGCAGAGTTAAAAATGAAAGACAAATTATTTGGGCTCATTACACATTTTGTATGTTAAACGTTTATTACTAATGAATATATTTTGTCAATTAGGAAAGCTGAAGGGAACAGTCTGTTATTATTATTATTATTATTATTATTATCCCCCTAGCCAACTGAAGATTTGAATGCATAAATGTGATTAATTGTATTTAATTGACATTTTTGACAAAGACTACAATGCACATATTGGGGAACAAAAATTGTTTTGAAGACCTTACGAATGCTAATGTTTGGCTCAGCTTATTTAGATACCATGTAACCATACACTTTTCTCACATCATTTGGTAAAGTTGGAAATTCTTGAGGTTCTTAAAATCCACCATATTAAGAATCACCATTTGCTTGAAGAGGTAATAGAAATAGTGCCGCAACTTTTACAAATTTTAATTTTTGAAGAGAAGTTTAATGCCATCGTTGAGAACTTTACGCGAGAACACGTCTTAAATTACCATTTAATGGTTGGGTTACGTTTCTATCAACGGAAAAATGGGAAACTTACGAAGCTAGAAAATTGCGAAATTAAAATAACAGAATGTTGAATTGAGAAAAATGAAGTTCAACGCGCATCAAAATAGCATGATTCTGTTGAATGGTTGTTAAAATTCTGAGTTTAGGAGCATTTTTATAAAGTCCTTTATTGCTACAATATACGAATTTTGTCGTGTGAACTCGTATGGGGGAAAGATTCAGAAGGTGAGTGTTTCAGAGGTAAAAAATTTAATTTCGCTCTTATACTATGCAACGGCTGCAAAACTTTAGCAGTTATGCTATATTATACCTTTGCCGAAATAAGTGTTGAAAAAATGTCGTAATTTCATTCAGTTAAAATAATATTTATTAAAACATTAAATATTTAGAATAGTTCGCCAAAAGATAATTAAATTACAATGCAACGCGCATATTAAAAGAATTTTGTAGGCATTTTGTGTGCATACATCGACTGTAAATTGAAGACTGATTTGATTTTAGAATTCGGAAAACAATTACACGTACTGTTGCCAAATATAAAAAGTGAAATTATAATTATACAAAATATATTTGTTGCCAGATACGGAAAGTAAAATTATGTAAATTTAGAAACCATCATGTAAAGGGAAACAATTTATCATTTTGCCAATTTTAGAAATTAAACTTAATTCTTTTTCTTACGTTGTACTAAGTGGCAACAGTAGAGAAAGCCTGCGAAGCGAACTAACATTCCGATTGTGGGAACCCACCTTGAACCTTCACGGCTAGGATATTATCAATCACTATCGACTTTACTTTATCAATAAAGAATTCACTTTTTTACATTATGTCGTATTGAGAATAGCAGTCATGGGCAATTATTTTTAGAGAGACATGATTTTTACTTTTTAGGTTTGAGCTTTCTTGAAAAAGTTGTTCTTTATTTTACGAAATTAAACGTCTCTTTATCTAAGAAAGCAGATTTTTTTAACAGGCATATGGGCCTACATAGAAAATGATTACTTTAGGCCTTTTTAGCAAAAGAAGTCATCTTCAGTAAGGAAATACGTTTCCTTAACAAAGTATTTCTCTTTAAGAGAAGTAGTGGACCCCACCATTGTCAAAGCAGCTGAGCTATTGTGGCAAGTTTAAATTAATATATAAATTTGTTATTTCTAATGGAAAAATTCTAATTATCCTTGTATTAAGAATGCCATTTGGTATGAGATTTGATTAATGAAATTATGTTTAATTTATAGATGCTTATGCCCAACATATTTTGACACTTAGCATATGTAATGCACAATTTACAATTTTTCATTTATTTTGTTAATACAAGGTACATTTTGCTATTACAAGGTTTGATCAATTAAAAAGTAGATTGTAGATTAGCGGAATGAATAAATGGAGAGGGGTTAATAACTACCCCTGGAATACTTAAATTCAAGGAGTTTATTGTATTCTTTTAGTATTCATTGCTTATGTCCTGTATGGGCATGTCAACCCAGCTGGAACATTATATCCTCACACAGAAACCCTAATCTGAGTGGAAGAGCTAAACCAAAGCAGCATATCGCCATAAAAATTACACAGTATCTAAAAAATCTCAAATAAAATCTGGCTGACTTCACCAGAGCAGCTTACATCCACAAGAATCCTCATGAGTATTACCAACTACCCATCGAAACATCCTGTCTCTATAACGTTTAATCCAAAGGTTCAAAACTGATGCTAGAGGGAACAGGAAAATGACAGCCGTTTTAATAGCACCATCTTGAATCTGTTGTGTTTTGTGATGTATTTATTCATTACATACATGTCACCTATTTAGTGTAATGGACTGGACCTGGGCGCGACGCATGCTCGCAGCGCCTTGTGACATGCGACTAGGAACCTGTTCTCCGTTGTCTCATTTTTTTGTAAATCGCCCGGGCTGAGGACGACTCTCCTGCCCCCTCCGCTACTGTACTTCCAGGAGGATATATGTATGCAACATATGTAATATGTACAGAATTTGTGTTCTATACATATGTACAGGAGTATGTATGTATGGAATGTGGACGACCTAGCTCGCGGAGCTAATGCTGTATCACGATCACGTTCTGTTAATAAATCATTATGTTTTCTCGCTCTCCATCTCTGTGGACTTCTGCTTAACCTAACAGAATCAAGTCCAGCATACCATACATTATCCTTGAGCCACAAAAACTCAACCAACCAGCAAGATCTTAGTCACCATGTTAGTCCACATAAACTTTGCAGCACCACATTACTCATGTGGTGTCAGACAATGTCCTCATTAAAACGAAATGGAAAAATCGAAATTTCGGTTTTTAAATGCTTTCTTCAAACTCATTATTTGACACATATGTTCGATACACTCTTTTGGTATAGAACACTTTACGATAAATCACTTCATTATTTGATGTTGAAAGAGCTATATTGTACACAAGGGCAAAGGTAGCTGGGGATATATTTGCATGTTTTTTTTATTTAATGTAAAATATATTAAGGTGGTACTTTAAATCAATCGGGTACTTTAGATCTGGTACTTTAGATCAAAATTTTAATATTTTGATCTATTTCTACCACCTTTTCTTCAGCTTTATAATCAAACTGCTGCTTTCGTTTACTAGATCTCCGCTTTCATATTGAATTTCTTCATTGAAGACCGGCAGTTATTTAATTTATTTTAGCTGAATTGTTTTCTCAAATGTGGTTTCCGAACCATAGAAAATAAGTCCAAGTTTAGTGCTGAATTAAATTATTATATTAATTTAAATTAGCGTTCAAATTTACACTTAATATATTAATAAAGCATTTAGATGAAAACAGCTATTAAAAAATAAATATGATTTGGTGTTTAAAAATGGAATTGACAAATTGTAATAACATTATGATAATGTGATTTTTTAGATGAAAGAATTTAAAAATGTAATTCGGTGTTTAGTTTAAATAGCTCTAAATTAATTTCAAAACTTCTTTGAATTAAAATTTTGTTCGTGTTTTAAATTTATAAAAGGGAAATCATATGATAATAAAAGAAGATGAATAAAGAAAATTAAAAATTGCGTAATTTTTTATTAATCTTCCGAACAAAAATAACGAGAAACGCAAACAAAAGAATTGATTATACTGAAATATTTTCGTTAAAAAATGGAGAATGAGAAAAACAATAAATTTTTCAATATTAATTAAATTGTAAAACATTAGAGATTCAATTTTTTTTTCAAAAATTATTAAAAGTGATTAAATGTTACTTTTAGTTCTTCTTTAGGAGGTAGATATTCCATTTATCATCAAAATAAAGCTGTTGCAAAAAGTTTAGTAATAATGCACCCCGTTACAATATAATATATTTAAATTATGTGGTTTTTTTTAAATGATGAGTAAGAAATTGATTTTTGACTGAACGTAGAATTCATTTGTTAACGTTATCAAGGTTACAATTATTATTGCGTTACATTATAACATTGGTAATTTAATAATTTTCTATATTTTAATTAGATAAATTTTTTAAATTCATCAATTTGAATATTGAACGTTTTTTTCCAACATCCGTATTCAAAGGATTGAGTGAATAACGTTATTTGCTTTTTTCATATGTTTCTCAAATTTTTATAAGCAATAGTGGTTTTTGAACAGTAACTCCTTTTGTGAGTTAATTCACTAATTCTGATACAGTTTTTGGGAGTTAATTCACTAATTTTGATACAGTTTTTGGGAGTCAGCTGTTTCGAAAGATTCAGTAATACATTTTTCCGCTGATTGACAGATATGAGAATTTGTTCGTTGAAGGAGCGAAGGAAAATATTTGACTGTTTATCCCTATTTTGTCTTAAGTAAAATCTCTTATAAGAAATCTTTGTAATTTCCATAATACAGAAATAAAAATTTATTAAAAATTCACTTAGTTAATGCTAAGTGTGCAGCAAATAATTAGTTAAAACTTCAATTTAATTAGCTCTATATAGTCAAAATTATGTGTATATAGCTAAATTCCGTGATCCATAACTCTTTTCTGTGAATAAGTTCGAACTATGTATGGTTCATATTCTTTGGGCTGAGCTAATTCTTTTAACTGACTCGTCTGGTAAATGACCAGGGGCGGCTTGTGGTTGATTTTGAATCCGGACAGATGGTCACAGATTACTTTTTGGCGCCCCCCCACACCTTTGGCGAAAACAGGAGATTTTCACAGATGCACAGTGAGCCATATACCCTATAAAAATGGCCAAAAGTCTATGGAAGAATTTCTCTAGACGTGCCTCTAAAAGTGTTTCTAAACTTTTCCTTTTTAGAGAGATTTTCTACTGTTGGGTCAGTTAAATAATTTGAACTTTACTTCAGTTTGCTCGCCCTTATCCAAACAGGGTGCGGGGCGGTCGCCCGGTTCGCCTGTCCCTTAAGGCGCCCCTGTAAATGACTGGTACCAACTCTTTGCACTTCTCTCGTAATCACACTGTATATGAAATTTTATTTCGTACTCGCTTGTGAGAAAGAAGCTCATATTTATGTTTTTAAACGTCCCTCTCCCGACTTGTTGTAAGGCAATGCATTACCATCTGTCACCCTAAGAGTGGTCTCCAATAACCTTCTTTGATGTCCGCACTAAACAAAGGGGGCCATTGAATTTTTAATAATAAAAGCTTTTCATTAAAAAACTGTTTACACCTTTAAAAGTGGTTTTCTTGAAAATATAAAAGCCTGGAGGGCAAGCCATTAAGTTTTCCATTACACGTCTTTGAGAATAAAAGAGAGGCTCTTTTCTCGAAAAATGAGAACTTACGTTGACGTGTTTAATTTTGTCTTTTAACTTTTCTTTGTATAGTTTTTTAAACTACTTAGCTCCGAAATTGTATGTCAGGCTTCTTTTACAGAAACAAGTTTTTCAATTTAATCTTTACACCGAAGAACAAAATGTCTTTTATGACTAAAAGGAATACTTATAATTTTGTCCGCCCTCGTTTGAAACTCTAATCACAATAACAACAACATTTTTTCATTATTATGGAAATTGCTTTTGGCAACAGTTTGTGTTTAAGTTCGAAACCAAATTAAGTTTCGCATAATGTTGTTCTATAGGTTTCTTTTAACTTGAATTTATTTTAAGAATCAAGCGAATGTTCAGATAATTCAAATAACTCTCTAACGTCCATTTAAGTTTTAAATTTTAACAAAGTAGAAACAAAGGTTTAAGCACTTCTCTACTTTTTTGTAACTTTATTTTAGGCAAATCACATAAGATATAGAGAAAATTATATATAAAATATAATAAACGATCTTTTTTATTTTAAAATTAAGGCAGAAAAAAAGATTTACTAAGACTATGTACATAAATGTAACTTCAATATTCGTTTCATAAAGTAAAATCAATACAACGGGAATGATAAGGCACCAGACGATTGGTTTTTTTTTCTCATGTTTTTTAATATTTCAACGCAATGTTCTATATGAGCCAGTTTAATATTTTTATATAAGGTGATTATCGTTTGCTCAAGAAAAAGTGCATGGAGTATGAAAAAAATGCATTTAAGTTTTATTTTGCATTCTCATAAATTATGATTTTCGAAACGTCATGTTCATTTGTCTTATCTTGTCGCAGGTCACTTGCCGAATGACTTTAAGACCATCGTGAGCAGTTCACATGTTCACATTTTGGTAAATGGTTCACTCAATTTTCAACATGTTGAGATGGCAGACGAGGGCCACTACGTGTGCGAAGCAAACAACGGTGTCGGAAATGGACTCAACGCTGTAATCAGATTCGTCGTACATAGTAGGTTCACAATTTTTTTCTAAGAATGCTACTATACTTGTGAAAATCTTGAATTTAATACACGCGTGATCACAAATAATCTTGAATTTAAGATATACTGTAATAAGATTCGTCGTACATAGTAGATTGATAAAATTTCTCTAAAAATGCTGCTGTACTTGTGAAAATCTTGAATTTAACATACTCTGTAATCAGATTCGTCCTGTATAGTAGGTTCACAAAATTTTTCTAAGAATGCTGCTGTACTTGTGAAAATCTTGAATTTAAGATACACGATATGCCCGTCACGTTAGTGATGCCAAAAGGATTTTCCCAGTACTGAACAAAATACTAATTATTACTACTTGTGTTTGCAACAGAGTCAAGATATAAAATGTAGATTTCTGAAGTTTGATGAAGATGGGTAATTGACCGCGTTCTGAACTAAAAATAAATAAAAATATTTATGCAAAGGTACTTGGGATTCCGATTTCAAAATACGTAATGATATTTGCATTCATTCATCTTTAGCTCTGTGTCAATCTTAAAATATATTATAAAGAGAGAGAGAGAGAGAGAGAAAAACCACTTTTTAAGTCAGTGTTGATCTTTCTCTATCTTAAAAATATTACCCATTCTCGCAGCCGCTAAAAATAAAATTATAATTTGTAATTTAAGTTCAGTTTGAATTGAAAAGAAAGTAGTAGGTACTACATATTTTATTATTACGTGTTATATATTCTATTAGTAGCTATGTGATACAAATTTTATTAGCATATAATATATATTTTATTAGCATATACTACATATTTCATTAGTATGTAATGAAGATACAATTAATATATACTAAATATTCATTTCTACACTAAGAACTACATGTTAGTTTTTATAATATGAAATACGTGATAATTTTTATATGAATTGCACACCAATTTTAGGGATAAGAACTACATCTTCTAATTTATTCAGTACGAATTTACTGTTTTATTATTTACTGAATTATTATTTTATATTATAATTTATACAATAAAACTACACAGTAATTTATGCATTGCAAACTATAGAGTAATTTATGCATGCAAACTATATAATATTTTATACAGTACGAGATAAACAGTGACTTTCACCATATGAACTGCTCTAACACGAAGAATTTTTATTTTAGACTTATGCTAAACTGTAAAATGTTTGCTCTCCGCAAACGATAAATAGCACCGATTACGGACCCAGCCGCGTCCTAAACCAACGTTTATGCAACCAACATCTGTTACCATGGGCCAAATCTCACAACGTGAACGATGCCAGCGGTTTTCATTATGAGATGCCGCGATTTCAGAATTTTAAATTGCTCACATTTGAATGGTAATCAAAACTACTATTAAAGTTCACTTTAAGTTCATATTGGAATAATGCGGCCCCATGAACGGAATAACGTTAACTGAAATGTGTTTTCTTTGAAACAAATTACCTACAGTTGTAATGGAAAAGTGTCGACCATTTTATTCTATTATTAAAACGAGTTTCTTAATACGTTACTTCCTTTTCAGTATTTCTTTTATATATTTTTTTTTCGTTTTAGTGCCCTTCCACTATAGTTTTTTTATTTTTAAAGTTTAGGGATTTTTTTTTCTATAAATAATGTCAAAGTTTCGCCATATTTTTCAAACTTAGCTTTCAGCACAAGAATAATAACGCATGCCTGCAACCAAAAAACTGACTCAACGTTTTTCGTTTGTTTTATAAATTTTTGCGCCCTGAATTCAGAACAATTATTAAAAACATTCCGTCACATCAGATTTCTTAAGAAAATCCAATTTTATAATGAAATTTCATTACAATTAACAAGTTTATTGGCGTATTTTAATTTTTTAATTACTTTCATTTTTTATTTTAATTCATTTTGATTAGCTGAATTTATTTTGAGTTTGAATAATAATTATTATATTTTAGCGTCCTCTGCGGAAATTGCTTCCTTTTCCAAAATGAACTGAATTACTTAGTGTGTGATTTAAATCTTGCCAAAGAAGCATCATAATTATTAGGATCCATTGCAAAGACAATTAGATGTTATTACCTGGTACATCTTACTCTTGGTATAGATACCTTTCCACAAAAGTGGTGAACTTGGTCGATTGCACTGACGTTTGCGGGTTGATGAATCAATTTGGAATAAGATAAGATTTATTTCAGTAGCTACTGTTTATTGATTCATCAAAAAGGAGTCCAAAATCCGGTGCACAATAGCCATCACTTTGTGGGCAGTGATCACGTAGGAGAATAGCACATACTTCGGACAGATCAGACAAACAACAGTGGAGAGGATCGTGTGATCTACCAACAAGCAATAAGAGCTCCAACAGTTTCATCACCCACCATCCAGCGACAAGTGGTTCCTTCATTACAGAATCCTACGTTTGCCCAAACCATTTCTAAGCCCTTGGTGCCCCCATTATATCCGGCCATTGACAGCCAGACACTATCGCTTTTGTTTGCAGTGATGTCTTGAACGAAAAACCTAGAATGCTAAGGCTTGGAACAGTATTGTCTTCAGCGATGAATCCAGGTTCTCTTTGGGAGCCAACATCGGTCGTGTTAGAGTATGGAGAGCATGTGGTGACCGCTTCAATCCAGCTTTTACTGTACAGAGACACACCGCCTCCGTTGCTGGAGTGATGACAATCAGTCATGTCCTGAGATGATGCAGTGGCTGCACGTTCGCCCAGCTCGCAGTTATTTCGGGTTTGACTACTAAGGGTGCTAAAACAGCACTTTTAGCATCCAACTGCTCACTGTTGTCCGAGGATTGGCTCCCTATAGCTTAAGATATTCCAAGTTCTTGGAAAACTGTAGGTCTCGGTAAAGAATGACCCCTTTCAGTCCTTTCGCCGTAAAAACTTGTAAAAAAAAAAAAGGAAAAGGAGAATCGGTTACCTCCAGTATTGATCCGAGAGATACTGACAGTTCAGTGGAATTTGCAGAACATTCTGTGCTCACATGTATTTCCTCTCAAAGCTGGGTCTCCAACGGGAAATTTTCAGTAGAAAAATGCCCGCTCTCACGCAGAAGTAGTTTTTGTGCTTCCAGGGATTCTTCTTCTAGATTGAGAGAATTCCTTGGCATGTACGGTCGTAAGGTTTATTGCCGATCGAGCATTTCTGCGATTGCCTGGGATACCAGTTTTGGCAGCTATAAGTTTGCTGTATCTGGGGACCTAATCCAACATTTGTGGACAAATGTGCACTGAAATACCATATGGAGCCTATTTGCCTCCATGCAAGACCGTACGTGTCATCTAGTATCCAGTCTACCAGAAGCGGCCAACAAGCTATTAGAGTCTCCTTTCAATCACAGTGTTTCCTCTAACAAACTTACCTTTTCGTTTTAATATAGTCATTATTTATATATATCCACATCACCCTCCAAATTTTTCAACATTACCTTCCAAATTATTCCACTATATCTTTACCCGTATAAAAGTCTTCGCTGACTCCAGTAATTCCTTTTGGGTGTATTACGTTTTTGCTAGTAAGTGTATATCCATATTAAAGTACATAAAAATGTATTTGTTAAATAACGTATGAGGCTAAGTTAATCTTTATTATATAGATTATGAAATTTATGATAGTTGGCGCCTGCACAGTAAAATCTGAAAATATTATTAACTATTTTTTCACAATTCATATTTTTACATTAAAGCTGGATTCTATGCAACTTGCCAGAAACTTAAAAAAAAGAAATGACTACGCACTCTTGACGATCTTCAACAGGTGAGCTCTGGGTGGCAACTAAACCACTAAATACAGCCGCGCTTGTTCCTTTTCTCCTACTCACGTTTGTTTGCAAAATAGGGGCATGCTCCCTTCACCGAAGAAGAAATATAGTGCAGAGAAAAGGTTATGCATGACTATATTCAGTGACTTAGTGGACAAATCATTGAAACGGGGAATCCAAAGTTCGCGAGTTCGAACACAGGTTAAGCGCGTGGTCAATTCTTTTCTACCTAGACATTTATATGTCGAAAGAGTTTTGCTGGAGCCTGTAAAATGTGAAATACAGGTAAATAATTCCTACGGTTATTCCTTAAAAATTTCCTTCCTTAAATTAGAGTAACCTCCCAGCTCTCTCTCTCTCTTCACACGTTCTGGCCTTATGGACATATATTATAATATACATAATCAGATTGTAAATTTTACAATATAATTAACAATTTAAGATGCTTAGAAATGTCAGTGGGGTGACTACAAAACCTATCTGCGCCATTTTTCCAACAGCATAACTATTTCGTGTCTGTCACATTTGATGATTGATTGATTTATTGACTGAAATAGACATATATGTAATAGTTTATTAAACTGTTTTAACTAACTGTTGCTTCATATATAACATTTCTATGGCGCATTTAATATACTTCAGCATAGTGCATCTATCTTAAGCATTGGGGAACTAAAATATTTGAATGACGAGTTTATTGGGACAGTCTAAAATCGAAACCACATTAACGAGGCATGCGCGTACTTACAGAACTGGGTTGGAATTTTATCGGGGTCTTCCTAAAATCAGCATATAACAAGCGCCCATATTCAAAATACCCGCTAAAATATCGCATTTCTATCAATTATTTTTCGCATTTATTTTGCAGGTGCTCCCCAATTTTATTCCAATTTCGCAGGGCTCACTACGAAAAGGGGACAGCGCACAAAATCGAATGCGCAAAGGGAAAAAGCCTATGATGTTCACCTGGCGCAAAATGGAGAACCTTTGGACACATCACAAGATTCACGGTAAGGCGATTTGCGACTCAGATATGGGTTCCAACCTCCCAGCTCTAAAATGTCCATAACACTGTTACTTTTCCGACCGGTAAGGTCGTGTTAAAAATACATCAAAATTGAAGAAATTTGAACCAACTTTTGTAATATCTTGTCCATTTCTTGCCATATGAGTGGCTTTAAAATATGTTTATTTCTTTCAAGGAGCTTTTCATTCTCGATTTTAGAACTAGAAAGATAAACATTTGGGATTATTTCATTTATTATATTGTCTTTATAAACTTCATTTAAAAGATTCCAATAGTTTATTGGTAACTAATAATTATATAATAATTTTTGCCTCCCACGTGTATGTAGCTCAAACTAGAGCTTGTGTAATTTTGGAGAAAAAGAGACGCTTTCCCCATCCTGGATTCGAACCAGGGTCCCTCCGTTTAGCCCGGAGTGTCTTGGACCGCTAGACGAATGAGGACAGGAAACAACGCTCTCTTTCTCCGTATATAAGGATGTATGATATTATTATCCTTCACAGGGGTCACACAATTGCTAAATATGGTTAACACAGAAAAGACACTCCGGGCTAAACGGAGGGACCCTGGTTCGAATCCAGGATGGGGAAAGCGTCTCTTTTTCTCCAAAATTACATAAGCTCTAGTTTGAGCTGTAATTAATACGTGGGTGGCAAAAATTATTGTATAATAAATTCCCCCACGAAAACTCACAAAAATCTCGCCCCGGAGGCTTTTCTGTGTTGACCATATTTGGCAATTGTGTTATCCCTGTGAAGGGTAATAATATCTTACATTGGTAACAAACTTTTTACCCCAAATTTCTCCATAGTCACGACAATTTAGCAATATTTGACTACTATTTAAACATGTATTTCCATAGCTATCAAGTTTCTTGTAAAAACCGGGATCCTTCTATGATTTGAATAAGAAATCTCCCGCTTTATACATGCCAATTGGCAGCTGTGTGTTTCTATAAAAACAAAATATATTTTCATAAATAACTTGGAGCCCATGCGATTTCTGGCAGCGATAGTTTGCTGTACAGCTACACCATGCATTTAATTTTGCCAAAGGAATAACTTCGTAAGAAATAAACCAAAGTGTGGAGAGGTTATTTAAATATGACTGAGCTTCCGATTGCCCCAATGCTATTGATTTCTACTAGAACCTGTGTTTTAAGTACAGTGAACAATATGTCAAGCACCTTCTAATAAGGCAGGAGTTACACAATCGATCTCTTCAGAATTCCTTAAACGCTGCGGCACTAGCCACAACCGAATGTAAATGTTCTCTCTTTCTTATATGCATATTGAACTAAGGAGGAAATTTAAAGAACGAAGTAGGGTGTGGAGTGAATATTCCAACAAGTTGAAGTTTAGGATACTCCACTTTTATATGCTGATCACAAGTACCTGATGAAGTTTTGGATACTCCACTTTTATATGCTGATCACAAGTACCTGATGAAGTTTTGGATACTCCATTTTTATATGCTGACCACAAGTACCCGATGAAGTTTTGGATACTCCACTTTTATATGCTGATCACAAGTACCTGATGAAGTTTTGGATACTCCACTTTTATATGCTGATCACAAGTATCTGTATTTTAGGTAGAGAGAAGAAATAGGCCGTAAACGCACCCAAACTGGTGTTGAACTAGTGATCTTTGGCTTTACGTCCCAATATTAATTTGCAGCATTCTGTTATTGTCATTATAGTTTTATATGCTTCATACTAGAATCTTTATCTTGGGTAGAGAAAAAAAAATATGCTACACTTACTCAGGCTGATGACAGAATAACAGAACTTCCATTTGAGCTAAATAGATAATCATTTCGAGAAATGTAGCTCCTAATTTATGAAAAATTAACTGAAATTACTGGCAATGGCGAATTTTTATAATTAAAGAAAGCGTAGGTGAGAGTGCTCGCTAAAGTAACATAACATGCACCAAAGCGTGCATAAGAAAAATGTCAGCTAATTTGGAATTTTCATTCAGTTCTATAAGAAACTTCAGAAGTAGTGAAGTTTTTAGCAACTAATTGAGATGAGATAAAAATAAGCTTTATTCAGAAGAATCACACATAAATTACAAACACTTTAATATAATGTTGAACATAGATTGATTCACCTGGACAACAATGGGTTAAGACTATTATGTCTGATAGAGCCCATGCTTCCCCAGGTTGTGATATTTTATTGCATAAGAAAAAAAAGTGTTAATCCAATAAGCGTTTAGGGAGAGGTATTTAAACATAGGGAATGAGTTCGTTGAACGTAAGGACGGAGGAAGTGAGTTCGTTGAACGTAAGGACGTAGGAAGTTCCATATTCTGGGACTGTAACAGCCCATTCGCACCAACCCCCGATTAGTTCTCGAAAATCCGGGTATATAATTGCTTGCTGTTCTTGTAAGATGTGTGTAGTTGGGTAATTGAAAAGAAATGATTTTAGTATGCCGTGAAGATTTAACGGCACTGAATATAAATGTGGAGGCTTTAAAATAGAGAAGCTCATCAATTGAAAGAATGCGAAAACGTTTCGCAATTTCCAAAATGTGAAGCGTAGAACTTTGGTAGGGAAGAAGACGGGGGTATCTTTTTTGAATTGATGTTAAATAATTTAGATCTGTACCGAAATATTGTTAAATATATTGTAATAAGTAAACATAGTAGTAGTATCAATGAAAGGGTCAGTAGTATCTTTTTATTAACCTTTACTAATAGTTGTATGTATGCACATACACACGCACACACACTTATATATTGTAGTTCAAAGACACAGAGAGGACAATGCAAATTAAGCAATACAAAAGTGAAGAAACTCAAAGAAATGTGAAAACATGTTTGCTTGGAATTAATAGGTGGCATAAAACGGCACAGTAATTGATTAGGACATAAAATTATGATCAATAATGTATTTTCGAATCCTAGAGCGACCTCATTGATCTCTTCGACTCTCAAAAATCAATAATAATCAAAAGCAACAATAATAATCAAAATCAATCAATAATAATCAAAATCAATCAATAATAATCAAAAGCAACAATAATAATCAAAAATCAATCAATAATAATCAAAATCAATCAATAATAATCAAAATCAATCAATAATAATCAATCAATAATAATCAAAAATCAATAATAATCAATAATAATAAAAGCAACAATAATAAAAAATCAATCAATAATCAAAATCAATAATCAATCAAAAATCAATAATAATCAATAATAATCAAACAATAATAATCAATAATAATCAAAAATCAATAATAATCAAAAATCAATAATAATCAAAAATCAATAATAATCAATAATAATCAAAACTCAATAATAATCAAAAATCAATAATAATCAAATCCACCGGGTGACAGGACTTTCGGGTTAAAGCGACGAAATCCGAATGGCAATGTGCTGAGGATACTGCAAGGACAACAATCAGCAAGCAATTCTCTTCCTTTTTTTATATTCGATGTCAATGATGCGACATCGACACTTCTATTATTTCCTGTCTACCACATCGTAACACATTACACTAAGACCCGTCAATCTGAAAACTGTGATATAAATGAAAAAAAAAATAATTCGATATCAAACTAAATTAGGAATTTAAATATAAAATCTAATTACAATGTTATTATAAATCTGGTTACCGTTTCCCTAGTCTTGGTTCTTTGGACAAAATAGCAACGGAAAACTGCAAACCCCCACACAAAAAGCATGACTATGTCTTTCCTTCCGATGCAACTCTCAAATGGAATCTTCAGTATAAATACATACATTTTATTAGTGAACCAAAGGAATGAATTATAAATGTTCCCTTCATTTTCGAAGTTAAATTATTCGAGAAGACTGCTTGGAATATTTCAAATTAATGGTGTGTACAAGAGATCGTTAAATTTTCAGTGCTTTCAATTAGAACAATACTGATAAGACTTCTCGTTCGATGCAATTAATAATTCTGAGCTAGGATACGAAGCTTTTAATGAGAGGAATGTGTTCTGGGTTATTTGCTTAAATAAACAAGCGTTTGCGGCAGAGATTCTCAAATATCTCATTCTAAATCCGAAGCAAATAACTGCGAAGGGAGCAATGAATTTACCTAAACCGGAATTTTAACAATAGTTAATAAAATGAAGTGGGCTGTGAACTCCTATTTCCTTCGTTCCCCAAATATTAATTGTAATAATGAGTTGGATTTATTGCTGTTGTTTCGATGCATGAGAGCCCAATTGCTATGTTATCGATAATTGAAAAGCATAAATTAATAATCCAATAACATTATCATCAATCTGAATAATCTGTGTGTATATATATAATCATCATATTCAACTGTTATCCATCCTCTCACTGCTGGATGAATCTCCCCAAGTGCTTTCCACACAAGTTTATTCTCATCAACTCGCTTCCATATCACCCAATCTTGTTTTCAAATTTCGCCCACCCGACTAGCTTGAGGACGTTTCCTGGGTTTTCGGTAATCTTTAGGAATTTAGTTAAGCATTCCAGTTGTCCATAGTTGGTAAGTTCTTCTTGCGATATGTCCAGCCTATCACTATTTCAACACTTTTACTTTAACAACGATATCCTCTACTCCTACTTGCTCTCTCATTTAAGCGTTTCTTTATCGCTCCCTTCTAGTTATTCCCAGCATGCATCTCTCCGAACTCTTTTGAGTTGTCAATAATTTCCGTGTTGCTGCAGTTGTTAGATTCCATGCTTCTGATCCATAGGATAAGACTGACACTATACACTGGTTGACAACTTTTCTTTTTAGACACAAAGGTAATTTTCCCTTCAGGATAAAACTGTTCCTTCCGAATGCTCTGGAGCCAAGTTTAATACGTGTGTAGATTTCTGTCATAATCTTGCCTTCCATTGAAATCAATTGGCCAAGGTTAATATATGAATCAGCAATTTCTAGCTCAATGTTGTTGTCAATCTGTATTTTTGTTTTCACTATGCAATTACTGAATATGATTTTAGTTTTTATAGGTTCATCTTGAGTCCAATTGCTCCACTTCTATCTGAAAGCTCCTCTACCCTATCTTGGATTTCTGATGGGTCCGTTGAAAAAATAAAGTAATAACATCAGCAAACAACAGATGATTTAAATATTCAACATTTATTTTTATTCCTTTGTTATCATAATTTATCAATTGAAAAATCATCTGAAAACTGCAGTAAAAGTTTTGTCATACCTTTACCAATTTTGATAGTTTTTGTTATCTATAGTTAACGAAATTTCGTATTGACATTTTTGTACACATGTTTCACATTATCAGTGTAAAAACCATCGACATATGTTGATTTTAAGGAGTTGATGACTGCTAATAGAGTTAAAGGCATTTTATAATCAATAAATGCCACACACAATGGAAGTTCATATTCATGTGTTCTTTCAATTAGTTATCTTAATACTCAAATATGATCCACTGTACTGAATCCACATTGAAATCTAGCTCGTTCTCTTGGTTGAGCTGCATCTAATTTTTTCTGCAGGCGATGTGTTAGGACTTTTGTGAACATTTTATAAATAGCTGGTAACAAGCTAATTTGTTGGTAATTTCTCAAATCCTCTTTATAACCTTTTTTTAAGCAAAAGAATTACAGTTGCAGGATTCCATTGATTTGACATGTTACCGCTGTTAAAACATTCGGTAAAGAATTTTGAAAGCATGTCTTTTACATGTTCTCCAGATTCTTTTATGACATCTAATGTAATGCCATCAGCACCACGGGCTCTTCCTTTCTTCATGTTTTTTATTGAAAATGCTGCTTCAACTTTAAAGATTTGAGGAGCTGTTTCTTTGACCATTTTAATGTCTTCGTTTAATCCACTGTAAACTTCAAATATTTTTTGTAGAATTCTTCAACTCTTCTAAGTTTTTCTTACCTATTTCTTGTTACAGTGACATCCTCTCCTTTTAATACAATGATGTGCTTCTTTCCAACAGATAAACATCCTTTAACAAACTTAAGGCTTTGGTTGTTTTCAATGGCTTTATTTACTAACTCACAATTGAATTTTCTTATGCTTTCTTTCATGCTTTTGTGCAGAGTTTTACAAAATTCTATATACTCTATCCTGGAACGGTTTTTTTGATTATCCACGTTCATATTTCTTGGCCTTTTCTTGACTTGCTTCGTTTTCTCAGATAATTCGTTGTTGTCGTTTTTACATATTGCACCACAAATTTCCCCAGTAGTTTCAATTATTGCCTGAACAATGTTTCATTTTCTTCTGAGATATTAACTTCTTTATTAAGTCTTTTCCAGAGCAGAAAAAACACTTTCTAATTCCAAACTGAATGCCTCGCTATTTTCTTTTAATTTCTTTAAATCCACCCTTTTATTTGCTTATTTTCTAATGAGCTTAAATCTTCCTAATTTAGTATTTAAGTGCATTTTACATCTCACCATTCGATGATCACTTCCAGTATTAAATCTGTTCAGTACATTGCAATCTTCAATAATTGATTTCTTGTTTGCCAGGATATAGTCAATTTCGCTGGTTCCTCCATTTGGGTGTTTCCATGTCCATTTTCTTTGCGGTTTCTTCTTAAAAAATGAATTCATGATGCTAAGATTTTCAGCTTCTGCAAATTCGATGAGTTGATCGCCACGTTCATTCCTTTCCCCATATCCGTATTTACCAACCGATGTCTCTCCTTGTTCCTGTTGTCCAATTCTTGCATTGAAATCCCCCATGATGAGCTTGATATGTTGTTTCCCTTTGGTGTGTAACTCTTTGATTTCTTCATAAAATTCTTCAACCTCTTCGTCGGTATGGCTTGATGTTGGTGCATATACCTGTACTATCTGAAGTTGGTATCGCTGGGTTGGATGGATATATATATATAAATTATTAATTAACAGCAACAAATTAACAATATTTAAAAAGCTTTTTACTATAAATGTGTTTTCAAATATATATATATATATACATATAAATTGAAGTGCCAGAAAAACTGGTACAGGTGTGCTTATAAACAGACATTACAGCGGAGCTTTGCAACCAATCAGCGTAACGCGATGCGGTCGGCAGCGCCTATATAAGACAAGAGATGTCTGGCAAAGCTGTTAGATCGGTTCTTGCCGCTACAATGGCAGGTTATCAAGATTTAAGTGATTTTGAACGTGGCGTTATAGTCGGCACAAGAGAGATGGGACATAGCATCTCCGAGATAGCGACAAAATTTGGATTTTCGCGTACGACCATTTCACGGGTATACCGTGAATATCAGGAATCCGGTAAAACATCAAATCTCCGACAGCGGTGCGGCCGGAAAAAGACCTTGAAAGAACGGGACCTTCGACGACTGACGAGAATCGTTAAACGAGATAGACGTGCAACACTTCTTCAAATTGCCGCGGATTTCAATGCTGGGGCATCAACAAGTGTCAGCGTGCGAACTGTTCAACGAACCATCATTGATATGGGCTTTCGAAGCCGAAGGCCCACTTGTGTACCATTGTTGACTGCACGGCACAAAGCTTTATGCCTCGTCTGGGTCCGCCAACACCGCCATTGGACTGTTGATGACTGGAAACACGTTGCCTGGTCTGACGAGTCTCGTTTCCAATTGCATCAGGCGGATGGACGTGTACGGGTATAGAGTAGGCAGTTCCTAAAATCTCGGCATGAGCCGCTACTGATATATATAGAGAGCACACACACACACACATATATATATGTATGTGTGTGTTTTTATGTATATATGCACCCACCAGTAAATACTAATATTTATGTAAAGAGGAAGGCAAAAATCTTAATATAACTTATTACATCTCATAAAATCCGCGCAAATTGCAGCTGGAATTCACATGTGTGAATATACAGGGTGTCCCTGTATTCTAACGACAAAATAGGAGTTATGATAATACACACCGTGACGAATAACATTTATGATGGAACCTAGTGTCTCATCCCACTCATAATTTCTGATAAAAGGTGGTCGAAAAACGACCAGCATGCAAAAGTATTTACAATGTTTGCAGGAGAAGCACAAGATGCGATCTCCTAATCGTCTATGAACTTGATCAGCTGATCTTATTTGCATTTTGTATTTCTCATGCACCTGTTATTGATACTTTTTCATGCTGGACGTTTTTCAACCTTACATTTTGTTGTACTGTGAGTGGGATACGGGCCCAGATTCCATTGAAAATATTGCGCGTCTCGACGTGTGCTACCACCCGTCTCATCTTGTCGGTAGGGTTCAAGGACACCTTGTATATAAATTGGAAATTCACATATGCAAACAGGAGAGAAAGGTGTACGAGCTGATAAAATGGGACTCTTGACTTGGGAAGGGTTCGTTTTAATTCTGTATGAATAATATGTTATTATATATTTGCATACACACTACTCTTAATTCTTCTAAAACAACTATACGTAACTAACACTAGAACTGTATTTAAACTATACGTGACAATATTAATGTGTAGCTGGTTGTACAACGAGTAGCTGTATGGTTGCTTGTCCTGCAATGGGTAAAGACAAAGTCTGATAAAGCACTTGCTGCCCATGATTTTATATCACTTAGATTTATTTTTGTTAAGGCAGGGAAATTTCATCCCTTATCATAACAATTCCAACCTTCAGAACTTTCTTTTATTGCAGATATTCCATAGACTCTGAAGAATCTGAAGAAGGTGAAACTACCCGCTTAATCATTAGCAAATCAGAGCGGCAAGACACGGCGCTATTTACATGTGTGGCCAGTAACGAATATGGACAAGACACTACGAATGTTCAACTCACCGTTCGAGGTCAGTTCCCACGTGTAAAATATAAATATAAATCGATATACCTAATGTATGATATAATTATAGCTTAAATTCGGTATATTGATGCTACTATTTGTATCAAAATGTCAGGCACAGGAAAAAACAAAGTATTTCGAAAATAATTGGAAGGGCTATCTGATATTATGAGTGCGTGTTGCATAGGACAGCTACATTATAAAATGTATTTGTTTTTGCAACGGGATTGGTATATTTTCGTTCCTGAGATAGTGCTCTGCATTAGGTGCAACTGACGACTTAGTTTAACCTCCGAAATATAACGCACTTGCATTGATAAGGCTTATCCGGAACCCACCCATACCCAATGGTTCCGCATGTAGTAGTCACAAACATCGCACCACCGGGAGCATAAATTTATTTTATATAAACTCAGATTTATTTTATATAAACCCAGGTTTATGTTTTATAAACCTAGATTTATTTTTTATAAACCTCGATATATTTTACATAAACACTGGTTTGTAATTTTACTCGCCAAGAAAACAAAGGTGATGCGACTCTGAATCTTAAAGTTTTCCTAGAAATCCGAACTTCTGCTCCTAAGAGAAACAAACACGGAGCTATGGTGGGAAGCAAAACTGCGCAATTTACGATACCACTGGGAGTCGAATCCGTGTTATTTTCTAGATGGATGAATGCGTTACCACTATGCCCTTAAGGAGAAAAAACCTACATTTTTCCCAAGACGTTACATTTTTCCGAACCGCTTGAGCCATTGGAAACCAAACCTCACCCCGGACTACAGTGAGCAGTCGGCCACTAAGCGTGCTTTTATTTTCCTGGCACTGCCGGGAGTCGAACCTGGATCAAAGGCAAGCCAAGTGAACGCTTTATCGCAGCAGGTCCATTTATTTGATATTTTGGTGGGTTATTCCAATGGCGCAAGGATATGGTAGCGCTTTGGTTCTATATAATGTAACAGTTTACGAATACTTTGACTTCATTGTTCTAGAAGGAAGTGAATAATTCAACGTGTTTTCATTTGTGTATTGCCTCTGAACCGAACATTCATGTCATCTTATGGTAATGCATATCACTGTCAGTAGCCTTTGTCCATTCTCGTTATAACGTGAGAATACAAATAATCCGGTGTCTAAAATCCAGTCACATAAGTCTGATAACTATAAAGAATACTCACGTACTTGATTGAAGAATCACTTGCTCTAGTAATCACACATTACATGTGCACTGAAAAGATTTTTATTAACTTCAGCAGGATTAGAACAACGTGAACGATAGTAAATGATTATTGATATTATTGACTAAATGAACACAACCGGATTAACAAACTGTGAAGTTACATTTTACATTTAGACGTGAACTACGCACATAACTGTTCTCTTAAAAGAGAACCTAAACAACCTCTTCAGTCGATCCTAATATATTGGTACGACAAGCGAAAGTGGGTTTTAATCTCACCTCGGTTGGACTTCGCTTATGCACTAATGGACATGTGTGGCCATTACCACACCCGACGTACAATAAATGATGTAATAAACATGGAAAACTGGACATGGGTATGATACAATATGAATAGAAATTTATTTGGACCCTTTGCACTCCAGGCTATTCAGCCAAAGGAATTAAAAGCCATATACTGAATGTTCCTCAGCGAAGCCACTGGAGTGAAAAGAGTTAATAAGATTTGTTAACAAAAGACCATATCGTGACATAATGTGTAAATGAATATGAAAATTACAGATACCAGTGACATATTTATAGAAGCTGCATGTAACGTAATGCAGTTTGGAAAATAAGAAATTAATCTGCTTTAAAATTTCTTTAAACCGTACCGGATGACAAAAGTGGAATTATTATATTTCGCTAAAGAAATTATCGATTAAAATGTGATAATGTATCGTTTCTTTTAAAAATTATTCGTTGAAAACGAATAGAAGCTCGCACATTTCTCGTAGTAAAAGAAGAATAGTACTCGCCATTGAAACATTTAATTGTGAATGATTAAACAACGCCCCTAAAGATAATTTCAGTTTGTAATAAATGTTGGTCTAACAGTGGCGAAGTGGTAAAGCGTTCGCCTATTTCGTTTTCCCCTATTGACCCGGATTGGGCTTCAGTGGTACTATTAAGTGCTTATCGCATTCTGTCCATAGCATCTTGGTTTTTAGGAAATGGATGTCAACGTTGCTCAGAAAACAGCAGCTCCAGAAGCAGCACAATTTTATCTGCCCTCTCACCGTCATAAAATACAAATGAATTAATAATTTATTTTGCATCTGTCCAATGGTTGGCTTCTATTTATAAGCGTGGTTTAATAGTAATTAGTCTGGAAAGTGTTGAAGTTTGGAAAATTTTCCTTTCCCTATTCTTGTATGAGTGCCCTAAATATCAAAGTTGCATTATTTTCTTTCAAAATTATTTTAAAACTTATAACAGTAAAAGACAGAGCACAATGTTGAATAAATTAACTCGCATTCGTCTGTATACAATTGACTAATTAAATTGATTACAGCAATAGAAGCATAAGGTCTGGAAGTTAAGTTTCCCACTAGTTCGTTTCATCTGCTTCTAAGTAAAATTAAAAATGGCGTGACGTCAAAGGCTATTAATATTTTGAAAGAAAAGCCTCTATTGTTTGTTGCATGGTAAATAATGAGTGCAACAAATATTAGAGTAAAATTTTGATGAAAAAGAAAGTGGACATTATCCATATATTGGAAAATCGATACCCACTTCCTATCTCGTCAATTTCTGAAAATTATTTGCACTGTTTGTATTTCTGACAGATATTCCTGATGCACCACAAAATCTGGAAGTCCACGAAGCATCTAGTCGCAGCGTTCGGTTAACGTGGAATCGACCATTTGATGGGAATTCGCCTATTACCAAATACACTGTGGCCTGGAGACAACTTAGTGGTAAGAAACTTTCAATGTTGACAGCGTTTTATTTACGGTTTATCTGCAATATTTACTTATTTAGTCATTTACAGAACCCCCGCATTATAAAAGAAAATATTGCTTTTCTCATCGGGCACCCTACATTTTGAACTCTTATATGGGATGTAACAATAAGTACATTAAAACTAACCCACGTTACAAATGAACTGGTTAGAATAGTTTTTATTATACAGTATCGAAGACTTAAACAAGAAATAGCTATGGAAAAAAGGTTTAGAAAATTAAATTTTTTTTAAACAAAACCCCGAATACAAGCTATTAAACAGAGAACCTAAAAGAAGGTAACTTTATAAAAAGGAATCCTTATAAAAAGAAACCTCCTAAAAAAAGGGAAAGCTAGAAAAGTAAATTTTATAAAACGAAATAGAGGAGGAAAGAAATTAGCTCCCATTATTTATTTCCTTTCTCCAGATAAAAAATATAGATAAAAGAGATAAAAAATAGCATTGGATCTGGAAGCATCTTTTCAGAGTTACATCTCTTCCTGTCTATCGAAAGAAACCATTGTTATTTCTTTTATAATTAATTGCAGAGAAACGGAGATGTTCCATGATTACTATTGTTTTTCCGTGAAAGGCAATGAATTACCGCTGTTGTCGACAATCCGGGCGTTTTTGTCCGAAATTAGAGAAAAATTGCCTTCCTCGGAAATAATCTTGGAAAAACAAATGGAAAAATTACTATTTTCTTTTTGGAATTACTATTAAAATCAATTTTAAAGATGGGCTTTATCTGAGAATTACTCTTATAATGTGTAATTACATAAACGAATACCAAATAACCATATTTATATGTTATAAATGTGTACAAAGAAGTATATATTTAAAGCAAGTAAGCCCTCACCATACCTTTTACTTTTACATTTAAAAGGTTAAATACTAGCAAAATTGAAATAGATTGCACCCACACTATCGAACGCATCAACAGCAGTCTTTCGTCAGAAATAATATTTGTGGAGTATAATTGCATCTTTATGTATCCAAGATTTCCGGGAAAACTCTTTTCAGGTGAGATCACCAGGAATAGAAAGAATGCAAATTGGATAAAAACAATTTTTTGTGTAGTCATGCAGAAAGGGAAGCTTCATAGTCCGGGAGGGGGGGGGGACGAAGAACCTACAATTTTCTTGACGAAATCTCTATCCTTTTAGAACTTTCCGTGGAAGAGTTTTCTGTACATTTCTAGAAGTGTCAGTGATGTGTTAACATACAGACAATTCCTCAACAAAACATTCTGAAATGACCAGACATCTTCAATTACTGGCTTTATAAACTCTGCCCCGCCGGCCCCCGAAGTTTGGGGTCTCCCGTTTTGAGGAACTCTACTTAAACTATGTTTTTCTGGAAATATTGGACATAATGAGCCAAAAACGATCCAAAATCTTTCTTCTGATGAAGGAGAGGCGTTGACGCATCCGCAAGCTCGGATGATCTGTTTTCTTTGATATTTTACAAGCATTTAACAATTTGTGTGCAAAATTTCTCCTTGATACTTTGTATTTTTTCCACGTGTTTTTAATACCAGTTGCAGGTATAAAACTTATAGATTTTGTGCCCATTCTGAAAAACAAGTTCTTAATTTTGAATGATTTTAATGTAAAAGTGTCGATAAAGTGCTGTGGTATAATTTGATAGGAAGCAATCTTTTACAGTATCACTAAACACAATTCTTGCTTTTAATGTTCAATCCTCTCTTAAGGGGAATTTCCCTAGCGGTGCATTCTTTGTTTCATGCCCAACGTGAAATGTAAAGCGCAATACGTCGCGGGCAAACTGAAATTAATTGACGTATTTTCCCAGATTACGCATTACGTTGTGTATAAGTACATAATACGCAACGACAGGTCATGACCTGAAGATCAACGTTTTGTACCATACGTGAGACAAAAATTGCCCCTGTAGGAAAGTTCCGCATGAGACTATTCCCTACTCTCTATGTTGAAGTATCTCAAGACAATTCCACATGCAGAATTCCTTATATTTGTTTTCTAATAATACTCTAATTACGTTCACGGCATGGTGCTGTTAACTGCTTCTCATTTGATGCAGCTTACTTCCTAAAAATAAAGCCTTTTCATTGGCGCTTTTCTTTTCTGCCCAAGACCAGCTAAGTTCATGCCACACCAGAACAGTTTTCCGAGTACTTTGTATCCCTTTTTACAGAGAAATCAAAATCCAGACAACGCGGTTGTAGAAAAAAGGGCTAGATATCTGCAGGAATTAAATAAGTTATGCATACGGTAGACGTGTGAGGTACCATCACACCTTTTCGGAAATAAAAAGTTCTGTATTCGGTGGTGGCGAAATCAATTTTTTGTTATTTTTCTTTGAGGTCAAGCAAGTGGTGGCCCACTGAGTGTGGCCGGGGGCGAAACCACATTGACCGTGAGAGGATTGATTCCTTCCACCAGGTATTTCTTCAGAGTCAAGTGCGAGAATGAACTCGGCCAGAGCCAATATGGAGCAGAAGTGGCGGTTACGACGTTGGAAGAACGTAGGTATAGTCATTTTTACTGTGTTATCTACTTAACGACGATTTTTCCAAAGAACATAAATATTATACCATTAGCTTAGATATTATTGTTAAGTAATCAGTCGCAATGTCATGGTTAGTGTAATCAATTTTCCAGTAGGATATTGATTATTAAATGTACATTTTTTACATAATATTTAAAGAATTAGGTGTATTAGCTCCAAGTGTTTTTAATTTTATAACAGAAAACAGTATTAATTACTTTATTTAAAATCATATTTCAAAGTGGTTGATTAAATTCGCTAGCAACATTACTCTTTCAACTTTTGAGAGATTCATGAAGAAATTAAATTTTATATTTTCTTTCACTTGGACCTATTCTTCCAGAAAACAGTAAATGCAATGTTTCTTTGAAGTTTAGCTGAGAAATTAAATTAAAATTTCTTTCCTAATTACGGGATTTAAAAAAAATAGAAAAACCGTGTTTACAGTTTTACGGTAGTTTAACAAAATTTAATATTTCAAATATCACGTGTTCCCATACGTGTCGAAAATATTAATTTAGATGCCTTTATCACTTTGGTCAAAAAGGATCTATCAATGCATTGTGTTTTTAATATGCAATAACATTTTTGATTCATGCTCGTACCTATATATATATCCTAACTGGTGTTCCTACTTATATATTCTAACTGGCGCTCCTACCTATATATCCTATGTCGCGCAGTTGATTTGTAAACATGGTTTGAAAATGTCATATTTTTAAAACAAACATTTATTAGGTACTAAAACTATAAACAAGGCAAAGAACACATCTCCTCGCTTAATTACTGATTGCCCAAACGGAGAGATGTTCAAAACATTAATGTAGACTATTACTCATAAATTAATAATAAAACCATAAACAATTCGCTAAACAACATACAGCAAGAGCAATAAATCATGTTGCTTCACATTCTATATGAGCATATAAAAACATTTTTCGTATGTAATCCTCAATGTATCCATAAATTTATCGTACAATTCATCCCCAGATCTATTATTTAGTATTTCCCAATTGATATCTATTAACAATTTACAAAAATTTTCTATATTTTTCCTGAAAAAACTTCTTGATTTTATATTTTGTCGCTCAAGAATTTTTTAATTTATCAATTTTATTAGTATTGGTTTATGATCATTTACATGCGCTTTTAATATTTTTTCTTCTGTCTGTATGTTTACAAAGCATAAATCTATTATACTTTGTGATTTATCATCTACCGTTGTTGGTTTGTTTATTTTATTTTCAAATCCCAATGATTTCATAGGGTCTAAAAATTTTTCTTCTTTTAAATTTTTATTTTCCATTCTGATAATAAAATCCCCTATGACCAATATTTTATTTATAAAAGTATTTTGAGGGATGTTTAATTTACTTTCAAGGTTCATAAGGAAATTATTTATCTGACTCTGTGGTAATCTGTATAAAGCCAAAATTTTTAAATCGCTTATTTTTACCCCTATCATCTCCACATCTTCCTCCATGGTTAAAGATTCTTCTATTATTTCACTGTCGATTTCGTTTTTTTCATAGATGGATACACCTCTTTCCTTTTTGTTAACTTTGAACACTACATTTTCATAATATCCTTTCATATTCAGGTTTACACCTTCCTTTTTCCATGTGTCTGTAATAATCACTATTTCAGGTTGATTATTCTCTTGGATTAATTGTTTAATGATTTCGATTTTATTCTTTAAGCTTTGAGCGTCCACGTAGAAGATTTTGAGTTAGTTGTTCGTTAATAGTTTATTGTCTTTTATTTTTTCTAGCTGTCCATTTTTATTTCTTGATTTTCCTGATGGTATTTTATTCTATTATGTATATTATCGATCTTTCATTTTAATTATTCGATATCTTTGATGCTATGTATTTCATATATCTTCGAGATTCCTTTTTCCCTTATTTTTACTCTTCCATACACCGTCCATTCATATTTCCAGTTATATCCACGTTTAACTTTTAGAGCTTTATATAATAGATATTTGTTTAGATTCATTAAATGTTCCTTTATATATATTTTGTTTTGTCTACACCCTGTTCCCTCTGTTGATACATATTTTATATGTATTTCTTTCTTTTTATTTCTCCGGATTTCACTCCTTTTCTTAACATTTGTAAATCTCATAATGATGTTTTCACCCCTTCCTCGAAGTCTATATGCAGCTTGTATATCATCCTCTTTTAATTCAATGTTCATATCATTACAGATTTTTACTCATTATTTCTTCACAGTTTTCGCCTTTAAGCAGAGGTACACCAGTAATTACTAAATTTTGTTTTCGTATAAACTGATGAATGCTATTTATATCTATGATCATATTTCCATTTTCTTCTATAAGTGTATGAAAATTATGATTGTTTCCTTCACTCATTTCTTTCAGATTATCCGTTTTGTTTAACAATTCATTTTTGAGATCCATCAGTTCTTTTTTATTCTTTCTATTTTCTTCCATTATTATTCCAAATTTTCTCATTATTTCTTTAAAGACTGTACGCATTTCGTTCATCGTTGTTGAAATATCATCGATCCTATCGGACAATTCTGTATATCTTTCCTACATCTCATTACTGTCCTGTAGCATATTATCCTTTATATCCCTTAACTAATTCATTATTTTTATATGTCTTGCCTCCATATCCGAGGTGTTATGACGTTCCTCCATTTTCCCCTTTGTTCTTTCTTTGTACCTTTTATTTCTTTTATTATCCAAATTTTCATTATTCTCATACATCCGTATGAATTTTCTTCACAAATTCCCAAATTGCTATTTTGGTGGGTTTTTCGTTTCTATTCATCGTCAGTTTCTCCGACTTGGAAACTTTTTTCACCCTGTAGATAACACTAATGTGAACACCTCACTCTACACATATTTCCAGTAATAGCAGTCAAGTAAAGAAAAGAAAGGCTGTGCCTTGAACAAGATTACAGCCCAAAATGAAATAACTGAGTACAGAACTATTAAGTGCAGTTAAGCTTCAGCAATGCTTTACGTAGACATATGAAAGCAAATTGTTAGCAATAATTAGTTGTAGTAAAACATATGAAGCCAAAAGAAGCTAATTGAGAATAAATGGCAACCTTGAAACCACAACACAAATATTGATGATTAGAAAATTAATCAACGTTTAATCTGCGCAGTCTTCGATTTATATAAATAAAAGATTAGAAAATCGTTCGAAAATAGGAATATGTAAATTTAGAGAACTTGCCCGCGTCGGATCCGTGAAAACTTGACATCAAAAGAAAGCGCATGAAAAACTGCTCTTGATTGAATAAAATTTGAAACTTTTAATATGTATTTAATATGAGTCTGGTCAGATTTATCTTAAGACTAATCATTTTATTTCTTTCAATACTTTTACTCGTGCCAGAATATAATGTACCAATACTGTAGTAAAATTGTCATCGTCTGTACAGTAAAATATGCAATATTTATATGGTGTACAACCATGAATAACGTTTGCCACTACGATTACAAAACTCAAATTAAAGCTGTTTTTTAAAGAAGAAAAAAAAGGGACACCCTCCTGGTCCGGAGTCGAAACGGGAACCCCCACCGTAAGAACAGGCTTGCCATACCGCCAAGACTTTCAGAACGAGGAAGCGATGTTCTTTCTTTTAATATACTCCTGTTTGTAAAAATTGCAACACCATGAAGGACTCTCCCGAATTGAATGAAATTTAATGTACAAACGACCTGTGTTGATACAAATAAACGATTAAAATTACAAAGCAAAAAAACAATATTACATGTCGAAAATCAGTATTTGGTGAAGCCACCACGCGCTGCAATAAGTGATGCTATACGACGTGGCATGGAATCAAACAGATGTTGAATGTGTGCCTGAGGAAGAGCATTCCAGATTGCTTGTATGCGACCCCAAAGTTCATCTGTAGTAGCTATGGGACGAGGATCACAAGAGAAACGCCGACCAACGAAACTCCACAAATGTTCAATCGGCGACATATCCGGCGAATAGGCAGGCCAAGGAAGAAGCTGTATCTGTTGTGATGAAAAGAAGTCTTGAACATTCCTGGCAATATGTGGGCGGGCATTGTCCTGTTGAAATACAGCTCCGGGAATGCCTTGAAGGAAGGGAACAACTTCGGGCTCCAGAACTTCATTGATGTACCGGTTGCTGTTAAGATTACCCACAATTCGTAGCAGCTGAGATCATCCATAATACGCAATCGCACCCCAGACTATAACTCTGGGGTATCGTCCACTATGACGTTGGATAATGCACTCCGGAAGGTGGCGTTCACCGGTATAGCGTCTAACACGGATGCGGCCATCACTGTACCCCAAATTAAAGCGGGATTCATCAGAAAACACCACTTGTTGCCAATCAGCACGCCAGTCTCTATGTCCATGAGCCCATTGTAGCCGCAGGCGCCGATGGTTTTGCGTCAGGAGGATCCTGTATAAAGGAACTCTTGCACGCAGTCCACGGTGCAGTAGACGCCGACGAATTGATGAAGCACACAATGATACACCTGTAGCAGTGCACCAACGTTCTGCCAACTGTCCAGATGAAGCAAAACGGTCCGTCACCGCCATGCGGACCAGGTGTCTATCATCCCGTGCTGACGTCACCTTTCGGCGTCCACTCCCGGATTTCCGAGTTGTCTGGTTCTCTTGAACCCACTGCTTCCACACTCGCATCACTGTGCTGCTGTTACGCCCCATACGAGCTGCTATTGCACGATAAGAAAACCCTCCTTCACGAAAGCCGATCATTCGTCACCCTTCAAACTCCGTAACTTGCTGAAATGTAGCTCTTTTTCGTCGTAGAGGCATAGTGACGTCTCATGTAACGTTTACCACTAGCAGATAACCATACACGCCCCGCTACAGCCCTCTATTTATACGGATCCATCAGCTGATCAGAGGGCGCTGCTCAGCCCACGCATGCGCGATGACTCTGAAATTCTAATCATTTGAATAGCATACCCTAATTTGCATTTCCTGAAAGTTTCAGCTCAATCACATGATTCCTTCATGGTGTTGCAATTTTTACAAACATGAGTTTTTTTAAATTTCAAAGGAAATTACTATCAGGGCTTAATTTCTAACAAAAAAAAAGTGAAGGAGCCCTAATATTATGATACATCGATTAAAAAATCAAATGGCTGCAAAAGAATCGATAAATCATATCAATTGTTTATGTCCATTTTTCTGGACAACAAAATACATGACACTAATCACAAATTCATTACCTTTTTATGACCTTTTGGGCAATTTGTAACTCTGTAGGGGCTCCGGCTAATATTTAAATAATCGCCAAAAATGAAGAAATATTGGAGCCGGATTCCTGTAGGTTCCCGCCCAATTTGAGCCCTGACTACTATCCTCAGGTATGCACAATTGCCAAATATTGTTCAATACATAAAGCCACGGGCACTATAACTATTTAGGCTCCCCTCCTTGTACGAAAGAATAATACAAATTGCGCTCATAACCATGCTAATATAATATAATAACCAAGGTAAACTGCTAAACTGAATTACTGAGCTAAACAGGTAATCTGAATTGCTACTCTAAACAACTAAGTTGGATTACTCGCAATATGCTAAACAGCTAAGCTGAATTACTAAGCTAAATAGGTAATCTGAATTACTGAGCTAAACAGGTAATCTGAATTGCTACTCTAAACAACTAAGTTGGATTACTCGTAATATGCTAAACAGCTAAGCTGAATTACTGAGCTAAAGAGGTAATCTGAATTGCTACTCTAAACAACTAAGTTGGATTACTCGTATTATGCTAAACAGCTAAGATAAACCATTTCTTAATTATCTTAACTGCTAAACGTTAAAAAATCGTTTAGATGTGCAGCGACACCTCTTTTTTGTCTGGACAAGGACTGTGCAAATGATGGGATCGCAAAAGCTCTAAAGGATATAAATCGTCTTAGGTTAATACGAGAAAGTAATAGAAACGACAATGTCAGACTCTGAGTTAAAAATGATGAGGGAGAAAATATTGAAGACGATAGGGAACTTAGGTGAAGAATACAACCTCTAATGCATTGAAGCTGCAACAAATCGATGGTAGTAATGAATGAGTACAACACGAAATACGTGCAAAGCATAACGAGAGTTATAATTCACAGGTTACCGCATATTCCAAAATACAGTTATTTGCTTCGTTTGCAGAATTAAATTATTTAATATTACCATTAATTCTCGTTTCCTAAACACGTTGCAAACTCGTTCACGATACATATTTTTGAACATCTGCAAATTACAAGCCAGACGGAAGGTGGTAGCTTATTTTAGCCGAACTTTCGTAATTTGAACGGTTTGCTAAATCGTTTTGGGGAAGCGGTTTTCATCAATCATTCAATAACCGTTATTTAAATATTGCTGATGCTCAAACTCAAACGGGAAGATCGTGCATTTACGCGAAGGTTTTTGAATGATAAGCGCGAACATTCAGTCGATACACTATTTGCTAATTGAAGAAACAATTTATTATTAGACTTTGTCGAACTAAAATTTGATATGTAAGTTACATCATAGCATTTTCAGTTTATTCCAGCATTATTAGAAAGAGATTCAAGGAGGAATTGCTTGTCTGAGTTTGAAACAACACATGAAAGATGAAATATTTTGCTGTTTTTATAATTTTCATAGGGCTTTGTGCCATTTTCTGTCTTCGGGCCATGATTAAATGTTTGAGGATGAATTCCACTAATATAAAAAAAAGTGACACCTAAGATTTTTAAATTCATTTAGCTTAATGACCTTTTAGCTTTTCAGATATGTATCATGATTTGAAGGTCAGTTGAGGCCATCGGTGGCAACTGAAGCGACTCAACAATGAAATCCAGTGACCCAGAATGTAAAATATCAAGCTTTTTTAATATTAAAAATGCAAGGAGTGAAGTAAAAGAAATAACAGTCTGTGCGTTTTAAGATCTTGGGAGAATCCACATACGAGAAATGGACTTTGGAAACGACATTTTAATGCTTCTTGATCAGAAGTTTTTTCATTATGGGTTCATAAATTCCCTTAATATCAGTTTTGAAACCCGTTTTGTGAAGTTGTTTTCCCATGTGCAAACAAAGAATTTGTGCAAACGAAATGAGAAGCAAACAGCCAGACATGTTTGCTAGTTCGAATTGGAAATTTGAGGAGGAAAAATAGGTTTTTCAAAGAATTGTGTTATGTCTCCAATTGGATATTTGAGAATGTGTCTCCCGAAGAATTGTAGTTTTAGGATAGGACGTAAAATTCCTAATAATATGGGCTGTGTGTTGTTTTTTCAGATAAAATTTAATCGCCGAAAAAAAAACAAATTTTTAAATTCTTCTACGGAAAACAAAATACCAACAAAAGCATGGGCGCCCATATAGAAAGGCAGGGGGGGCTCGAGCCTCTCAAGCCGATATTTAAAAATTTGATTTGCCCGAGTCTGCTGTGCATTTACTTTCAAAAAGTTTAGTCACATTTTAAAATAAGGTGCTTTTTAGCTCATTACTAATTGCGAAACAGTATCACTTATTTCTGTTGTATTTTAGTATATAGTATATTCACTAAAATGTTTGACATTCTTGAAGGATTTATAGTAAAGATGAAACGACACACTGCGCAAAATATTAAATAAAATAAAACACATTAACACAGTTAAAATAAATACGATGGTTTATAGCTATTTCGGAAGCGCGTTTAGGCTTCCTTCTTCAGAACCCTAGTTACACTAATGTGGCACACGTGCTAGAAAAACTATCGATGCCAAATTGCTAGTCCAAAATTAGTTCGGGTAAACCAGTTGTGGGTCCGTAGCCGCGTCTTTTGCTATGGGACGAATGAAGTTTCTCCAAATAGAGGACATGGAATTGAACGGAAGCTGATCGTTAACAGTAGAAGAGGAATGCGAAAGAATATGGAAGGCTTCAAAGAAATTGAGGTCGGCTGGTGAAGAAACTTTCTCTATTAGATGGGCCTTGTCGAAAGAAAATTTGTGGCCAGCTTCCCAGGCGTGTTTGGCCAAAGCAGATTTTTCCAGTTGTTGTTTACGCACGTAGGCTTCATGCTCTTTAAGACGAAATCGAAGGGCCCGACGTGTTTGACCAATATAAACACGATTACACTGGCATGGAATGGAGTAAATTCCAAAATAATTGCAATCAGGAATAATATCCTTGAGTTTGGAATAACCGAGTTTATTGATTGGAGTAAAAGTGACCTTGAAATTAAATTTACGGAGGATGGAAGCAATTTTTGAAGAAATTCGTGGAACGAAAGGAATGCTGATAAAATTACAAGGAGAGGAATCAATCAAGAGTGTACTGCACAGCTTAGGTCTAGTGAGTTTCTTCAAAGCGTCGTCAATAATGGTAGGATTGTAACCACGATCTCGAGCGATGTCAAGAATATGGTTAAGTTCAATCTTGAGTAATTCTTCAGATGATGACAATTTTAGAGTACATGAGACCAAACCTGTAGAACGTGCTTATCGTCTAATTTTGTGGATGGGCGGAAGCAGCATGCGGCGTTTGGCTAACAGCAAAATGTTTCCGATATACGCTGGTTTGGAACCCGGACGGCGATCTATGTACCAAAACGTCCAGGAAAGGCAATGAACCGTTGTTTTCTTCTTCCAAAGTGAATTGTATGTGAGGGTTGACGGAATTTAAGGTGGTGAGAATTGTAGAGAGATCTGAACAATCGTTTGGAAGGATAGCGAATGTGTCATCCACATATCTAATCCACAGTTTAAATGGTATGCGATTGAGAATATCCTCTTCGACGTAATATATATAAATATCACATAAAACGGGTGAAAGAGGATTTCCCATGGCAAGGCCATCAGTTTGCGAAAATAATTGATCACGGAAAGAAAAGCAAGTCTGTGTGATACAGATCTCCGTAAATTTGACTAATTCACGGATTTCAGCATCAGCAAAATGAAATTCTTTCATACGAAAGATAAGAGCTTCAAGAGCTCCCTGAACGGGAACATTTGTGAAAAGGCTTTTGACATCGAACGAGACTATTTTTGAAGAAGCGAAAGAAGAAAGGGAATTTAATTTGGAAATGAAGTCAGAAGAATTAAGGACAGTATCATGGTTGTTAGCCAGGAGAGGAGAAAATCTGCGGACGAGAAATTTGGCTAGGGGATGGGTTGCAGTACCGATGTTGGAGACTATGGGCCGCAATGGAATGCCGGGTTTATGAACCTTCGGGAGGCAATACAGTCTTGCGACATTAGCAATAGAAGGAACTACGGATTTGTTAGTTTCGGGATCCAAGATGTTTGATGACCGGACTATTTTACTAACATTAGAGAGTTGATCGGAAGATGTGTTTTTCTTGAGCACTTTATAAGGACCTTCACTGATGAGGTTGTCGACTCCTTCAATGTATTTCTCTTTGTCCATAACTACTATCTGCCCGCCTTTGTCTGCTTTAGTGATAATCAAATTATCGTTTGAATACAAATCCCTGATCACACGTTGGTCCGAGATAGGAATGTTGGGTTTCGGCTTGGAGTTAGAGGACAAAGCTTCCGCCACCAGATGCCTCAGTACCTCTTTTTGGCCGCAGTTGATTTTGCTGAACTGTAGAGCACGCTCCACAGGAGCGATAAATCCTTTAGGATGAACGGGTTTTGAAATGCAAAAATTGGAGTTCAAAGACAGCAGGTTCAGTTGTT
This sequence comes from Dysdera silvatica, assembly GCA_006491805.2. Classification (NCBI taxonomy): domain Eukaryota; kingdom Metazoa; phylum Arthropoda; class Arachnida; order Araneae; family Dysderidae; genus Dysdera; species Dysdera silvatica. The sequence continues at coordinate 40,803,651 of QLNU02003225.1, read as the reverse complement.
TTTCGGAAAGTGGGACCTTAGAAAGGTTAAGAACCGCCTTCTGAATTACTGGTGGTTGGGTGGTCGGTGGAGTATCAATAAGCTTCGAAAATTTGATTGAATGTCTGGAATGAAGGTGCGCGGAAATAACCAAACATTTTTCAAAGCTTTTCTGATCAAAAGAATTAAAATTAGATACACCTGCAGACAGTTTGAGATGGAGCGGGTACAGTTCTTCTTCGATGCGAGCCAAATTTGCCCGGACTTGCTTGATAATGGTACGCAGAATGCTTAGTTTGCAAGAAAATAGAGTCTTATTCAAACGAGAATTAGGAATTAAATTGCATTTCAGCGATATAAACTGAGGAATGACCTTATGGTTGCGACAATTTTTAAGAAATTTAAGATGTTGAAGTTGTTTACATCTTCGAATTCGGAGTTTAGAAAATCTGTTTAGATCCTGTAACCACGATGAAACGGAGAGCGACATGATAAAGGCAGTGAAAAATAATTGTAAATTACTGACCGTGCTGAAGAAATATCTTGAAAGGTCAACCAGGTTACAGGCAACACGTTTGAGTCCGGCACCGAGTAGAAGACGTGGAAAGCGTAATCCGTCAGTAGCAGAGACGAAAAGAGAATTAAACTTATTAAAACACGACGAACAGAGTCATATCCGGCGACGAAAGAATATTACCGATCACATTAGTTAAACTTGCATGGCTGGGCAAACAAAAAGGCTAAAATACTTCCAAACACGTGGCGAAATCACACAAGTCGTATAGCGTGTAATAGCGAATTTATAGTAAAGATGAAACGACCCACTGCGCAAAATATTAAATAAAATTAGCGTTTAGACTTCCTAAAGGAGGAAGCCTAAACGCGCTTCCGAAATAGCTATAAACCATCGTATTTATTTAAACTGTGTTAATGTGTTTTATTTTATTTTATTTAATATTTTGCGCAGTGTGTCGTTTCATCTTTACTATAAATTCGCCATTACATGCTATACGACTTTTGTGATGTCACCACGTGTTCGAAAGTATTTTCCACTTTTTGTATGCCCAGCCATACAAGTTTAACTAATGAGATCTGTAAAATTCGTTCATTGCTGGATATGACTCTGTTCGTCGGGTCTTAATAAGTTTATTTCTTCGTCTCTGCTTTCGCTGTCACCACGCGTTTGAAAAGTATTTTCGCCTTTTTCTGCACACCCAGCCATTGCAAGTTTAACTAATTACGTCGAATTGGATATTCTCAATCGCATACCATTTAAACTGTGAATTAGATATGTGGATGACACATTCGCTATTCTTCCAAACGATTGTTCAGATCTCTCTACAATTCTCACCACCTTAACCCTCTGCTTTCTGATGGCTTTTTGTAAACATGATCCCTACACCCGGGACCAGCCAACGTTTGAAATGGAATCATCTGAACTTTCATTGCCCATTCTCCCTATTCTTATCTGAGTTTTAAATCTGCTCTCCCCTCCAGGATCGGGCGGGAACTAAAAAAGGCGGGAAACCTTCAAAACGCGGGAAGACGCTACCCATTTGTCAGTCGCCCACATCGTAAACCTTTGCGCTCTTTTGGCGAAATCAGGAAACTACTAAATATACAACTATACATTAGTATATATTAAGTATTATTTTGAAAATAATATTATTAATTGTATAATGTAAATTTTTGAGAAATGATTTTAGTGATCGGAATAACAAAATGTTTGAAATGGAATTTAGAAAAATATGATTATTATTATATATCAGAATGTAGTTTATTACTTATGCATCTATTATGAAAGTATTCCATTCAATTTAAGTATAGATTTAAAAATTTTGAAAAACGTTTATTTGTATAATACATTCAGGGCCGGATCTATCGCCCGCAAAATCCCACAGCGCTGGGGCTTCAAACAAAAATAAAGCGAAGAATTACGTAGAAATAATGCACAGCCGTTATTCGGAGGTTTCTGTTTTCCGAAGGTTTCGTTATTCGAATATTGCAAAAGTAACAGTTGCAGTTTCTACTTCTTTTTTCAGTTGCATGCAGTATTTGAATTAGCGAATAATTTGAAACGGGTAAATAGGTAAGGGGCTGTTCAAGTATTACGTAAGCACATTTCTGGCCATTTTATACTCCCCCTCCACCTTGTAAGAAAAAATAAGCAAATGCCTGACTCACCCACTTCATGCTACGCACTATTTTAAATATATATATTTATAAAATATATATGTGTACATATATTATTAAACTACATATATTATACATATTAAACTATAAAGGATAACAATATATTTATATATAATATAATATTTTATTATAAAGAATTTTGTGACATTTTTATTACATATATTAATATTTCATATATTGTAAGCAAATAGTGGATAAATAAGAAGTGGATTTGATAAAATGCATTTATTAAAAATAATATATTCATTATAATTTAAAAATGTTAGAGATACCAAACGGAGTATAGAAGGTGGTCTCCGAGAGAAAAAAGATTGACAGCCAGCCGCAGGTTTAAATAATTAAATATTTAACTGTGATTACGTGTATTTTATATCTTTTACACGTAGTGTGTCGTGCATCCCAGTATTGTAGTTCTGTCAGGGCGGCTGTTACTTCGTGACTATGTGTTGCCTTTAATATTTTCTGTGTCTTAAGTAAGCATGGTTCAGACTCCCACCCCCTCCCCGTTGTCAGCAAAAATAAGCAAATCTTAAAACCCTTACCCCAAAGATGCTTACGTAATACTTGAACGGCCCCTAATAAGCGAATAAGTAAATGAGCTTTAATTTCTTTCTTTAATTTTTTTTAATCTGTGGGGGAATCCAGTGGCTTGGTTGTTTAAAGCGTTAGCCTGGCAACTTACTCGAATGGCAGTTCGAATCCCCGCGTGCTGTTTGTTTCTTTGGAAACGTATTGTGTTTCGGAGGTCATGTAAAGACAGCGGTCCCATCTAAGACAGCCCAAAGTGTAGCTTTGGGACGTAAAACTAACAAACTAAACCAAATTTTAAACTTTTATGTCACCGAGAGTCTACTTAGTAGTAATGGTTCGATATCGGTTAAAAGGATAATTTTCCAGAAAAATCAATTTGCTTTAGTCAATAGAACAGGGTATATTTTAAGATAGCAAATCATAGGCAATTGACCCATTTTGCGATTTATTAGTATCATAAATATCCGTAAATATAACAAAAAGGCCCGCAGTCTTCTGTCCTAGGGCGCCGTTAGCGGGGGACAGGCGGACCCGTCCTCCCAATGTTGGTATTAGGGTTCCATGAGCTCCTCCCAATTTCAAAGGAAAATTTTATGATAGGTAACGTCATTCAAAGTTTAAAATATTTTCTCTTTCTTTTCTTTTTTTTTTAATCTAAGGAATGCGGTTATATTTTTCGGCGTAGTGTATTTAGTGCGAAATAAAAAAAATGCACTTTGTCATTTATTTGATGTAATTATACCATTTGTTGTATTGTACTATATAGCTCTCTTTTCTGCATGGCAGCGTTTTCATTGACGTGTTATTATTTCAACTGTCAAACGGAATGTTTTTAATAACGTTACAACTATAGTTTAACTCTAATTCCGTTTTAGTTTTAGTTTTTTAGTTTTATTCTATTTTAATTTTAACTCTATTTTAATTTTAACTCTATTTTAATTTTAACTCTATTTTAATTTTAACTCTATTTTAATTCTATAATAATTTTTCAACTCTATTTTAATTTCGCAAGCTCAAGGACCTTTTTGGCCCATTAAGCTCATTATCAACGACATAAATTAAAAGAACTGTCTACATCCAGGGTTGTCCAACATACGACCCGCGGGCCACAATCCGACCCTCTGACAGCTATCTAGAAAAAAAATCCAAAACAAAAATTTTACATCTTTTAAAATAAGGAAAAATCGCGGTGACCATATGGGTGTGACCCCCTTCCATGTCCTAAGTAAATAAATGAATAACCAGAAGAAACTTTGAAGGGAGGCTGGCGTTCATCCCCCACCTTTTTTTTGTTTTGTTTCGTTTTGTTTTTCGAAACAGCTGACTTGCGAGATCGGTGAAAAACTTCTAAAAGTGGCCCGCTATCAAGAAAGGTTGGACAACCAAGGATAAGATTCCAAGTATAGGACTTCTGATCTAATAATCTCGTAATCTAGGGGCATCGACAATCTTCCTAACACGCGTGCCACATTCGTTTAACTAGGGTTCTGACAAAAGGAAGCCTAAACGCGCTTCCGAAATAGCTATAAGCCATCGTATTTATTTAAACCGTGTTAATGTGTTTTATTTATTTTATTTAATTTTATTTAATCTTGAAGGAGTTAATGATTTTCTCAGCCCGACACTAGAATTAGTCACATGGGCGCCACTTGTGAGAAAGCACGAGATATAAATATAAGGCAATATTTTATTTTAAATCGACACAATATTACACTATACAATATTAGAAACTAAATAAATTGAGTAATAAAACTAAAATTAAACAAAATTTGAACATAATAAATAATAATTATCTGACAAGATAGGAAACGATGGAAAAAGATCAGGAACTTGTCTCACAAATCTAATGCATCTAAAAGCTTGTTGAACGTAAAATTATAATAAAGAAGGGACGATCATACAGCCGACATTTAAACGTCCGAAAGAATGGAGTTATGAATCCGGTTCCTAAAACTGCAAAAGAGGACAATAAGTTAATGGCATTTAGTGTCGAATACCTAATGGCATTACTTCATTGAATCAGGTATCGAATACCATATTTTTGGTCCAGTAAAATTAAAATTTTTGTGACTAATGTGAGTAAGAGAATATGGCAATTAAAAGAAATTTTAACGCGCTAACTATGCCCAAGATCCCAATGAATGTATAAGAGCAACAAATCTGATAGCTAGCCAAAATTAATTCTTCTAAATATTAAAATACTCATGTGATATGAATAAATTCTGATAACTTGGATAATGACAAAGCGGAAGATAGTAATCCTGAGTTCGAAAATAAAACATTGCGAAAAAGTATGATAAAAAAATCGTGACCGCAATCAGAAAACTCTATAATGCTAAATCTATTTGACTGACCATTAATTTAGAAACAAAATTTTGTAATAGATGCCACACAAGAGTGAAGAATGATGGCAACATTGGTGGGTAATGTAGATTAAATTTAGAACTCCAATATTTGCCGCCACTCTTATACAGAGTCGAAAAACGGATTCCTTCTAAAATGTAGTGAAAATATTACCTTCAAAAATATAACTTTCTCCTCTAAACCAATATACTTATTTCGCAAAAAGATAGATAGACCTCACAGGGAAAAAATATCTATTAATTCTCTTGGAAAGAATAATCGAAGGTTTTGATACTGTTATGGTGAATTTATTTACTAAAATTCAGTCATTAAAGTCAGTCAAGGTTTCATTCACTGTCTGGACTAAATCATTCAAGTTCTTATCAGAAAAAAGCCCATTTAATTCGATTTAAGGATCGTTTTTACTTCAACTGACAGGCGCAGGTAGCGGCAGGAGGAGTTCTTGTGGTAGGCCAACGGTACATATAAGAAGTTTCGTGTGGTCAAATATATAGGTGCGATAAGTTTAGTATAAGATAAGCACGCATGAGATAAAAGCAATACAAGAAGATAAGTGTACCTAATAAGATTCGTTTAAGGAGTTCGTTTTTCGGAGTAAAGAGATTTATATACTGAAAAATTAAAAAATGAACACTGCAGTTATTTCAACAACAAACACCAAAATAAAGAATTAAAGAATGAAATAATTTAATTATGTCTCACTCGTAAATTAGCTGAAATTGTATAACAATTTTTTGTTCATTTTAAAGTTTGTTTACTCGCACCAAAATTATTTTAAAATTTTGGAAAAGAAGTTCGCTTGGATAGGTAAATAAACCTACCATTATTTATAAATTACCCTTTCTTTCGTGACAGATGAAGATGAATTTCCTCGAAGGAAAAATTTAAATTGCTAAATATACACGTTATGAGTGATATCCTTTGGCGTTGACGTGCTTTCCATCAAAAGGAAGTAATTTTTGCTTTCCAAAATGCAAAAAAATTAAAACGCCCAAAGAAAACTGCTCTTTATTAAATAACCTTTCTTCCGTCTACAAACACTCGAGCTTTATTAAAAATGCGGAAAAACGAAAATGGTGAAAGAGAAAAGTTCAGCTCTAAAGGCCTTAAATCGATATTTTCTGATCAACTGGGATCAACTGAACAATGCTTCACAAGTTATATTTTTAAAAGAAATTCAAGATTTTCAAGAATATTAAAACTGAAAGTGGCAAAATCCATCATCTTTTTAATCAGTCTTACTAGCAATATCTAAACAATCGATCAGAGCCGGGCGCTTAATTACTTTTTCATTAGCCCATATGTGTACATTATATACATTTATATATAAATCTAAACGCATTTGCTTTCAAATTGATGAGATTTTTCCTAAGTGCAGTGCATATCTACGCTAATATCGAACCGTGCAATAGCTGAAATATTATTTTATGTATAGAACTGTTAGCTCAGTGTTAGAATTTTCTACCGAAAACGCTGCTGGAAAGACCGTCACACGTAGTGAAACAACTTCCTACATAAATCAACATAAAGCAACATAAAGCTACATAAAGCTACATAATAGGCAGGTTCGCGTAGCAGTAAAAGAATCCAAGGAAAGCTTTATGTGAGGTAATCAGGGTTTCAGTTGATCGAAACTTTTTTTTTAATTTCTGTACCGGAAAGCATCTAGTCAAATTAATTACCGAGTGGTGGGCTAAATCACTCATTGGACGACATACTGAATGATTTTGCACTTATGGATGAGTGGAGTCCTCAAATAATTATTCATAGTGCAATTCTGTCCATCTTTGCTGAATATTATGGGCAATTTTACTCTAATGCAATGTATACACATAGATTGGTGCAACTCATTTGGTGACTCCTGCTATCCTTGCGCTCTAAAATTTGAACTAACCTAACCAATGTTGAGTTTATTTATCTTGGCGCATCCTTGGCGCAGTATAGCCCAGATGCTCTTGCGCCATAAAAAAGCCAAACAAACAAACAAATATTTATTCCGCTTTCGCTATATTAGTATACCAATGCCATAAACCGTGCCGTTTTAACGGGGGGAAACGGGGCTCGAGCCCCGAATTGCCAAGTTTGTATATTGTATATTAGAATTTCCATATTACGAAAAATTAAAGAAAACTCTGTGGTAAAAAAGGCGCCAAAAATAATGGAGCCCATACCCCCCCATACGCAAATGCGTAAAGTTGTTCCTGATTGCACGACTTGATGAATTCCATAATACAGAATCTCTACAAACAATGTAAAACGAATCGTTGCTTTTTATCACTTGCATGTGATAGCTTAATATTAACTTCAAACATCCTCCATCTAAAGTGAGCTAAGACACGTTTCCAAGTTCGCACAAACAGGTTTGAAAACTTAGCAGCTGGAGAAGTTTTTACGACAGATAGAACACACTTACATCAACATATGTGCTTACGTTAGTATACGTATTTATCCTGTTATATGCACTTTCGTTATGACAGAATTCATATTATATGAAATTTTCCTTGCGATTTAATATGGTATCTATAGGTATCTAGTATTATATGCGGATTTTGACGTACACGTTCCATTAAGTATCTATTGTATATGTTATGAGACTGAAGTTTGAATCTTGCTGAAATCAGGTTAAGTTGTTTATATCCCATATGTTCTTCTCAATAGCTCTGCTTTCATGTCATGTTCGCATAAATCCTAAGGTTTTAATATCGATTAGAGACAACTTATATCGGTTTATCAGAGTTAAATGATACTTCTAGGTTATTTTGAGGAAAGATTATAGCTTGATACTTCTTTATGTATGTGTATGTGTGAGTTGGAGTAGAATGTGCTGCTGAAAGAACGAATCATATATGAATGTATCATGTATAAGATTAAATTGCCCAGTCCATCTTAAAATACCATAGGTGCCGTTTATGAATTGCTGATGTTAGGCGACCACACTGCTTAATGAAGCAAATTCAAATGGAATTGAAGCAACGAATGTCACGAGTAAAATTTAATGTACTTTAAAAGTTTATACTAGCTATATCAGCAATAACTATTCACACGGTGTTTGATTGGTTCTTGCTGAAGAAGTTAATATACTTAAGCCATCGACAATCGTTTACAAGTTTATTAAATTTTACCTATGCATTTTTTATTCCAGTTTTGTATGATTTTATCACTAAGTAGTTCGTCGATGGTCGATATTTTGAACATAACCTTTTCAAGTCATTCACATTTGCACTTAAAAGTGCCAAGTCGTTTTTAAAGTATTCAGGATGTTATCACTGAGCGTTTTATTATTTCAGTCTTCAAGCTCTCTCTGGAGCACTCCATTGCCAATAGATTCTACCGTTCATGATAGTTCACAATTTATATCATTATGTTGATCAATGTTGTTCCCATTAATCCGACGTAGACTTTCGGATCATGAAATTACAAGCACGCCATTTTTAAACTATTTGTAATAATTATAAAATAATTTAACATATATAAAATATAAATTCATTACGATAGATTAGCAGAAATAAAATAATTGTTTATAAAACACATTCATAATTAATATTATTAATCAGATGGGTCGGAACCTCCACATCCGTATCTTTATTAAACAGATGTTAATTATTTTTGAATTAAAAATTACCATTTAATTAAGAGGAATAAGCATTCATAGGGATATATATATATATGGGGCCCCCCTGGTGCCCCAGTCCAATAATTGAAAGCTTTGCTTGAAGCAAGTATTGTATTTTCATAATATATTTACATGATCTAAAATATACTATTATAAAGAAAACTCGGTGTCTTATAGCCGTTAGCTATATATACAAATACATGTCAGTGGCATATGTCATATTGAGGAATTAGTTGCTTTGTTTTCGTCGTAATTGTCATTATGGATTGATCTCTTTGAAACATTTTGTATTCTCCTTTTGCACCCTGTATAGTGTAGATATGATAGTTGGATTTTTGCTTTTCTGTTTTGAATCTTGCAGCCCCGAGGATTGCGCCGAACTTGGTACAGGCTGTTCCAGTAACTTCACGGTCAATTAACGTCACCTGGCAGGTGAGTTACCGCTATTTTATTAGAATTTTTTACCTTGTTTTGAGTTTTGTATCAAATAAAATCTTTGCTTTGGAAAAAAATCGGTAAAAAAACTATGAGGCTTTAAAGATACGTTCGACGTTTTATGAGTAAAGACTGACGACATTACCGTCTATTTCGAGGACTGGGTCATTTTTAGTTCAGATATTTCATGGACACGTATTTTGCCTACATTTTATAAAATAATTTAAAATACCATAGGTGAGTATGTATTTTAATAGTAAAATAATTTATCTTACGACGAATGTCAGTGAAATATCATCTTCAAGTATGACCTTGTCTATGAAACGTTCTTTGAAACGGCGACGCTATCAATGAAATGTTCCCATTAATAACTGTTTTGTCACCTAATTGACGACTTTATTTGAAAATGCTGTACATAGAGATTTGTTAACAATTCATAAACATTATCCGTGTTAAGTATTTGCATTTAGTTAAATTCTTTACCAGTTATAGAATATTTTTTAAAACTAATTGTTCAGTGACATAATCTTTCGAATGATGATGTTATCAACGAAATAAAGTGTTGAGACTAAAATAACTTGTCGATGAAAAGAACCTTTTCATCTATAGTTTAGAAAACATGGAGCGGTTGGAAATTTCCTTCAAGGCATGTAAATGTTTTAATGAATTGAAAAATACCCCTTCATTAAGTATATAGTATAGGCTCCCATCGGATATTAACATCTTATGTCTGTGATTCATTAAATAGGTTCCAAGTTTGAAAACTTTCTGAACTCAACTGCCAACTTAGTGAATTAAATTTTATTTAAAGTGCAAACGAATTCATGATAAGTCAAACAACTAAAATCAATGTTGGCAAACCTTCGCATCCAATTTTCATTTCGATCAAATGGAAAACTTAAACAACGGGAATGTTAAATTATTCATTAAAAGTAATGCAATTTCCCAGCCAAATGCGATTAGGTTGGCGAGAAGTTATTAATCCGATGCAATTTTTGGCGATCACTCTGCACTTTACCAATTTCCAATTTCTAGAAAGCGCATTTCAGTACTGCCAGCCTCAATTTGTTTCATCAGTATTGGCTTATGAATGAAAATTAATAAAATAAAATTATTAATGACTCCAAACGGAAAGCCATTTTTGCATCTTGCTCGTGGAAATAAAAATAGGATGAAATCTGTTTATAATACTGTTCTAGGACACGGGAAAAGATATAAATAAGCAGGGGCGGTCTGGGTTCTTTCAAAGGGCGCATACTTGGACTTTCGGACCATCCGAGTCCTTCTCCATTCAAAGGCGCCAGTCCTTTCGCCCATGAGGGTCCACCGGCCCGGAGCCCATGGGCCGGCAACCCAGTCCGTCCCTGTAGATAAGTAGAATTAAGTCAAATAAATGGCTGATCCTGACACGCTCTTCTATATTTGTTTGGAAATGTCATTGATGGGAAATATCATTAAGACCTGATTTTATTCTGTACCTTTTGTGGAATTCTCTCTTTATTTAAACTTTACGCTGTTGTCTATCTCTGCATTATTTAGCCATTCTCTTAATTTTTATTTCCATATTGAACTATTTCTTTATGTCCAATATTAGCTGCATAGTTTATTACGGTCATACCTATTTCTTCTTGCATATTTCTTGCTACTTCTGAGTCTAATTACTTCAGAGTGGTCTAATCTGTGGCCTACAGGCAGCATGCGGCTGTTGCGGACGTTTACAGCAGCCCTCGGCTACATTAAGAAATGTTCTAAAGCCTTAAAAATGTATCTGTTTGTTAAAAATATTCATTTATTTACACAGCATATTTATTTTACAGTATTAATAGTCTCATTGTACAGGTACTCATTTATTCATAGAGAAATTTCCGAAATCAACCATTATAAAAAATACACGTACAATCATTTTGAAATACCTTTTAATTACAGGTATCAAAAGCAATGGCTGTTGACACGCATCTGTTTTTGTAATAAATTCTTTTAATAATTAAATCTTTCAATTACGTATTCGATTACATATTTAACTAAATATAACAATTGTCTATATTAAATATATTGCGCACATTTTAATTTAAGATATTGAAATTTAATTCGATGTGTGGACCGCGAATTTTCCGTCGAAGAATTCGTGCGACACTTGGCATGAAGCGTTGGACTACTCTGACGTACTCTATTTTTTACTTTTTCTTTCGCTTTCTGGAACAAATAACAAAGACGGTACAAAATTTTCTTAACCTCAGGAAGAGGTAGAAATATTTAGTCACGAAAATACATTTAAACGGCTTTGATGTAAACTCAATAAGCGCATTGTTGCTAGAACAGTGATGAATTTGCAGGCAAATTCTTTTAGGTTTTTGTGATTCGTTTATATATTTTTTCCTTTATACAAATAGGAAGCAAGGAAGTAATTTAATATAAATAACGAAATAAAAAAGTAATTAGTAATTGAATGAAAGCTTGTATAATAATGGAATATTCAGTAGATGAGATTATATGGGGTTGGAACCATAGGAATCAGATCTCGTGAGTAGATCGTTGATATATCGATAAATTCTGGGAAAAATCATTTCTTATTTTTGTGAGATAAAGCACTAGGGATATAATTTAATATTTATTATAGGTCATGCAATTTGAATTGAACCAAGAAGCCTTAGTATACCTACGGAGCAGTTTTGTTTCTAGCTTTCAGTGTTTTTTAGAATGACGACACTTGTCTTTTCCCCTGAACCTTGTCAGCGTGTGTGCGTATAATAATAATTGGTTTCAATATCGACGCATAAGAATAACTTGTTATTGATACGAAATTTGCTAATTTTGTTGGAGAGAAAGCACTGGAACTTCATGGTAGCCATGGTCTTTTTCTGACTTTGTTTAATGTGTGAGATCTATGTTTGTTTTTCAATCAAGTTTTACTCCTAAATGTTTTATATTATCGCTCCACGCGCTAACTAAAAAGTCAGAGATCAGAGAGTTAGAATAAGCTAAGAGATTGTGAAAAGATTTGTGTTTATAATAATTATAAAAAATCGAAAGCAACTGATCAGAACGTGAAAATACATTACAGTAAAATCTTTCTGTAATGATAATCTCCCTGTAAAGGTATCAAATCAAATTTATTCATGTATGACAATCCAAAAGGGACGGGCCACGTTCGGTTTTGTGTCTTAGTGGGCTCATGGAACACCTGCAGCAAGGTGAACATTGTGCTTTGCGGATTTTTAATAATTAACTCACCTCGTGCTATCGTCGCTCGTGGTGAGAGCACTTGACTGCTCCCACTTACAGATAGTGGTTTCTTATCACAGAAAATTTGACAACTAATTATCATGTTTCAACTTGTTTTTTGGACTGCTTCACTTGCGTTAGTGACGTAGTGGCTCTCAACTTTACCATTAACTTATAACAAAATGAATGTCAAAGCGAAATGCATGGGCACTCGTGGGTCATTTGTACAAAAGAAATAAATTCTGTATCTGTATATCATGTATAACACGTTAGAAACATGACATACAAAGGATACAAGACAAAATAAATATTTAAAACTGTCGCGACCGAGGAACCTTTAATTTCTTTGAGTCTCCAGAAAGTATTCTTTTATTCATGAATCTGTTTTCAGGTTTAAATTGTTTAATTAGAGTTGGAATATTATTCCATAAATCCATAATTTCTCTCGATCTCAACAACTATGAGTCAATCACTTAAAACCTCATATTTCTCTCTCTCTCTCTCTCTCTCTCTATATATATATATATATATATACACACACACACATTGTGGTACCTTGAGATACGAGTTTAATTCATTCCATGACCAAGCTCGTAAGTCAAATTGTTCGTATCTCAAATTAATTTACACAATTGAAATTAATTGAAATGCGATTGTTACAAAAAAATCTTTTTTTATAATAATATGCGTACTATTACTTACAATGAATAAATATAGTATACAAAAAAACTAAAACCAAATATAGTACATATATGTGAAAGAGGACATAAGGAAATAAACAGACGTTGACGGAGCCCATTAAAATGTGTTACGTAAAATTAATCTTAATCTTTTCTTTCACTTCACTTTTTCTTCTTAATTTTCTTCTTCACTAGTTTTTTATTTTTTTGCTAGGCTTTCATCACTATCATCTTCCGGGCGTTTAAGTATAAACCTGTCCAAGGAGCTTTGTTTCTTCCTCCCTTTTAGAACGTTTCTGAAATGAGTTATGTGTCATTAAATAGCGCCACTGCATGACTAGTTGCGACTTTTTCAGAGTGTTTCTTTTCAACGAAGTCCGAAAATTTTCCCACATTGCGAAAACTCCCCTTTATCTCACTTCAAGAGATAACCTTCTCCGTCTCCGCGGTTGTACAATCTTCTGCAGAACCTTCGTATGTTGCTGCAAGACTCGAGAATCTGAGTGGAGTATTGGCTGTGACGTCACCGACTCGTCACCGACTCGTTACCGACCGCCCGTATCTCAAATTCTGGCTCCCAACTCAAGGCAAAACATGGACCCAATTTTGGCTCGTATTTCGGAAAACGCACATGTCAGGGCACTCGTATCTCAAAGTGTCACTGTATACATGACAATATATTTTCCTTTATGTATGTTTATTGGCAGATTTAACCGTATTACTATTAGGCTTATATTTACCGAAATAATGAACATTTGGTAAAAATAGCTAGTTCACATTACAGACAAAAACTAGTCGGCGATAGTTAATCTAACTTTTGATTGGATATTAGTCACAAAACCCACGCAACAAATGTATATACATGAAATAGCGGTAACGGATTAATTAAGAACGGTGTTACCGGTACCATCGCTCTGGGCGCCAAGTCGAGGGAGGGATAAACAGCTTAACGACCATGAAGTGCAAACAAGGCCAAATCCAAATTGATTATCTAAGAATTTATTCTTAAATAAATTCCAGTAAATCCAACTGATAATTGAAAATTATAGATATTCAGCTGGGGGAAGGAGGCAAATTTTGCATTGCATCGGTCGCCATATGACTTAAGTCCGTCTCTGGCAATATGCAAAGCTAAGTTTGTATTCAGCCATTGCCACTGCTCTTCACGCTGCTGTATTTATTCCCCAGAATACTTTTGTGACAGCATCGAAAGCAGTGAGTGTTCACATTGCAACTTCATACTTACCTCGCATTCGACTTCGGGCAATGGATGGTGTAATTATGTGAGTGTTTTAAAAGAGCGAGAAGGAACAATGTAAAGACTTAGTCGCGTTCGTGCTGCCGGTCTTTAGACTTCCGCACATAAACTGCCAACGCAGGGAGCGACGTGCAGGGGCAATGGCAGGAGCATGATCAGAGCGAGTGAAGCGTTTATATACTCGTTCTGTCCACTTTCATGCTCACTGCCACGGAAATGGACTGAATGTAAATGAGGCATTTGAACAGTATGACAGGAAGTTGGTCATGTAATTAATAACAATATTTAAAATTAAGTAAAATTTTCCAATTAATTTGTTTTATGTAAAAATTTATGATTATTTTTTCTATTTTTACCGAGTTTTACTGTTAAATTTAAAAATAGATTGTATAATAGAAAAAGAATTAAATAGACTATATAATAGAAAAAGAATTAAATAGACTGTATAATGGAAAAAATTAAATAGACTGTATAATAGAAAAAAGATTACATAGACTGTATAATAGAAAAAAGATTACATAGACTGTATAATAGAAAAAAAATTAAATAGACTGTATAATAGACAAAATAATACGTTTCTCTGACTAAAGTAGAAAATAACCGCATAAATTTCCAGAGAAGAAAATATAATATCTAGAATATTCTTCAGCGTAAACTAAAAACGAAAAAATTTTCTACATAATAATTTAAATTATTTTTTATAAGATGGGTGAATTTTAGAACGAACCCAAAACAAGTAAATAAAGATCTACGATTGTATGCTTAAATCTACGACTATATGCTTAAATCTACGATTATATCCTTAAATCTACGACTTTAAAATTACTACTTTAATTTTTCTTTTCGTTATGGCTCATTACCATTGAGTGATCGTGAAAAATACGAGGATTATCGTCGGTTCGATAAAAAAGTCGAGTCTGCTTATTTACTTTACGACTTAACTGAACTTTGCTTTAAAACCTTACGAGGAATTGATTATCGGGATTAAAGTTTAAAATTAAAGCAAAAAATTATCCTCGAAGATCATTAGAAAATCATTTTCAGGATTATGTCTTCTCTTCTTAATTTTCTGGTGAATTTCTTTGAATAAATTTCAACATTATGGCAGAAACGGAAGTTACGTCCGTTTGGTAGAGTTCTAAAGTGTAGTTTAGCGTTATCTAAAAATATGAGGGGGCGAACGACTCATAAAGCATCTCATGATTTTTCTCTGCTTTATCTTAACTACGTTCGTAAAGACGTCGTCGGTTCACTTTACGCCTATCCTTAACAAATGTCCCGTTTTTCCGATAAGACGTCCGCACCCGTATATTGTCGAAGTCGGTGGTCCAAATAAAGTAAATTATATAAAACTTGGAGCGAGAATTTCTCTTCATAAAAGCGCGGGTTATATGTGAAAAGTATAAAATCAGTTCCACGTGTATAAGCTATTGAAAAAGATGTTTAAACGTTCTATATTTTATATTTATTTGCAGAAAAATATATTAAGTAAACTCTAGTATGACTTTCTGCGGTCAAGGTGGAAAAGAGTATTCTTTTTTAATTTATTTCTGAATAGCGCATGAAGTTATAACGATATTATGTGGTCTTGATTATACCTGTTTGTAATATTTGACCGTCCGTGAAACGAGGGTGGATGAATTAGGTACTTTTCATTCGAAGGCTAGAAAATTGAATTGAATATTCTATGTAACTCTTCGAATTTTCAAACTTCGTTTAGATAAATGAGTACAAGCACCTTCTCAATTTTGGTTTGGAAAATAATTCATTTTGGGCATTCCCAGGACGCGTTTCCATGCGGGAATTCTATGTAACATTCGCTTTACGTTCTTGAATTAACCACTATCTTTAGACGACTTTCTTGAATAGACTTTATAGATTTGTGCCGTGAGTTAGCTCTTCAAACACATTAATTAAATCTCCTTCTCTTCATCTGCTCAGTAACGAAGGTAGTTTTCTCTTTTCGAGCAAAACGGTTCCCTCTTCCAAATGAACACTAGGAGGATTTAACTGGTTTTTGAATACATCGACCACGTCACATTTCTTTAGTATTTGTTAACTGAAGTTAGTGTACAAATTAAAAAACTTTAAGTCCATGTTGCCAGTCTTTCTCGTTACTTCTTTGATTATTTACTGAACACCAGAAGACTTTTAGAGGTTTATTTTGCGCGTAAATTCTATTTTCTTGAAAATCCAAATAAAGCATCTGCAATTTGTGAGTACCTGTTGTGTGTTTCCGTGTATATTATGTACATAAAGTAACGTTAATTAAATGTTTGCCCTACATGTAGATTAAGATTCGTCGCGCATATCGTTCGAGAATTTTGTGCATGTATTTCAAGATTCGCCGTGTATATAGTTCGAGGTTCGTCATGTGTATAGATAAAGGTCCGTTGTGCGTGTAGTTAAAGTTTAATTTTATATAAAGCGTGTGTGTGTGTTCAAGGTTAATTACGAAATTAATATTTCAAGGTTAAAAATAAGATATTAGCCGTGTCCCACAATTTTCAGATCACTTCTTAATAATCATATAGAGACAACACGTCAATGAATAGATTTTATGACCTTTCGGAAAAGTTTAAATAAAATTGCAGCGCGTAAGTTCAAAACAGCTGGTCAAAGATGGTCTTGACCACTGAAAAAATTCGGGATCGAACTTGTATTTCCATTTGTCTTACAAATATCAAATAAAGTAAACTCTTGAAAAGCTAATGGGGCGTTATCAGCATGG
This sequence comes from Dysdera silvatica, assembly GCA_006491805.2. Taxonomy (NCBI): domain Eukaryota; kingdom Metazoa; phylum Arthropoda; class Arachnida; order Araneae; family Dysderidae; genus Dysdera; species Dysdera silvatica. Next base: position 40,786,645 of record QLNU02003225.1, on the reverse strand, counting down.
TAAAATCAGTGAAGTTTTCGTTCAACCCATAGGTTTTAATAGAAACCAAAGCATTGGGAAACTGTTCTGGTGAAAGACACTGTCCTTTTTTTTGGACAACCTGTGCTTGTTACGAGGTGAAAATTGTCAGCGATAAGGTCCAGGTTGCTGTGGTAGGTAATTGAAAGTGTCCACTGAAGTATGAGATAGACCAATGATTAAAAAAAGCTCATATGAAAGCGCATCATAATATTGCAAATTCCTTATTAGTTGGTGCCACTTCACGTGGAAAGTGGAGTCCAGTATCTCATGTCGTCTGCTTTATACAGGGTGTTTGGTGACTGCCGCACAAGCTTCTTGCCACGCGAATCATTGAATAATTTTAAGACAAAAATGAAGCTTGACGATTTTTGATTTAGGACATCGTGTATGAATTATAGCCAGTTCAAAATTTGTATCTGAAAGCCCGTCCTTGGCTTGTAGGTATAAATTTTGAAATGACTATAATGCATGAACGAAGTTCTTAATCCAAAATCTTTCCTTTTTAATTTTGTTTTAAAATCATCCAAAGATTCGCGTAGCAGGGAATTTATGCGATAGTTATTACCGAACACCCTGTATATGTGCTTTTTCTCGACCATGTGTTACAAATCGAACTTAGAATCGACAGTTCAGCTATATCCAAATAATCATCTTCCATTTCCCCCTTGGTTCAACTCCGATATTTTCGTACCGTAGTCGTCTCTCTCATTGATTTGTATTCAACAAAAGTGCGAGACCATTAAAAAGGTAGATACTTTTATTACAGCCGGTTTTACTCATTCAAATGCAGTCTATGCGTGAATGATAGTGGGATTGGTCTCAATAAAGTCTAACCTTTTCTGGTTTAATATTATTATTGAATAGGCCGTTACGATAGGGAAAAATTTATTTTTTCTTATGGCATCAATCGCTTGTTCACAGTTTCTGATCGATTTACGATTTTGCTGAATTTCACATTGAATGTTCTTTCTTTAATAGTACAAAAGTTTCTCACTTTAGTAGTTGCGGAAATGGAATAAATAATCGTTCACGTTCCAGCTGTCTGTTCAAGATCAGATGTCTGTAAGATCCTACTTTTCCCTACTTTCTCATTAGTGTGAAAGTTGCGCAATGCATACAGACTTGAAATATCTATGACACAGCACAATCCCTAATAACACACAACATAATCTTTGGTGGCACACAATACAGTTCCTGATGACAAAAACACAGTTTTTCATGACATAAAACACTTCTTAATAACACAAACAACAGTTTCTAATGACACAAAACACAGTTCCTCATGATACACAACACAGCATCCTAATAAATACTAATAAATCTGTACTTAGATTGGTGACTGGAGCGTTCATAATAATTTCTTATTTCTGCGTACTATATATATATATATATTATTTACAAATCACGATACATTATCATATGTGTATTAAGACATATTCACAGTGATAAAAGTGTCAAATTTAGTGTATTTTTTAATATTCAGCCAATATCCCCGTACTTTCGAATTTTTTCAGAATAGCTGATTTCGAATTCAAAATGCCTATTAGAAAAGAAAAAGAACTTGATTTTCCATTGATATGCCTTTACATCTGACAATTTAAACTTTATTGCCTGAAAAACTGCATATTCTTCACTTTTTAAAAAAATCGCATTACCGATTTTGCATTAGGACTCACGACGAAATGCAATTCACTAAGAACATGATATGATCATAGGCAAGCCAATATTATCGAACATATGAAAATCTTAAAAAAATGAGATAGAATGCCGAATTTTGATGCTCTATTCTTCTTTAAGTTAAGAAAAGAAAGAAATCTTCTGTTCTCTTTCTTCCAGTACGAGAGATCCTTCCAAAAGAAAAATATCAAAGAATTTTCGCCAAACCTTAAAGAGAACTTGAAGCCAAAATGTACTTTTTTCTTGGTAATAGAGGGAGACAGATATAGTAAATGTTGATCTTCGGTAAACAGAACTAGTTTTTAAATTTTGTTCAGAGCTCTTCTTTAAAAAGTTATTTTTTTTCTTGCATTTTATCTTCATTTGCTAAGATCTTAAGAAGTGTGTTTGATTTTGTCTTCCATGAGCAAGAGCTTTCTAATAAATTAAAAAAAAAATATATATATTAGAAGAAATGACCTGAAAAGAAATTTAATTTCGAAATGTTCAAGGGTTTTTATGAAGTGATTCTCGCATTTAGTTTGTATACGCATTTACAAAATACTGCGAATTTTTCTTCTTGCTACCTGTTTTTGTTTATTTGTTTTTATAACTGTTTTAACACTAGAACCGTGGCACTTTCATTATACCTGACCGCGGCTGCGGTCATGTTGACGGCCCTTGAATATTCTTTATTATATAATTAATAATAATTAATATTTTATAATTTATTTAGGTTAAATCCCGATAGTATGCATTTAACATTTTCAATAATTAGATTAATTTTAGGAATTAAATGAAATTTTTAGCACATATTTTCTTTCCGGAAAGCTATTATTTACGAAAAATAATTATTCTTTAATATCATAACGTCAACTAAAATTAACCTTAAGTCATTTGCGGATCCAAAATGGGGGGGGGCGATGGGACGATCGCTCCCCCATAGCCTGGATTGTATCATGAAAAATGAAAGGACTTTTAAATTTATGATCATAAAATTGCAAAAAAAAATGTAGAAGTAAAATTTCAGCTATTATCAATTTTTAGTTACGTAAACCGGGACAGAAATTAAAATTAATGCCAAAATGATAAGCAAACAAAAGCTATGTACAATTTTTCAAGGTTGTTATTTGACATCGATTGCAAGAAAAGTTTCCCATCCACTACAATTATTTCGCACTTCGTTTGCATTTGGTCGCGCGGAAGGCAAGTGTTTTTCAGGGCCATCTGTTTTATATTATTTCCCCTCGATTTCACTAATTGATAAATTAACGTTAATAATAAATAATTAACATTAATAATTGATTAATAATGTTTTTGTGTATCTAATTCATTCATACATGTAAATAAACTGATTGATTGATTAATCAAGCCAAATTATCTTGTTTCACATATTGAAATTCAATCAGCCAAAAAAATCTGAATAATTCCACGATGTTCGCATAATTCTTATGTATATATTATTATTACTTTATACATCATATTATTCTTGTTAATTGATTATTATAATAATTATTTACACAAAAAACGACAACGCGATGAAATTGATCGCTTCCGCGGTTCTAGGTCCATATGCTTATAACTACGGTTCTCTGCAACATGTGTTTTAAAACTTTATATACGCTATTAGAAAAAGCCACTAGGAAAAAGTCAAGAATTTCTAGCTTTCAAACACGAAAGGTTTAAAAGATATTTGAGTTTAAACTTCACAAGCGGTCAATTTGACCTCAGCCGCGATTCTGGTGTTAAAATGAAGCTCTAGTGTTAAAATTCAGTATAATCCTCCTTTTATATATATATATCGATTTATTATTCCAAGCATCACGCTCTCCACATATTACTCTAAATTTCATTTTCAGTTTTCTCTGATTTTTCAATTCCTAAGCGTCTTTTAGATTCGAATGCACATTTTTTATTTATTCAGGAAATTTGGGAAATTACTCCGGTAAGTACCTTTCCCGTTTAAAAATAAATATTTCCCTTCTGAGGAAAACCAATTTCATTCAAATATGTTTTTTTCATGAAATGGACTCAAGTGCTGAGTTCTTTAAAAAATTAACTTCTACCAATTGTATTTTTCGGCAGAGCCAAATATCCGATAATCTGATATTAAATTTGTATCAACATCGTTCAACTTCCTCTTTTTTTTATGAAATCATTATACATTATAGACGCGTTTAAGCTTCCATTACAAATTTTGTATTTCATTTAATATCACATAACTTAAATTATATTTCCTTTATATCACATGCGTATATTTTGGTTGTTGATTCTGGATGTAGTGATTTTTACCAGTATACTTTATGTAAGTATCTGTTTAATATTCACACAGGAATGTCCCTAATACGAATTAATCGAGACTAAAGTGAATTAGGGGTAAAGAGAGATTTACATTATCGTGGTCTTTTTAGCGGGTTTCAATAGATATGGCCGGAAGGAGAACCGGCTATTGCTTCAGGTTTTTCTGTCTGTATGCAGTAAAAAGAGTAAGGTAAAGGTCTTCCGTAAATGCAATAATGATGGTTATTGTTAACGTGGAAAATCTACCGAGTTACTTGAGAATTAGAGAGTGACGAATTAGAGAGTGGAGGATTATCGAGTTGCGAATTAGAGAATTGCGAATTAGTGTTAATTGAAACTCGCTAAATTTAAATATCGACCTTAGGTGATTTTCTTTCACTTGCATGTTATTTTCTTGCATTTTGACATTAGCATGGTATTTGCCATACTATGGTATGTCTTTCCTCCGTTTTTGCATGATTCTGCGAGAAGGAAACGCTACAAAATAATTATATAATTATAAAAAGTAATTTGTTAAATATGTAATTTTTGGAGAGAGTGGGTGTAGAGGAAACCAGCGAATAGTGTAAGAAGTGATTTAATGGAAAATTATGGAAAATATTAAATCGGAGGACGCGTTATCTACATAAAGGTAATTACATTATATGTTTATTATTTAGTAAATGTTCCCTACGTTTATTAAGAAGTATTAAAAGAGTAGATAAATAAAACACAATACTGTTGCAGTTAGAAATTGCATAATTTAATGTCGTGACAGCTGTTTCAGTAGCTTCTTGATACTTTTTTCAAACAAAATATACAAACCAAAAAAACTGTTGATTGGTAATGATGGTCACGGTTTTCATTATACGAGTTACAAGTAATGCTTCGGAGAAAAATAACCGTTTTTCACTGGGATAGGAGAAACATCTCTGGATACAACGCTGATCACCGAGACAGTGGAAATGTTCAGAAAAGTAGTCAAAATTAAACTGATGAGGATTTTAAATACAGTTAATGGGGCAACAGTTTTTTGTAGCATTCTGGGAAAAAATATGCTTATAAAAGAAAGCATATTTATTTCAAACTCATAAGTTAAGAAGGATCGAAAAACTTCGAGCCTGGTTTCCACTTGTTTTGAGTTATTTTCTCGGAAATCGCAATTTACAATGGATCTATGCAAGACGTTTGTAGATGCCGGCATTCCGCTTTGGAAGCTTGAGAATATAAGTACACGCACTTTTCTACAAAAATATAGCAATTAAAGTATTCCCGATGAATCTAGATAACGCAAAACTCCCCTGGATGAATGCTACAAAGAATTCCTTTTTGATATCCGGATCGAAATTGGCATGAAATATATAAGGGTACCTACTAACGAAGCAACAGATGCAATAGGAAGATACGTTGTAAATATTATTGTTTGTACAATGAACATCCTTGAAGGGAAAAACTATTTTTTTGCTGACATCTGAACCATTTCAAAAGACAAAAAGTAGTACAATTGCCCAACTATTCACCAATTCATTAACTTTGCTTTGGTCAGATGGTATTCAATATTAGTTTATTTCTGATGGATGCAGCCATTTATATAAAAACAACTGGAAATGACCTGAAAAATTTGTTTTCTCATATGCTTCAACTTACGTGCCTTCCCCATGCATTGCATAGGACTGTAGAACAAGTGAGTGGTCTCTGTCTTGAAATAGATTTTCTCGTTTCCGAAGTTAAAAAATATTCGTGAAAGCTACCTCGAGAATTCAAGATTTCAAGGAAATGGAACCGGACATTCCGTTACCTCAGCAACTGATTTTCCCACGATGGGAAACTTAGATATCAGCAGTCTCATACTATTTCTTACCTTTTGGCAAAACTGCTGAAATTGCCAAGAGTTTTTCGGATGAAGAAGCAGTAGCTATAAAACGAAACAAAATTTTGCAGCTCCATAGTGAAAAATTGACATTCAGTTCGACACATTTTGGAAACTTTCAGCATCTATTGAATGTCTAGAAACAAAAAGAAACATTCCTTTGGAAGTCATTAGAAGTTGCACGAAATATTTTAGAAGACCTTATATCCGTTCCTGATAAAACTGGTGAAGTCAAGAAGAGATGCGAAAACGTAGTTTCTGCGAATCAAGCCTTTGAAACCATTAAGAACATAGGAAAATTTCTAAGTGGTGATACTGGAATAGAACTGTCCATATCTCCTACCATGGCATGCTGCTTTAAATGTGAGCCGATGGCTACAGTTAAAGTGGAGAAATATTTTTCACGATGTAAAATGCTACTGATTGACAAATGTAAAATTTCACGCTTGAGAATTTAAAAATGTATATCGTTGAAATGTGAAATAAGAGGAAAATTGTCGTTCGAATAAACCGATCTAAAATTGTCTTTTAAGTAAAAATTTTTCATTTCAAATGTTAAAATAAATGTGATATTAATTTTTAAATAACGCCTATTTTTTATTCTATTTTAGAGACACTAGAACGAAGATATGCATTAGATTTCTATAGCCAGTCTTTAGGTTTTAAATTTGGTTGCCTTTTTATATTGATTTGAATGCCTTTTCCCAAATTTTTCATTGATTTAAATGTATATTTAAAAAATATGGTACCTTTTTAAATTTTTGAATTTTTTTTGACATTTTTAACGCCTAAACTTCGAGTTTCTATTCATAACCTATTAAATAAATAAGAGGAAAGAGAAATGCAGCCATTTCAGAGAACTGAAGTAGAAATCTAGATATTTAATTGCAATTATTTTTTCCAACTACGATTCCCGGACAATCTTTGCCCAGCCAATAGCATAAAAAGCATTCACTTGGCGTGTACGTATATTACATTATACTGATCACGTGATCAAGGTTTCGAAGGCACGTATTCAAGACGCCGAAAGGAGATAAAATTTTGCAATAGTATACTTTAGCATATTTGCAATAGTACATTGTAGTATATTTGCAATAGTATGTTTTAGTATATTTACAATAGCATATTTTAGTACTGTATTTTAGTGTATTTGTAAGGATATATTTTGGTGAATTTGCAATAATAGATTTCAAAATATTTCTAATAGTATATTTTAGTGTATTTGTAATAGTACATCTTAATAATTCTAATACTTGGATATAATAAAATATGTAGGCCTAATATTACGGAAAAAATGGAAATAATCGTGCGGATTTTTTTTTTTTTTGTGAAAATGGGGAAGCTATTGAGTTAGAGAAAAATTTCCGTTTGCAGAGAACATATGTAAATCAGCGATCCTAAATATCTGACAATTGATATATAACTGATATCTGACAACTTCAGCCTAAATATCTGACAACTGATGACAATGATCTCGGATATCGGGTTTATAAAAATAAAATAAAACTGTGTATTGAACATTGTACTTTCATCTGTACCATTTGAGAGAAATTATACTATATACTTGGGATTAATGTATATAGCAAATGCACGAAAAATATTCAAAATTATGCTTTTTAATGTGTTCTGAATTTCGAATTTCTGAAGGTCAGATTGACAGAGCTGGAAGAGCGAGATCTCTTGTGTAAAAATATACATTTAAACCAGTACGGATTATTCAGCATTTCAACTTATCGGGGTCTATATCTGTAATTCCTAAGAAATAATTTCTCAATAAGCGCAATAAATTCATTAAACTTTTTCAGTAGGTCGAGTTTCTCTTCTCAGAGAAAAATTTCTTCATTAAATTTTGAAGAGGACTTTCATTGCATTGAAAACATTCAAAATTTTATAATTTTAAACAGAACTATTTAATTTTTTAGCATTTATCCCTTTTTTTGCTATAATTTGGATAATACGTCTTCGCTTTTCACTTCTGTGTGAGTGGATGCGTATGAAGGGGTCTAAAACCTATTAAAATGGAATGTCGCTTATATGTATGCATATAAATGCGTATGTAGGCGCCTAAAATAATATTATAATTCTATTTTTTGGTACTGAATGAGCCTGTTTCAAATTTCGATCCCCAGCTGTACTGTACTTGCAATTTGAATAAATTATAATCGTAAATAAATAACTTTTTGCTGGTACATCATTCTTCGAGTTGGTTCGGTTTGTTCCTAGTTCATGGTACAAAGATGTCTATTGTGCAACGCCAGGACATGGAGTTTTTAGAGGGAATCCAAATCTGAACTACGTATCAAAGAAAACTGACTGTCTTCGATACTGCTGAGATTCAAATCTGTCTCTTCCATTGCTGCTGATCACATTCCCTTTACTCTACGTCCTTGTGCCATAAAAATACAACAAACCAACCAACCTACCTCTACGTCAAGGTTCTACAAGTGTGCCATGTGCTTCTTTGAACGAATTGATGAATGATTTTTCACACCTATCCTAAACGAAATGATTCGTTTAGTTATTCGGTCATTGAACGAGATTTGGCGCATCGTCACGAGGTACTCTTCAAGCCCAGAGGCTAATGAAATTGTGAGGATGTTCGTTTTACCTTTAAACTGCATTTATTATAATTTTTTTTTATTTTTTATATTTTCAGATTCCTATTGATCAAGATGGAACATCGAATATCGAAGGTTTTTACGTCGGGTACAAGCCTAAAAGTAGTCCTGAACCCTATACCTTCGTACCATCTAGTGTGTCTCTTACTACCAGTCAACAACATGCCATTGTCCATGATCTCCATAGGTACACTGAGTACGGCATAGTTGTACAAGCATTTAATACAAGAGGTGCTGGACCGCCTTCGGAAGAAGTCGCTGCAAGGACTTTGGAATTCGGTAAATATCAAACCATATTATATATGTATGTCGTTACAAATGTTTGCACGTCTCTGTAGAGGAAGGTCGGCAGGCTTGGTAGGAAAAGAGGATTAATGGACCTCGACCTGACCTGACCTGGCTGACGCTTCCCGCAATCGTCACTGCTCATTTGTTTATTGGTCGATTGGAAGGCTGCTTTAACCACGCTACCAACACCATCGCCTTATCCAAAAGACCCATAAGACGTTCTTTCACGGTCTATCGTGCTTTCAAACGTTGATTGTTCTCACCTTTCTTTGTCAATGTGGATAGGATTGAAAATAATAGCCGCGAACTCACAGCTTTACATTTAAACCACATTATTTACATTATATGCAGACTCATGTAAGATGAGGATGTCATAGTGGGTTCAATATCACGTCGATATTTGTACGGGTATGCTACCTAGCAACAATCCACTTGCGTGCCCGACACTTAACGTGAGTCTATCACGTCTTAACTAAAACTACATGTGCTGATATATACCCAGCCACGACAGCACTTAAAATAACTTCTCTGCGTTCTGTCTGTAATTGGATGAATGACACATTGCGCTCCTAAGATGCAAGAAGAGGTTCGCTTTCTCCACTTCAATAGTCCTCTCCCAAACATAGCCCTGCAGTTTTCTCCTTACCAGGTTCGAGGACCTGGTCGAAGCCTTGCGTGCTGCTGTCTCCTTTAAGTGAAGATAGCACCATGACTGAAGCGTGTGGATTATCACAGCTGAATTAAACGAATAAAGTTCACTGGCGCGTTAGTTTGAAATCTAAGAAAAACCATAGGCGTTTTCAAATATATCAAGATTAATTGGTTATATTTGGCTAACACGTTTGACTATGCTTTACTTAAATATATTGTTACATGCGCACGAATCTCTGTTTCTTCCTGTGACAAAACTGACGAGAAAACTTTGGATCATGTCATTTTCTATGCTATCCTATACCACTGGGCGAAAGCAGAAAGTTCATATGAGGGGGTGGGTGGTGGGGGGGGGGTTACAGGGATAGTGCTCTATATATTTATATGCATATCTACAAAATTGTGAGAGGTTGTGATCCCTATCAATCCCTCCCCCCCCCATATACGCCCGCGCTTTTACTGAAATCTGCTAGGGGCGCAGAACGACACCTGCTGCTTTTGCGCCATACAAATAAAACCAACCAAAACTGCTATAACTGGCATGCTTATGGAAGCAGTAATCTACAGCAAACAATTGTTACTGACATTTTACGAACTGGTCTCTATGCCATTTTTCAGCGAGTTTTAGCAGTTCACAAATCAACTAGACTTTTTATGAAACTGTAAGCTTAATGTGTATCGCGTACTTTTCCCTTTAGTTCAATTGTTTATTTTGTGTATATATACAGGGTGTCTCAGCATCAGGGTTGCAAATATCTAGGAGAGGTATGGTACATCTAGACGAACAATATTTGTCATAGAACCTAGGGTCGCAAACCACTCCCAGCGCCAGTTCTAAAACCGTCCAGCATGCACAAATAGTGACAACTATATAATTTACTAGATTTTAATCAATTATCGAGGAATGTATGTATTAAATACATACAGGGTGTTCCAAAAACACACTATCAAAAGTATATAGCCGTGATCCTTGTGCAAAATGGACCATAATGGCCCTTTACATGGGGCGGTCGGAAATGAATATCCATGGATGATTTCACGAAGACTTTCACAGTGCATTTTAAATTGTAAAAAACAATTTTCTGCTATTTGGCAACCCCGAGCCGAAGTTGAGATTTAGAGGCCGGCTACTTTTAGGTTTGTAAGCTCCATTGGTCATTATAGATCCCGCCTCTGCTACTCTAAATAAAAGTATGCATAACTCCGTGGATATTCGTTTCCGACCCTCCGACCCCCCATGTAAAGGACCATTATGGTCCATTTTGCACAAGCATCACGGCTATATACTTTTAATCCGATGTTTTAGGAACACCCTGTATACATTTAACACCTTTTTTCACGTTCAAAAGAAAAATGAACCGAGTAAAATGTATCCATTCATTTAAACTATAGTTTTTTTTTTTTATTCTTTGAACGCGAAATGTTTGGAGAAAAATAAAGAACTTCAGTGGCTCATTTCTCTTTCGCCAAGGAGTGCCCGAAATCAGGAGAAACTAGCGGTCATTTTTCTTATACAAGAAAATGAATCGTTTGCCGATAGGAGCCTAGCGAAACACAAGGCTTAAGTAAAGGTCACCATGCTTAGAAAGAACAAAGAAATACCATTCGTATATCTTCAATTTTTTTCCTCTCTGTCAGTCCCGACCATTGGCCTAGTTCTAACTCAAACTCCGTAAAGGGACTTTACGGTCTTGTTTGTCTTCTGTTCTGTTGGAAGCGTAATTTGCGAAAGGAAAGTTATATGTATTTGGTATAAAAGATGATTGTTTTCGTTGTGGATAGTTCAAATGTTAGATTTTCATATTAACATGACAATGAAACAGATTACTACTGTGCAGGTTCTGCTTTGGAAATATATTATCTACCGTGGTTATATTTACAGATTAAGAAATTCATCTTTTGTATACTTTAGAGTTTAACCTTCCATTGATTTCTCTTTCTTATAATCTAAAAGACGTCAAAATTCCAAATTTCATTAATTTAAAATTAATCTCTTTTACTACTTATAGATTTTAACTAGGTCTATCCCATACACTCTTAATTAAAAATACAGTTAGGAATTTAGATTACAAAGTACATATAGTTTCTAGGATTAAATTGAATTAAAGAAAAAACTTTTATCGAAATGATGGTAAGTAATAATTTAACTTTCAAATTAAAAACGAAGTTATATATACCGTGTGTTCAGTTGAAAAGTTAACACTCTGTATATCTCTCGATGGGAGTTGAGTAGAAATTTGAAAAAGGCCCTGCGGTGGCGCAGTGCGGTAATGCCTTCGCCTAGTGCGCAGTTAACTAGGGTTCTACACCCAACGGTGCAAAGAACGCATACTCAGAGATCTCATAAAAATTGCATTGCTCACTGTATTCCTTGAGCAGTAAAACCACAAACAAACAAAACAGAAATTAAAAAAAAACAAAAAAAAAAAAACGTACATTTTTATTTGCGGATGGAAACTCAAAATTAATATCGAAGAATTTTTTTATTCACCCCGACCATTAGGCCCCCCATTTTTAAATTACAAATGGCCCTCCTTACCTTGTGTTATATAGTTTTAAACATCTTAGAAAAATAAAATATTTCTATGGAAAAAAATTAAATTGTTTCATGCATTCGGGAGAAAGAGCTAACAAAATCATTCTTTTGACCCTTTCACACAATACAAGAGAGAGAAAGAGAGAGAGAGAGAGAGAGCGCTTTGACCTATCTTTGGTTTGAATGGACTGATGAGTATGAATTTTCAGGCCGTCTGCACAGAGAATTAGGTTTACTTTAAGGTATCTGTCATGCTCAGTGATACACATTTGTTATTTCTATCGCTATGTTATTGCGAATTATACAAAAGAACGATTTTATTTTTATCTCTTTCTCCCGAAGGCATGAAATAATTTTTTATTTCGCGAAAATATTTTACTTTTTAATGCTGTTTAAATTTCTATGACATAAGGGAGTGCCATTTGAAAATTCAAGATTGGGGGACTAAGGTCATAGGGGTTGAATAAAAAAATTACGTGTTTTTGTTTTCCAAATTCCTACTCATGTAGTATATATATAAGAAGTATATATATGAATTAGTAATTACGTTAGTCAGGTTTTACTACATATAATCTTGATACGAGATAATTACATTGTAATTTCAATTAATAATCACAGGGTTAAATTAATTGGAACAAACTTTGAGATAATTACATATTGAAAACTAAATTTTGTGTTTCACTTGTTTCAGAAAAGCGCTGTACGTAGATTTTTGTACCCTGGAGTTAAATATAAGATAGCAGAATAATTAGCATTAATTGAATTTGACCACAAACTTAACGTTTAGTTAGTTGCCTGGTTTAATGAATATTTAATGAACGTTCTCATGAAATGCAACGTATATGTATGGAAATAATGGTCCATGGATGCTCTGGCAAATGAATGCTTCCTAAGATTACTTTTGCAGATTGCGTAAATGCGAAAAAGTGTTATGCCATTTCGTTATCATCTCTAGTTTGTTTTGCTTGTGTTCGAAACAAAATGTTAGGAATTTTTATCTTCATGCGTTTTAGGGCTGGCAACGTGGAGACCAAGCAAATAAAAAACGAGAATTCAAAGATCTAAAAACGAACTCAATACGTTATTTCCTATTAAGTGTTAACTGATATCAAACATAGATCACACACATAGAAGAATGCTGTCAATTGTTCTTTTACGACTCAAGGCATTCGAACCTTCATGGAAAGATCAAATTTGACGTGTTCGAATCTGAGTCTTACAAGTGTAAGATTTTGAATTTAATCACTCAGTACTACTGCAGCGATAACACTATTCCCTGTATGAAGCGGTGCTTGATAAAGAAAACAATAGTCCTCGAAACTTTGCGAAACCTTCTCTCATTCGTTGGACCAGTGGCGAAATTTTACCAGTTATGGTAAGCTCTGGTCAGTTATTGTACTCTTTTGGTTTTATTATACATTACGTTGATTCTTTAAGGAATGTGGTTCCAATGAAAGATTAATTTATTCTTGTTCCCAATTCAAAATGTCTAGGGTTTCAAGATTAATAGGGAGGGTTGCCTATATTTGGCGATAAATCATTTGCTAATAGATACGAAAACAAAATGCCATAATATGAGTATATAAAAGTTTTTAATGCATATATTATAAATAACGTTGTGGGCTGCCACAATAGAAACACTATATGTTCGCTTTGCAGATTTCCTTGGTTGTTGCCACTAAATATTCCAAAACGTGCCAACTTAGTAATGCCAATTTCTAAAATTGGTACCATGCCAAATTGCTTTTTTTTTAATATGACGTTTCCTAAATGCATGTACTTTTACTTTCCGTATCTGGCAACAAATATTGTATAATTATAATATCACATTTTATATTTGGCAACAGTACGTGTAATTGTCTTCCGAATTCTAAAATCAAATCAGTCTTCAATTTACCATTGAAGTTTGCATATGCAATTCTCTGAGGCTCGGCAAAAAAAGGCGAACTAAATTCTTTTAACGCAGTATTTTTAAATATTTATAAATATACATACTCATAAATATTTATACTACATTTATTATTAATATATATACTTATAAATATTTATAAATAATTAAAATTATTTATCTTTCTGGCGTCTTAATTAACTATTCCGAAAATTTAATGTATTAATAAATATTTAAACTGGGTGAATTACTGCATTTCTTCTATACTTATAGCTTCAACCTACTCACTGAATTAATTATTCCATAATATTATACTTATTACAACTACCCGCAAATTTTACGTGACAAGAAATTACTTCTCTTTTACGTTACGAAAGACGTTCCGCATTCTACATAAATATCATTAATTATATACGTCTTTTAATTCGCCTAATTTTGGAAGATATGTGTTTGTAAAAATATGCGCAAATATCTAAACTCCTCTATAATTAGTGGAAACGTATTACTCATATTAGCTAATGATACTACAACTTCTCCCTTATGCTTTAGATGCCGTTCTATATGGGTTATGTATGCATTATAATTAATAACACAATTTATATATGCATTAAACTATATATAAGTTTCTGATAATTTATTAAAGTCTTTAGGGAAAATATTATCTTTCGAAACCCATCCCTTAAGAAGATTTCATCTCCGGTTATATATCATCCATGTGTTTATACTGCGGGAACACTCTTCTTCCATTACGAGAAAAGTAATTAGGCTTATTGAGGATTATTTTGCTTTGCTAAGGAAAGGACCTCCCATGTTAGGACTCTTGTTGCTCTTGGATGCTGGACAAATAGATACTTTGCCTGCGAATGGCCCTCAGAAATCGTTGACTTCCGTTCATTGCCTTCAAAAAATCTTATCAGGAAACCAATGGTTGAATAAATACCACATTCACAACGTCCCAATATTGTCGAGATTTCGGCGTTCCGAAAGAATATGAGCTAATGCTTATTGGAAAATAAAACATAATTAAACATATCAATTAATGTGTCACTCCACAAATAATTAATCATATTAAATTATTTTCCATTCCACAAATAATTAACCATATTAATTTATTTGCCATTCCCCAAATAATTACACAGCTGATATTTTAATCATTTTTTAATTATTCTTTATAATTTTACTTTTAATATATATATTACTTTATATATTCTTTTAATATATATTACGTAATATTTATTTTTTTGCAATTGAAGGCATCGGTAGAAGTAGGATGTAACTTTACTTTTTATAGTTTTGAGAAAATTGAAAAGCAAACTGAATAAAAATTCAATTCATTGCATATTAACAAAATTTTTTTATCATTATAATACGTATCGTTGGATAGAGAACAACACCGTTCTTTTATTTAAGGGTGAAGAATTGTTTTCTCTATCACATGGTACCTATAACTCAAAATCTCCAATTTTGGAGTTACACCCTTCTTTGATCGATGTCTTCAATTATTCTGTTTATATATTTGTTCTTTCACTTGGGCAAATGGGTTTACAACGGGCAGTGCCAAGAATTTAAGTCGTACTCCTATACCAAGAATCGACAAATTCTTTTGAAAATTCTTCTAAATTTATGCTGGAGAATTATGACTCTTACGCTTCGAGTCACCTATCAAAGCGTGATGCGTGTCATTCGTCATTGGTGTACTCAGGGGACCGTTGAGAGAGGTTGTAACCCATTATTGCAGTGAAATTTTGTATATTTAACGTGTGAGTTGTAGCACTGTAACCCCCATTGAACCTATAACACCCCCCTTATGAACTTTCTGCGTACGCTTATGTCACTCCTCAAATTATGTCTGTATATGTTACCATCTATTTATTAATGTAACTTACGTAGGCCATTTGAAAAGTTTGTAATTTATTAAAGGAGATGCATTTTTTTAAAATGGTTGATTGAATTTTATGGCGCAAGCACAAAGAGCGTTATTCTCCACAAAATAGGGCGCTTTGATCTGAAAATGTTATTGCACATTTAACGTAAGGCATACTATAGTTTAGATATATAAAACGTAAACAACACTATCATTTGGCTGCATAAAACCCTATATTCAAATTAAAGGCTTTTAAAACCAACATGAAACGACATTTTTCCTCTTTGCAGCAGATTTGCTTCAGCAATATTGATAAGATTGTCATAGCATTTCACGTATGAAAAAACACGTGAGGGATAATGGAGAGAAGTTGAAGCAGAAAAAAAATGGTTTTAAATGGAAATGTAAGTAAGGAGCGTTCAAGGTTTAAGCAGCCAGTCAGTCTGACAGCAAATATACGGTCTTGTACATTTTTTGAAAAATATTGAACAATATCCGCTGTTAAAAAATGCGAAAAGAGAAATGAATTTTGTCTGAAAATAAATATTTTTGTTTTGTATTTTTACAATTGCACTGGGATTTTTTTAAATAACCCGTCGTAGGAGCCGACCCCTATACATTATCGTTCATATGTATTTATTACCCCTATACATCACTATTCAGATACATTTCAAAATTTCCTGATTCCTTAGCAAGTATTATTTTTATTATATTGTATTCCTGGTCGGTTTGCTATGAATTGCAATTATATTACAAATTAAATAGAAATACGAAATGCCCTTCCTTTAGTTTCTTCAAAATATTTATGAAGAACATTAAGAAGCGAACGTTTGAAATATTGTATAGGGAAAAATATGTAATATTATTATTAAATATGTTTTTAAATATAAAGCAAATGTACAATAAATGTGATATAGGTTTGTCTTCATGTGTGAATTAAAGCGGTACGATAGTGTAAAGAATTTGGACTTTATTTTCACAGGTGCAGGTGAGTGCAATTTCTTCTACCGATTCGTAATCCAGGGTTCTGTTTATCTAGCAAATGGATATCTATATTCGTTGGAATACTTTTGGTTCTTCTCGAGCGTAATACAAATATTTCTTATGCTGTAAAATACAAACAAACCGCTCAAAAATTATTTAATTTAATAATTATTGACAAAATTAAGTAAACAAGTATCTAGAGACAATTATATGTAAAAGAAATTGTAAAAATTTCTAAAAAAATGGAATGACGAAAATATAGAATTTAGAAAAGGAATGAAAATTAAGAAAATAATAAATATATTTATATGCAAATATTAAAAAAGGCATAAGAAAGGGATAAAAACCATTCAATTATAAAAATAGTTTCACAATATTTCAGAATTTCTACTCGTTAGCAAGTAAAGAACATGATGATTTTCATATAAATTATTAGATTGAGTTTTCGTCCGTTTCAGATGTATTTTCAATATTTAATAATTTTTTGAAGCCCCTGCCCTTCTTTCTTCCTTTATTTTCTTTTGGTATGAAAGTGACAACATCACAATCTTGCAGAAGAAATTTTATTCATAAATATAGTTGGTGTAGACTGTAAAAACCAGATTGTATAAGCATTGCTAGTATTATTTGTAGTCTTTAACATTAAATTATCCAGAAATGAATGCGCCAGACGCAAAGGAAACTCTTGAACCAGACAAAATTGAACAAAAGGAATCTGCAATACAACTTAGAGATTAGATTGTCCACAGTCCTGAATTCTTTTTATCACACTCGCTTCTCTTCAACCAGAAGAGACAAATTGTGATTGTCAAAATTGTAAAACGCTTTTAATATTGTCGATCCGTTTCCAGATCCGCCCGCTGCCCCTGTGATCAAAAGCCATTCTGTCACCTCATCAACCATCAAGCTGCTTTGGGAGTTGCAGGATTTCCCGGATTCTCCAGTCACAGGTAATTTTGCTTTCGTTAATATTTTACAATAAACATCTGTGTGCATATACTTTACATAAATCATTGCATGCTGAATAGCTTTGTTTTTTACTAGACGGTGAAAGCACAGGGTTATGTATACGTGTTGGCATGCAACAATCTGCATGACATAAAGCATATAATATTCAAGTGTATACAGAATGCTTATGCATACAATACGTAAGCGTACCGTATGATTGAAGTCCTGTTTCATAATTATGCATAAAACCAATATATGGAGCAACTTGAAACGAATTTCTTAAATTGCAAGAATAAACGGTGGACGTAAGGTATAATAAAACACAGCATTTCTTTCTATGAATTTTTCACTCGTGTATCACTTTTTGTATACACTTTATGCACAAAAGTATACGAACACCTGGGTTAGAAGGCACCAGTATAATTTGTAAAATGAAATCGGTGTATTGAAAATGTACGTTTTCTGCTTTAAGGACTGCAATGGTGCTTCTAAGCATACATTTTGCAATGTGCCCTTTGGTCTGTTGTAAAGCGCACCCCTGTTTTTAATGATAACCCTTTGTCTCAGATGCCATGGAAGTAAGTTTCGCGGGCTTAATTAGGATGCGCCATTGAAGCATTGTGTACATTCTGATAGGTATAACTGCTATAGGTTAATAGAATATCTGCAATACGAATTAGAAGACCGTATCCGATCTCAACTAGAAAGATCTTCTTCTAGGACTAGAAAGATTTTTACAGTCGTTAGGGACAAAGATTATCTGTTGTGATGAATGTGATTAATGAATAAATTTATGCCCTTGGGAACTAGGTTTTTGAATTCTTTTCTATGTTTAGTGTGGGAAGAATATTTAGGGCTGTTGATGTTTACCTTTTACATAATTTCCCAAGCTTTTACCTGTCACTTGTTTCACTGAAATTTGCAAAGAGAAGTTGCACTCTGAGAAAGGTGATGAGCATCCTAAAATTCTGATAAACAATTACAAACTATTAAGTTAGTGTAATTATCTCATCACTGCGGATGATGTGGTTATATTAGATGATTTAATATAGAAATATCATTAATTTC
The DNA here is from genome assembly GCA_006491805.2 of Dysdera silvatica. Classification (NCBI taxonomy): domain Eukaryota; kingdom Metazoa; phylum Arthropoda; class Arachnida; order Araneae; family Dysderidae; genus Dysdera; species Dysdera silvatica. Next base: position 40,767,973 of record QLNU02003225.1, on the reverse strand, counting down.
TTTGAGAGTGTTTAACCATCGTATTACAATCTTTTTTTTTATTTTCATTCAAACTGCACTATAGCATTTTTCAAATCCCGAACCTTTTCTTTTCCATGATGTACTGTCGTTATTTATAGTATATTTTCCAGCTTCCCAAACTTTCCGTTTTTATTCATAGCACATTGTTTTAAAAAACATACATAATAAATTTGAAGTAAAATATATTTTTCTTGCTAGTTTATTAATAACCCTCATTTTCAATTATGATAGCAATCAACTTCGTCAAATTATTTTTTTAATAATTAGTTTCAGCTCAAAAATTGCATAATAGTCACCAGTATGCAATAACACATGCAAAAATAGTCCGTAAAAATATCCATGAGTCCATTTTAACTTTAATGAACAGTATATATTTATTTCAAATAAAAATCTTTGATTTTATTTTTCAAAAAGTTCAGTGGTAAGCTTCTGAAACTTCACGTTCTCCTGATTGGATAAGGATAATATTAAACGAATTTATTTATTTGATTGAACTGATTTTAGTAATCGAAGTTAATTTTTCCTGTTTCAATATTTACTTTTAATTTAATTAATTTCAGATTATTAGAATTCAGTCATATGTAAATTTGAAAGGAATACAGGAGACCATTCAAATGAAGAATTTTTTTATGTTCTCTCTCTCTCTCCTCTAGTTCCTAATTATAAACGTATTTTTATTAAACATACAAGAAACGTTTTTCTTAATATTTGTAATCGTTTAGTGTAAAATTAATTTTTTCTATAAATTAAATCCTAATCTAAACTTATAAATTCAAAATTGCAGGCTTAGTTCTAATTTTGATATTTTTTATAAAACGTAATCAACTTAAAAAATTTTAAAGTAAAAATTTGTATGTGTAGTTTTCTGTGTAATTTCTAATTAGTAAAAACAAAACGTGCCTATCTTCAATAACGAATATTTTTATATTTTTACATATTAAATTTCGTGCTTTTATTGCTTTTCTTGAAGTAATTTTAATTTTAGTGTTTTTGTAGATAGTGAAAAAGTGCAAATAGATTTTCATATACATACAACGCTTTTAAAGTTATTTACACAGTTGAAGCGTTACCACTTTTTAGTTTATGACTACGGCACTGGTTAAAAAGTAGAATAATTTTAGCTCTTCCTTCACCCTTAAACCCAAACAATTTTCAAAATAATTATATATGAAAACACTCATAATTCAGAAATCTAACCTACAAGGTAAAAATATCGACTTGCATTTCGCTGACACAACGCTTATATAAACAAGGACTTGACCATTAGATAACATATATTACTAGTCGCTGTGTGTGCACAAGTTTGGTAGAATGGTACTTTGACTTCTCAATGGCAGAGTAAAGATTTGGCTTTATCTAATCACCACGAAATACGATTTCGCCAAATATTTATGTCCGGAGAATATTATATAAAAAGTAGCATATTTTTTTGAATACTAATTATGCATACAGCTCATTAACCATTAGAACATATACCTAAGCGCTTGTATACAGGGTGATTCAACACCTAGGTTACGAACTTGTAGGAGTTGCAGGGTACATCCAAACGATTCTAAATTACATAGCAATTCAGGGTCGGTAATGACATGTGCATGGTTAGCGTACATAGAAAACACCAGCAACGAAAGGACACCACGTAAATAAATAGGCGTTTTAATAATAAATATGCATTAACAAAATTAACAGAGATCAAAGAAAGTGTTGGAAGTTTCGTCCACGAGATGTAATGTTAAGGTATTATTACCCTCCGCAGGGATAACACAGTTGCAAATATGGGTGAACCTCCGGAAAATTAAAAAAAAATTATAGTATAATAAATTTCCCCCACGAAAACTCACAAAAATCTCGCCCCGGAGGCTTTCTTGTGTTGACCATATTTGGCAATTGTGTTATCCCTGCGGAGGGTAATAATACCTTAACATCTTTACATACGGAGAAAGAGAGCGTTGTTTCCTGTCCTCATTCGTCTAGCGGTCCAAGACACTCCGGGCTAAACGGAGGGACCCTGGTTCGAATCCAGGATGGGGAAAGCGTCTCTTTTTCTCCAAAATTACATAAGCTCTAGTTTGAGCTGTAATTAATACGTGGGTGGCAAAAATTATAGTATGCGAGATATGTGTAGGCCATATATCTCCGCCACCTTAGATTCCATTCCAAACGCTGGAAGAATCCGTGAATGTTTTGGACTTCTCTGGCAGCCATTGCGATGGGTACGACTAGTTTTTCAGCGCTGTCAGTGGAGGCATCATACACATCAGTGTTTTAATATGCCTCCAGAAGCAGTAACCAAGGCATGATAGGTCTAAGGGAACGAGTAAGCCAATATACCGCCTCGCCAAGCCTTATCCACTGTTGGTCAATTAACGTCTAGCCCAGATGTCCAGAACGTCCTCCGGACATCCCAAGGATGATCTTTGCTGCCTGGGAAGTCTGTGCTGTACAGCTCGACCGATACATTCCTCAGCTGCGTATGACAAATGCATATCGGCTAATTCTGCTTTTATGTAATTACCCATCCTGCTACCTTTCGATGAAGCTTTCTTGTAAAAACGATGGGAACTCCTGTGCCCCTAGGACGCCGTCTACAGCGTCAGGAAAGCGTTTTCGACCCTTCATTGATAAGATTCCCAGCCGTCTGGCTGTTCCCTACCCCTCCTGCAAGTTTGTAACCCCTGGTGCTGAAACACCCTGTATATGCATTTTTTTCTCAATGTTAAATTTGAATGAGCCTTTCTTTCCACAAAGCCGGATTCAACTCCCAACGGCGAAAAAAAACCAGGTTTGCCAACTAAACTGCACATCTTAACCTACGGGATCTATTCTCTATATTTAAAAAAGGTTCGGAAAAAGAAAGGTTTCGTAAAACCTCCAAATTTCCACAATACTCCGGAAATTTTTTTATAAAAAAAAAATATTATTCCAGTCCTCATCAACTGATCTTCAACCAATCGGTAGCTGGTAGTTAAATTGTTGGATAATTGCAAATAGTTGCCAGCCGTTCCTCAACGGCATGACATCGTATTAGACGACCACAGTACGCAGACAGCGACTAATGGTCACCCTATCGAAAATCGTCCATTGTTAAACTTCGGCAACTGGACGGGAATTGGTGTTTTAATATTGGATATCCGTCGGTAGGGCGTGAATAATTCAAAAATCAAGGGCTCAAATACTTTTACAACAGATTAGGAGAAAGTGGGGCAACTTGACCAGCTGGGCAAAGATGACGAATTGCATTTATTTTAAATATTTATCACTATATGGTAGCCCTGGTACCGCGTAGTCGAAGAAGAAGAACTTCTTTATGTCCTGAGAAATGGCAACCTTCTTACCACTCGTCGTTTTGATGTGAGTGAAGATTATAGTTTTTACATGCTTCAAAGTTTTCTGTTAACCTTCTGGAAAGTTGAAGATAAGCTATAGATTTATGCGATAATTGTAAAATGATTTTAAGTGTAATATTAGCTGAGTAGTATTGAAACTTGCACATTTTTTATCATTTTGGTCAATAAGAAAAAGTTACTAATGTGAAATACTAAGAGGCACAGTTAGGAGTAACTTGGCGAATTCGTCATCTTGTCCCATGATATGAATATTGGGACCTTGTCCAAGTTTTCAATACTTGAGGTAAATTATTATTACGTTTTTAATTGATGTGTAATTAGTATATTTATTATCATATTAATTTATATTCTTATTTTCCTTATTACATTATTTCATGTTAGCCTATTCTAAGGCAGCATCAGTGGGAATAGCAACAAATGGATATGAATTACACCATTCAATAGACACATTTTCAGTGATGCTGATTTTGCAGCCGCAATTTCTGCAGAAAAGACCGAACACGAGGAAGAATACATTCAAGAAGTGTGTGATCCAATCTCAGAACACATTGACGAGGACGAAGAGAGATTGCAATAAAATTCTTCTAGTACGATCGTTCAACAACTTATGGCATTTTCCTGGGCAGTCCGGCCCCCCCGATTGCTCATCGAGTAAACTCGAAACAAAAACGCACAGTAAAATCGACGGCAATTTTAAAAGCAACTCCATAGAAAGAGATTTTACTGTTAAAAAAGGCCAAACAGCTATCTGCCAATAAGAAAATAACGCTTGCAAAGAGAAAGTTAAATCTACTAAAAGCTGTTAAAAGGAAACTGTAAAAAATATGTACAAAAGCTCATCTGCTGAAAATTCATTTAATTATTCTGGATGCAATGAGAGCTACACTCATTGCATCCAGGGCAGTTAAATGGATGCAATGGATGCAATGAGAGCTACATTTATCCTCCGCAGGAAGACTGCATTCAGTGTAAAGTATGCCGAAAATGGTGGCACGATCTCTGCACAAACGATGAGCAAGAGGGCGACTACATTTGCGATCGCTGCTAAAACGCTTAGGGGAATATGGGTTACGAATTGTGTTCGCCAACTTGCCCCCATATGGTTCGCCATCATGCCCTTTGTACGGGGCAAGACAACGAATTATGTTTTTTTTATATTATGTAGTTGCAGTTTCCTTATTTTAATGTAAGTTGTCCCTCAGATGTTCACAAACCCAAGTATATCATAAAAATATGTTTCCAAAGCAAAAACTGTTCTTTACATTTGCATCTTTTTCAATCGGTCGTCAACTTGCCCAACTTTCCCCAATATATATGTAATATGGAAGTATTCAAGTATTACGTAAGCACCTTTGTGGGAGGGGGTTGCTGTTGTGCTTATCTTCTAATATTGGCCAATGTTAATTTTTGCTTATGGAGGGGTATGAAATGGCCAAAATATTGCTTATGTAATACTTGAACTCTCCCCACGGTGTTACGCAAAATAATGTGTTTTGATATTCAATGGTGTGCTTGGATCCCCAAGGCCTCCCTTACCTGCGTCACTATCCATGGGAATAACAAAAATATAAATAGAAGAAGGCAATAATATACAATGTGTGTTGTGAGGAGATGGTCTTATTTTACTTTATTCCTATTTGTATACAGGGTGCATTTTGTATCACCGAACAGAAGACGAGGACTGGCATGAAACACATTTGACGGGTCAAAGAACGGGTTACACTTTGCATGGCTTAAAGTGCGGAACGACTTATCTGTGCTATGTTGTCGCTTTCAACAGCGCGGGTAGCAGCAATGCCAGCAAAATAGTGTCTGTCAAGACAGAGGGCAGCCGTGAGTAAACTTTGTGAAAATTTTCTTCATTTTTCAAACCCTTTCTTAATTTTAAATCTGCAATATAAAATGAAGTTCTAAAATTTGTTTAAACTTTATTTAAATTTACATTTTTTTAAACTTTATTTAAATTTAAAATTTGTTTAAAATTTGTTAAACTTTCTCTTCTTTTATCTAATTTCCTAGTTAAAAACTTCATACATTTCTGTTGTACATTTCAATGACAAATTATTGCTATTATTTTCAACGTTCATTAACTACAAATTTTATGATTTTTTATCAAAAAATTGTTGATTTCTGCACACAGTAGAACCTTCCTAACACGACCACCTTTATGACTGGACTCTAATGGTCACCATAAACAGGTGGTCGATATGTACGACAAAACTTGGTATGGACATGACTAAGTCCCGACCAGTTCTCTCCTATAAAAAGTGGTCGCTTTATTCAGGTGGCCAATTTAAAAGGGGCACATTACCAGGTTTCATTGCATATTAACAACAAATTATAATTCCTTAGGTTTATAAATGAAATGTTACTATTAGTTTTTATACTTATTGACAATAAATTATTTTTGTTAGGATTGGTTCTTTATAGTACTTTGTTGTAGTACAACTCTTATAATACAACTGTAGCTTTAATTAATTCTTCGATGTTAGTAAACTTTTGTTTAATTTCTCGGTAATCACCTAGCCTCCGGAGCTGTATATATGTACGTTTGGGTATACTACTTTTTAGTTTTTGTAGTAGCTAGTCAATTGATATGCAAGTTTTATTTCTAAACGTCTTTTTTTCACTCCGTTTAAAGCAAATTATTTATTTGCGAATTTGTTGGATAATGTAACTTCTGAAGCAAACACGCATGCGTGACTATTTTTTTCAGCCAATCTAAACTTTGATCGGTAAATTTTTACTGACTTAAGTTTACTTAACGCTACTCTTCTTACACCTCGAATTCAGCTTTGCGTACCAAATGTGGTTTATAAGCAGAAAAACTCAAAATTTTCTATCCAATTGAACACTCAAATTTTTGTTATTCATTAAATTTTGGAATGGGGTTTATTTCATTGGTTTGTACATAGCTGTTTCCAAGAAATAGTAAGAGAAGTTTCCTTTTCTTAGTTATTTTAGGAGAATTGGGCAGAAAGGTTTGGAGGCTAGGCGGTTAATGGAATTCGGTTTAGATGTCTCACAGTTAGCATAGAACTAAGCACAGAAGACATCCGTGCGAGTACAGATAAGCAACTATGGTCCATATTTGCCACCAACCTCCGAATCGGAGAAGTCACTAGATGATGACTAACGATAGTAGAGTTCCAATTATCCGAACTCAGATTATTCGATTAATCGAATTTGAATCCTTCATCTTGAGAGTAGCTTGATCAAGGTAGATAGTCTGTCCATCCCTTCTGACGTCATCACACCAGGCCTTGCAGTAGCGTAATGGTAACATGCCGTCGATACGGGTTGGAGACCCAAAAGTGCCAACAAAAAGGACGGTTTCTGACTAACTACTCAATGTAGTCTGGGTTTGGTTTCCTAAGCCCGGGTTTCTGGAACATTTTTGCTCGCGGAACCCTTTTTAAGAAAAAATTTGACTTCGGAGGCCCACTCTTTTTCACTTTTAATATGCGTTCTTTATGTAGGGCCTATATGTACGTTAGTTCCTATACCATGCGCGTGGTATTTGAGATAATTATATAGTAATCGTAATGTGACGGAAAATAATTTTCCAAAAATTATGATCCGATTTGTTTTTTATTGAACAAACGGATTAATTTTTTTGAAAGTGTTCTTTCATTTTCAATTTCCATTTCATTTCGTTTTCAATTCATTTTTTGCCGTGGAACCCCTAGACAAGCGCGGTGGAGCCCTTAGGGCTCCACGGAGCACAGTTTGAGAATCTCTGCCCTAGGCCATAGGCGGTTCGGGTTTTGTAAAATTTCAGAACTGCGGTGACGTAACGGTTGCTCATTCTTCCAATTGAAATTCTCTTTGAAGCATTTATATTTCCATGTTGTTGATTAGGTAGTCTGCCGTTGAGTTTGTTGTATATCAGGTGAGAGAAGATGTTATTTCAGTATTTACAGGAATATAAAAATTGTTTTTGAACAACATAAATTGCCAAAAAAACAGCGGTTATTAAGCAAAAATATTTATGATTATTGTAGGACTTAACAGAGTAAAACCAAGCCCTTATTTTAATCGCCATGAATATATAAAATTTTTTCACGAAAATATGTTTTTGGGAAAATATCTGTATCCGTTAATAAGAAAAAATAAACTAAACGATTTTGCAATAATTATTATGGTTGGAAAATTGCAATTTTTTAAAATATTTTCAGTAATATAAATATTCTAGAAGTGTGTGTATATATATATATATTGCGAATTTTCTAATTAAAAAACAAGCTATATTTTATTCCCTTTCGATATACATATAAATTTTGGAAAAAGAGTGCTAAGGTTCATTCTAAATGGAATATTGCCTTGGGGAAATGTGAACTGAAAATTTATTTTTGTCCTACTAATTAACAGCATGAGTCATAATTTTGAAAATTATTGAAGTGTTCTCGAAATTTTTCCCTCAAGAAAAAAAAAAATTTCTTCACTCCATCCAATATTCTATGTCTGGATAATTGTTCGCTCGATGTTTAAAAACACTCGACTCCTCATTACAAATTTTTTTTTAATTTTAGGGGTTCTAATTTTAATTAAAAATAATCTCCTGAAGTCAATTCCTGAGAAGTCCGTTCCTAAAGTAAATTTCTCAAGTCGAAGCAGGGATTAATTTGTCACATGGATAAGAGCATTTGTGTGCATGCATACGCGTATTTACATGTGGACACATATTCTTGATTATTAATATGAGAACAATGAACGAATTTTCAATAAACCCAAGTACAAATAAATGTACGTAATCAGACCCGGCAGTGACAACGCATTCAACTAGCGTGAAAGCCGGTGCGTTTAACCTGGCTCGACTACCAACAGTGTCCAAACAAAAGCGCTTGTCGGCTAACAGTTCCCTCCCCGTTTGGTTTCCTACATATTAACGACAGCGGGTTTCTCAGATAACTGTAAGTTCCGGCGCACCATTATCCGGTGCAGCAGTTAGTTAACTATGCACTTACGCCGTAAGAACAGAGACAAAATTCGCGTGCGAGCAAATTAGTACGCGCACAGATAAATAAACAAGCGAAAGCGTAAACCAACGTGTATATGCGAACAAACGCGTATATATAAATTAACGCGTGAGTCGAAATAAGCATGTAAATAAAAGCAAAGATGCGTACATATAAAGAAACATAGGTTGAGACGAACACACTTTCTCTTCAGGAAAAGAAACGCACTTGAAAGCAAGCGCAAGTTGAGATAAAGAAATGTACGCTATACAAAGGTACATGGAAACAAAGAAATGTTCATATAGATAAATAAAGGTACATACAATTAATCATGTATACGTGTAAACTGATGTAAATGCAACAATATATATGTATGTAGAGATAAAAATGTAGCAATATATATGTATGTAGAGATAAAAATGTAACAATATATATGTATGTAGAGATAAAAATGTAACAATATATATGTATGTAGAGATAAAAATGTACAAAACAGAGATGCAGACACAGAAACACAAATACAAATATATGTTCGTGTATATATTATATACACACGTGCCTCAATAATAATATGAATTTCTTTGTCACAACAAGGGTGGTGCTTTTTCAGATTTATGAAATTAACGAGAATTTTCAAAATCCATTTTTATGCTCAGATGGGAAATGTACGACATTTAGTTAAAGCAAAAAAGCAGCAGCAAACATATAAATAGGCACTTAGTTTTTCAATGCAAAGCTTTGTTACCTCAGAAGCTACTAAAAATCCATCGTCTTTTATTATAGGAGGGCTTCTTCGATTCCAAAAACCGCATAAACCCACATTTTTTGTCACTTTCACGTCCTAAAGTGACAGTTTAACCGAATAAATGCATTTTAAACACTTTCACTTAATTCTGAAATTTCCCCGTTTCGCAAAAATTGGAGAAAATGACAGCCTGTTTGCGAAAAAATGGAGCTGTTATTTTCGCGAAGTAAACAGTTTTCAGGATTGGCAGCTCAGATCTCGACTAGAAATTTATGCAAATTTAAAGTCGTTTGGATCCGGGCAGTTTCTTTAGTAGTGTCGTTATAGTTAAGGTTAGTGGCATCGTTTTCAAAAATTAACTTTTTAAATTGACTTGAAAACGCCTTAAACTTCGAGTTACGATGACATCCATGACGAAGCCCCGGATAAGCCTTTACAAGCGAGGCTTTTGTTCTTATTTAGTGGAAGTTCGGATTTTTCTATGACTAACTTTTTCTGTCCAAAGCAGCGCTTATCTTGGGAAGCGACGGCGAGATTATGACAAGCAAATATTTGCAAAGGAGAGTACTTCAAGCAATTTTTTATGAACAAGGGATGACATCATCCCCATACAAATTATAATTAGCATGGGGCGTCAAATTTTAGGACTCGAAGGCTTCGTTTCGAAGGTTCTCCAGATATAATGAACTTCATTTACGTTCCTTTCTAAACGTATTCTTTATTTAATTTTTCTCTCTGCATCTGCATTGATCTTCCTCAATTTAGTGTCAATGAATATTAATAGCTTACATGGATATGTGTGATATTTGAATTAAACTAGAAATTGAATTACATTAAATTAAATTAGAAATTGAATTATATTGAATTAAATTAGAAATTGAATTACATTGAATTAAATTAGAATTGGACAATGAACACCAGGGAAATTGAATTACATTTAGTTTGAATCCAGAAACAGTCTACATTGTTCAAATTAGAAATTGAATTACAATTGAATTGAATTAGAAATTTGTCAGAAAATTGTCTAGAAATTGAAATTAGAAATTGAATTACATTGAATTTAGAATTACATTGAATTGTACCATTGAATTAAACTAGAAATCGAATTACATTGAATTAAACTAGAAATCGAATTACATTGAATTAAACTAGAAATCGAATTACATTGAATTGAATTAGAAATCGAATTACATTGAATTGAATTAGAAATTGAATTACATTGAATTGAATTACATTGAATTGAATTACATTGAATTGAATTACATTGAATTGAATTAGATTTATTTTAGTGTATAAATCCGACTTTGTGTTCAAAATTTGCTGTTGATTTTTATTTTATATTTTTTCATCTTTTTTTCATATCCTGGATTAGAAAAAAACATATTCACCAATAAATTTATTTAAAAAATTCGTTTATTAGAGAAAACTAGTTACAATAAACTGAAATTCGCTCCCAGCAAAATTGTTCGGTAATAAAGGATTTTATATTAATAAACGCTTAAATTGGTTTAACCTTTATATGATGGGTATAGTCATTTTAATTATATTGAGTATTTTTCAAATTTTCGCGTTATTTGTGCTTTTGTCTTCACGGAATTAACGTCATGGATACATGACATTCTAGGAAAAAATAATTTTCAGGTAATTTTAGAAATAGTTATTAACAAAAAACCAAACAGAACAGATAAATAGTTATTAGTAAAAACAATGAAGGCCATAGAAAATATTCTTTTATAAATATGCATAGCATACTATAGTGTGTTAGCACTCAGTTGTCGGCCAATACCGACGTTAATTGTTCCACTGGGCCAGGAAGTGAAGTGTCTTTCCAACTGGCTACCCCTGCGAAAAGTTAGCCTGGGAAGACGCCCTTCCATAAACTGCAATGGAACAACCCATCTGGTAACGGTATCGGGCGACAACTGAGCGCGAACGCACTATATACATAACACAAGGGAGCACTTCAAAGATAGACAATCAACGAATAACCGAATTTTTTAATCGACTATCGGGCCCATATATGAAAGAAATTCTGATGTGACGTCACACCCCGTCGTAATATCGCATAAAACAGACCCCTTTAGGAATTCCTTAAGGAATTGGGGAATGTCCTGGTACAGGGATATTTTCGGCGGAATGGACGAGACGCTCGGTGGCAGGCCGCGAAGAAACACGCCAGTCCATCTCTCTGCAATGTTGGGCCCTGGTCAGTTCATCTTGAGGTATAAGTTTTCCTACCATGCTTTTGTATGATTTTGTTCCCCAATTCAGACGGTAAGAACATTGTTGGACTGCTTTCGTCATCGCACAAATTCTAGTGTGCATCCGACGTGAAGTTCGTGTCTCACACTTTTGAATACCAGGGATGAAACCTAAACAAAACGCCTCATGACAAGCAGCGAGACGCAGGGTTTTGCCAATCAGGGGTCCCGAAAACCTCCACGGGCCCATCAAGGCTAATTTCGACCAGCTCCATGACCCCTTCCTTCGTCCGAGCTCCCCCACAGCATAGCTCCTTGTCAGCCCAGCCTTGCGGAACCCTCGGCTTCATCCGGGACCCCGGGTTGAAGCCCCTGCTGCCCCCCCACTCGTCGGCTCTGGTGCCTATAGGCACATGGTGGCAGATTAATTCTACTTCAAC
>QLNU02003225.1:40741757-40756164 GCA_006491805.2 Dysdera silvatica | reverse complement strand
TGCCTGCGTTGTCCGTCCGGCTTACGTATACCCATCTCCTGACGGTGCTAATGTCCACACATGCTTCGCCATACACAGCACTCATTCGCCTGTGGATATCGATTGGTGCAACACCTTCCGCTGTCAGGAATTCGATCACCGCACGCTGTGTTAACCGCACGTCCATATCGGCCGACATTCTCCGTTTCAATGTTCCCAAGTCAGTGGTCCCATCAGCGAAATAAAAACAACATGTGATAAAGGACATTTCATAGTTACTTTTCATTGTAAACTAGTTCATTTTATTCTGTTAATGAAGTAATTACAGACGTGGAGGCAGAACTTTTTGAATAGCCCTCGTAAGTTAAAGTGTATTTATAATATTAAACACAGCAATATCTTAATACAAACAACAATGTCAATCAATCAACGTTTATTGGCATAGTGATACCATCGGCGTTGGTATCACTACGCCAATAAACGTTGATTGATTGACATTGTTGTTTGATTTAATCTGCGTAGTGTTCGATTTATATAAAATAAATATCTTAATAGTAATTTATCTTGGTTGTAATATACGGTAATATGAATACAAAATTAAATAACAAATAAATAGCTCCTAGTTTGTACGAATGTTTATAAGGAATATTTTATATGCATGGATAATTACATATCCTAATCCATACGTTATATAAATATTAATAAAGTACAATGAATTATTAGCACATAATGTGAATCTTTTAAATATCTATGTCTGTTCAGAACTGTTCTTCTGTCAAATTAATTTTTCGGTTTATGTTAAACTCTATAGCTCTGTTTATAGATTGTTAATTTGAATTAGTTAGATGAGTATTGCATTGAAACTCAAATTTGAAATAAGCATTGAAATTTAATATAAGTTTTTATATTCTTTTGCTTGAATTTAAGATCGCTTTTTCTCTGTCATTTTGGAAATCGTTTTATTGGTTTTAGACTATTTCAAATGTTTTTAATCGTTTCAGTCAGAATTATTGGATTCACAATCAGGCTGACATAGCTGCAAAATCCACGGCAATAGAAAGAGAAAATTAAGACGTTCTTTTGATTGATTTTCGAAACCAGCTTTTCCATCCTTTTTTTATAATAAATAGCAATCAGATTAGACCAACAAATTTTACCTCGTTAAACCTAGGATTGAATTTTAAAAGACCGACTTGCGTCTCGTTCAGGTGAAAGACTCGTTCAAAATAACTGATTCATTCGTGAAGGACAAATCACAGTGAATAACTTAATTACTTCGCCTCGGTTAATTTGCGAATGAAAAGCCGGCAGGATAATGCTTCAAAAATTTGTCTGAACCTATTTCGTAAATTTTTAACCAATTGAATGGATCACTATTAGGTACTTTTCTTGCAATGCATGTATATTATATACTCAGTATATATTGGATATTCAGAGAAAATCGGTTATAACGACCTTCAAGGGACCGTGCAAATTTGGTCGTTATAACCGATAGTCGTTATAAACGATATTTTTTTTAAAATGATTGTAGCCTATAGTAATGCACTCTAGAGTTTTATAAATTATTTTGACAGCAAAAACTATTAAACTTTTTGGTTTCAAAATTAAATAAAAATATACTTAATTATAATGAATTTAATTTCCGTTTATATTATGTCATAGCTAGCTACACTAAATACATAGTACTTTCTTAGTTTTTTAAATTGAAAAAATTGTAGAAAATACTACTAAAGTATATAATGTCGAAAACAAATCTAATGAATTATATTTATTATATTATACTAATGACTTCAGAACAGTGCCGGTTTAAGAGTTTTGTGGGCTCTACGCTGAAAAAATAGAATGGGCCCTTTAAGAATATGACCCTCGTGATATTCAATTAATAACTCAATTTTTTTCAGTTCATTATCTTTAATATTCAGGTTTAGCAGTAATAAAAATTTCTCGGACATTTGTAAATAAACAAGATTAAAATAACGCTTAAATTTTGGTAACTGTAAATTTTATTAACTAACCCACATGGTTCTGCTTTATGCCTGTTAAGTCACGTCGTTATATCCGATACGAATTTCCCTAGTTAGAATCTACGTAGACTACAAAATCGCCGTCGTTATAGCAGGTTTCGTCGTTATATACGATGTCGTTATAACCGATATATTTAATATAGAGTAGAATAGCAAACCAAACTTGTAAAAATTCCGTTATATGCAGTTGGTCGTTATAATCGGCGTCGTTATAAACGATTTTTGCTATATATTCTAGCGTAGGTATAAAGTTCGAAAAGAGGTGTTTAAAGAAACCCAACGCCGTATATTCATATGAATATATTCAAAATTACATGGTAATGCGAAGCCATGACTCCTGTAAATCTGTCTGCCTGCCACAGTGAATATATGCAAAGATATTTAACTATATTCAAAGCAGTTACTATGTATCTTAATTAACGCGTGCATATATGACATTCTCACTCTAAACACACAACCCTAATTTAATGATATCTAATTACTGGAATGACGTAAGAATTAAACACGTTTTGAGGAACGAATGTTCTAGCTTCTTCAGGCATTTACATTGAAAATTGAAATTCCAGATCATCAAATGTGTAATTGATCAAATTCGGAATTGATCAGTTACTCAAACTTTGCTTTCCCCTTTCAGTTCCGCTTCTTTTATTCCGGAGAACCGGAATTCTACCGTATGTATAAAACGAGCATATCCGGATCGTATATTTTATATCATTGCAGAAAGCCTACATGGCACATATGTTATCACTGTTTAAAATATATACATATAAGAAATACATATTATATTTTTTAAATGGTAAATTTTATTTCTTTTGATTTATTGAATATGAACAATTCCTGGTTTAGAAAAATATTTGTGACGTGAAATAAAATGCTTCCGTTTCTAAAACCCCTGGCACGTGGGAGCAAGGAAAAACAATATTTGGAACGCGACGAAAGAATTGGATCTCAAAAGCGTGGTCCAATGTTACCGACCACGGCGCTTCTTCGTTGTTTCCCGAAAAATCCTTGCCTCATCAGTTCCAGATGGTGTATAATCTCCAGCACAGAAGGTTCGTGAAAGCTGACAAATCCTTTGAGGACGAGGAACTGATTGATATCAACAATATGGAAGGATATTGTTTTTCTAGCCTCCGATGGACAATGGGGAAAAGGTTGGCGACAGGGGACATAAGCTCGTGTACGGCGATGTCTGCAAAAAGCTCCAGCAAGTACAGATTAAGGCGGCTATTCCTTTCGTACGACAGATATGTTTATAAGCTCTTAAATCTTTTTTGATTGAAATCGTTTTCTTCTGCGGAACTTAGATTACATGTTTCCGGATGGTATAGTGTAATGCCGTCCAGAGAAGAGGAATCACACAAAGAGACTCGACGGAGGAACCGTTTTCTAGAGAGTTCTATACCGAGAACTGTTCTTTATAAAGGCAATACCTCGATCCAATTCGATTATTCGAAACACGATTTAAAGAGTTTTTCAGGATAAATGGAAGGTTTTATAGCTTTCCGATTTTCTTGTAATGGTCGAAAAGATTTAAAAGTGCAGTTAAAATGCTTTAGTTTGACTTCTGAACAAATGCTCAATATTCTCAGAAGAATCGACGTTTCCGTGCTCTAAAAAGTCTTATTGAAAAACGTAGAAGGCATGCTTTAATACAACGGAATGTAAGAAATATATAAATGTTAATTTCAACTGAAACTCCGAAAGCACTGATCCGTTATGACTACGAATCAAAGCCAAATAGATTATTTTACAAAAGTAAGATATCAAATCAAAAACAGGTTCCGGAAGGGTGCGCCAAGAATAAATATTTTACATTTATTATAAACCTTTACCTTTGTTTTCCAGCTTCACGCCTCCGAGAATAGATCGATATTGGATTTTAAATTTTGGGCCTGACCTAAAAAGAATATTTTATAAACCCACATTTATACAAAATATTTTTACGTTTCACCAATATAAAACATTTGTATTTTGAAAATTTGTTCTTATCTTTGTGTTTGCTGTTTAAAGGAAAAAAATAATTCCATTATTTTAATGGAATTTTATAATAACCCTTTGTTTTCTTAAGATACTACCAGAAGGATGGAAAACTTGTTTATATATAAAAAAATAATTAAGAATAAGATGAAGAGAGGAAAAGTTTCGATTTAAATTTTTTCAATGAATTTTCAACAAAATCTTATTTCTCATTTTGTATTATTTGATTAGAATATTGACGCACTGGTACAAATTCAAAATTGAATTTGTACCAGTACTTATGTATTTGTACCGTCCAATTATCTTACTAATAGGTGGTAGCATCCCACCTATTAGTAAGATAATTGGACGTAGCACAAACGTTACACAGAAGTCAAAACGTTCGCATCGTGGCAACGTTGACTGCGCTAAAGAATTCACAAGGCTTAGAATGCTGACTTCGGCTTATGAATATCTATCAGTTTTAACCGATTTTATCTTTTGCCCTATTTGGGAAGGTAAAATCAAGGTTGCCAATATGTGTTGTCAAAACCTTTCTTATTTGCGCAAATATAGTGCTTTTCAAATTATGCGTATTGGAATAAAACTTCAACGTTCTCTTGACATAAAATTGACAATCATTTTACAAAGTACTTATGTGTCCATAATATAAGATGCCACCTTTGTCAGAGGCTAACACGTTGAGCTTTATGCCACAGTGGCCATTTATACCCTAAAATAGAATATTTACCTCTATATTGAGGTCAACCGATTCGTGTTTTTGACTTAGAAATAAAAGATCATACGAATTTTCTTTGAAACGAAATAGTGAATGTAAGATAACAGGCTCTTATCGAAAAATTCTAACACTCTTTTATTATCAATTCTGTAAATTCTAAAAACTGCAAAAACCTATTTTTATCTCGCCCATGTTTTAAATTGACACCTTAAATAAATAAATTTCCAACGCATTACTATAATCCTAAAAATTTTCGGTTCCATAAAATTTGGGAAATGATAGTCCGTTAACGAAAATTTGATGAGATTAATTTTAGAAAGTAAACAGTTTGCAGAATTGACAGCTCAAATCTAAGCTAAAAATTTATGAAAACTTAAAGTCGTTTGGATCCGTGAAGTTTTTAAGTGACGTCGTTTTGTTTAATGTTGGTGCAACCGTTTTCAAAAATTAACTTTTTAAATGCACTTCCAAATGCCCCAGATTTCAAGTTACGATGACATCCACGGCAAAGCTCCAAAAACAAGAAGATCATTTAGCTTTTGTTCTTATCTGTATAATGTTCAGATTTTTCTAAATGAACTTTTCAGCTTATAGTTATATCTAATTAGAGCAGCCATCAAGGAGTTATGGCACTTGTAAGCGCAAAATTTCATATTTTTCTATGGATACGTAACTGCATTTAAATACAGCTAACTAAAGTTAATTACCTTTAAGTATACCTAACCACATGTGATTGTCAAAATGTCAGTAGTCATATGGCCATGGGCTATGCAGAAAGTTCGTAAGGGGGTTATAGGCTCAATGGGGGGTTACAGAGCTACAACTCGCATATTCCTATGTTAAATATACAAAATTTCATTGCAATGGGGGTTACAACTCCCATCAACACCCCCTGCGTACGCCAATGCACATTGCGCAAAATATTACTAGTTGTAATTCTACAAATAGATTATAGAATAGTCATAATTCGACAATAGAATGCTAATGTACCATTTTACCTGGAATAAACGATATGATTTTTAATTATGGCTGAATACATCTAATGCTATCTAAATATAACTACATGTAGAATTAGATGTAATTATGACAAAAATATAACTAAGTACATCAAATCGCAAATAACTATCGTTTAAAATTTGATGTATCTTGTTTGGTTTTGCCCGAAAATCTTCAATGGCTATGAAACGTTTCCAAATGTGCATTGACATATATAATCCGTTTTTTGTATGATCAGTTTAGTGTATGATTCTTTTTTGTATGATCAGTTTAGTGTATGATTCTTTTTTGTATGATCAGTTTAGTGTATGATTCTTTTTTGTATGATCAGTTTAATGTATGATTCTTTTTTGTATGTTCAGTTCGATTGTGTTAGTGTTTCTCAGTGTGTTTCTTGGAACCCTACGGTTCAGTGATGATCCTCCAGGGGTTCCACAAGCTATATGTAAATTTTCCCCGGTAATTCCAAGGAAAGCTGAATTCTATAACTCCCCCACATGGCAACCACTTAGAGTTAACTATAATAAATAACAAAAGGGGGGTTAACTTGCATGCGTCCAAAATAGAAACACTATATATTCGCTTTGCAGTCTTCCTTCGTTGTTGCCACTAAGATTCCAAGAAATGCAAACTCATGATGTTCCTGTTGTGGAGGCTCGTAATGCACTCCTGTTTCTATCGAGTCCAGGTCACCAATCGCAGATATAAGTATTTAAGGAATGCCGTACTTCCATTCAATTGAAAACAATATTTATCAGAGCTTTAAATGTTTAAGCCAATTCATTAATATAAAAAATAAATATAATTACTACACAACGTTAATAAAATTTAGTACGCCATATGTTTTTGGGCCAGCCTTCACTGTGCGTGTACACACGCTGATTATAAGCCGAAAACAGATTATTATGTTAGAATTCAAAACACCATCACACACCGTTGCCAAATACAAAAAATAAAATTATAACTATACAGTATATGGAAAATATGAAACAAAAGGTGACAATTTGACATGTTAGTAATTTTAGAAATTGAACATATTAAGTTTGCGTTCTTGAAATCCTTAGTGGCAACAACCAGAAAAACCTTCAAAGCGAACACATAGCGTTTCTGTTGTGAAGGCCCGCAAACTAATAACTAATATCCAGCCATGTTATAAAAGTATTACTTTTTATACTGATATGTTATTTATTTTTTATTTTCATGTTCGAGTAGTGATAAATAATAGCTCTTTCGGTCTACCTTAAATATGTATCGAAGGGTTCCGCGGCAAGGCACGTAGTAAGAAAAGGGTTCCGCGGTTAAGCATGTGGTAAGAAAAGATTTCTGGGGCTAAGCATGGGGTAAGGAAAAGTTTCCGTTGCTAGGCATGTAACAAAAGGGTTCCGCGGCTAGGCATGTGGTAAAAAGTGTTCCGTGGCTAAGCATGCAGTAAGAAAATGGTCCCGTTGCTAGGCACGATAAGGCCAGTAAGGAAAGGGGTTCCGTGGCTAGGCACGAGGTAAGAAACGGGTTCCGTTGCTAGGAACGCGGTAAGGAAAGGGTTTCGTGGCTATGAACGTGGTAAGAAAGGGATTCTGTGATTAGGCACGTGGTAAGGAAAGATTTCCATGGCTAGGCGTGTAATAAAAAATGGTTCCGTGACTGGGCGTGTAGTAAGAAGGTGGTTCTGCGGCCATGCATTTGGTAAAAAGGGGGTTCCGTGGCTAGGCACGCGGTAAGAAAAGGATTAAAGGGTGTTGCGTGGCCAGGAATGTGGTAAGAAAAGAATCCCGTGGGTTAGAAATTTTGAGGAAAACTGGATTAAGGCATCCCACCTTCCATGAAAATAACTTAAATTTTAACACTGTTAATCCTTCTAACTTAAAGCACAGAAGCTTATGATTTAGCTTTTTAACCTGTTAACCGGGGAATAAAATTTTGTGAAACTCGTTTCACACTGGGGACTTTTTTTCACAGTGATAAGTAATGTCATCACACCATCACGCTAGGATTAAATATATAAGAACTACATAAAACGTAATGCGTTCAACATAATACGGTTAATTTTAATGACGAAAAATGTCGTCATTCGCATTTTGGTAGTCTTCCGGGCATGACGAAAAATGTCATACCCAGTTAACAGGTTAAACAAAGATGCATGATCAGTAGTGTTCTAAAATTTTAACAACGGGTTTGATCAATTTAAAAACCTTTTACAAATGTTTCACTTGGAGCTTAATTAATTTCGAACCCTTCAGCATATGGAAAAGAAGTTAACAAACGTGTTTATTATTTTTGAAGCTATTTTTGAACTAAAAGAAAAACGGGAAAAATAAATAATACACAAACACTTTAAATAAAAACTCAGTATTAAATAACGTGAAGGAGAAAGCCACGCAGACTTCTAAATTTAGTATAGGGCATGTTATGGTACATATCGTAGTAACATATATTATGGTGGTACCAATATATTAATATAATAATAATATAGTATCGATAACGGTAAGTTTTTTAATTGGGCACGAGCAAGCTACACTTGCCAGCATTTACCGGCTACCAGATAATTAATGATGTACATATATGGAATGAAAAATGTACAACGTAGCATACAGCATAGCATGTAATTAATTTAAGAGCATATGCTGATGATTATTATTTTAGCAACAGGTTCAAGTGAACGATCTCAGGACTGTAAATACCTGTGTAATATTTATTGGGCAATTTCAAAGATTTGACCTATAAATTGAACAATTAACTCTTAACTGGATATCG
This sequence comes from Dysdera silvatica, assembly GCA_006491805.2. Classification (NCBI taxonomy): domain Eukaryota; kingdom Metazoa; phylum Arthropoda; class Arachnida; order Araneae; family Dysderidae; genus Dysdera; species Dysdera silvatica. Next base: position 40,747,716 of record QLNU02003225.1, on the reverse strand, counting down.
GAGAGAACATTCCTTGATCAAGTGTGCATATCATAAATATTCATATCAAATACATCATAAATGTTCATATCAAATATATCACAAATGTTCATATCAAATATATCATAAATGTTCATATCAAATATATCACAAATGTTCATATCAAATATATCATAAATGTGTATATCAAATATGATATCACGAAGTATAGATTGTACCCCTTCATTTCATATACCCACCTTATACTGTATTGCAAAATGAGGGAAGTGTAAGAAAGCAGAACGAACGTATGAAGAATAAAGTAAATAAGACCCATGAAGTAACGAACTTACGATAGAGGGATACGTTGATGATGATGTGCATAAGCGGTTAATAATTTAATCTCTAAGTATTTTATAATGGAAATGCATATGTACTTGGAGTTAACGGGAATACTTAGATAAGGCTTGCAAATTTAAGTATTGTAGAAATGCAGTACTGAAAAATAAAGCCATTCCACTCAGTTGAAAAAGTCATTTATACATTAAATCTGTAGAGTAGTTAATTTAAACACCAGAAAGTTAAATAATGAAATACAACGTTGAAGGAATTTAATACGCCTTTTTTGGCGGACCATCCGAGAACGACGTGTGCACACTTCGATGGTAAGCGGAAAACTAATTAGTATTTTAGAATTCGAAACGCCGTTACAAATACCGTTGCTAAACACAAAAAATGAAATTATAATTATACAACACATGTTGCCAGATACGGAAAATAAAATTATGTACACACATAGAAAACATCAAATAAAATGAAACGATTTGACACTTTGGCAATTTTAGAAATTGGACTTTTTAAGTTTGCTTTCCTTTCGTTTTAAAATGGCAACAGTTAAGAAAGCCTGCGAAGTGAACATGGTGTTTCTATTGTGGGAGCCCACAGGCTCAAGACTACCTCTTTTAAAATGTCATATCGTTTCAACGTTGGAGTCCCTTCCCATTAACCAGCAAAGAAAAAACACTTTTAGAAACACCGTTATAGGAAATTAGCATGTTTCAGGGCAGGATTCAATCACTGCTTATTCTGCTCTAGAACCAAATAGGGATTAGCGGGCTAAATTAAAAATCTAATGTTAAATAACTGCAGTTTCACGCATAATGAAATCTTTGATTTATCATGATTATCTTATCCAGTGCGGGACTCTTGACTCCCTATGTCATTTGCTAAGACCAAGAAACCCATGAGAAAAATATCCCTCTTTCAATTTAATCCACAAGCGGCCCCCCTCCGCTCTGAGAGGGGAACAAAGAACACATGGGTATGGGGATTAGGTAAGCCCTATTTATCAGTTTGGTGTAATGACTAATGGGTTTCATTAAGTCGGGATGATTAATTACTAGGTCCCGAAATTAGGTCCCGAAAGGAAATCAAATGATCTGCAGAACCCTGCTTTCACCTTAGTGAAAATCTGAGCTCTGGAATATATTATAATAACGGAGCTAATTCTTTAAATTTCCATTCGGGAGGCGAAAAAATCTTGACAATATCGTCACCGCCTCCGAGACTTTCCGCGTCGATAAATCTTCTTTCGACATATTAATTTTTTTATTCACGTTCTTAAGATACTAACTCATAAATAATATATTAACTTATTAGAGAGGGACAATATATGAAACACCAGCTTTCAAAAAATGCTATAATAGGGATTTTTCATTCGAGTGAAAAATAATACTTCTGTGTTTACGCTACATATATCGAAAAAGGATATCTAAGAACGAGACTATGAATCGTTTTTTAAATACCAAAAAAAAAAAATTGATTATATGAGAATAAGTAGTCTGGTTTTGCTGGAATTAATACGCATTATACATATATGTTGAAATTAATATGCAATATATTTATAAATAAACTAGAATTAATATACAGCATACTTTTAATTATGCTGGAATTAATATGCATTATGCTTATAATCATGCTGGAATTAATATCATTATACATATATGTATGATGGAATTAATATACTTTACGCTTATAAGTACTCTGGAATTAATATACATTATACTTATAATTATGGTGGAATTAATATGCATTATACTTATATGCTGGAATTAATATGCATTTTACTTATAAGTACCCTGGAATTAATATATATTATACTTACAAGAATTCTGGAATTAATATGCATTATACTTACAATTATGCTGGAATTAATATGTAGTATACTTATAACTCTGCATGGTATTAAGTCTACATTTGAGTTTTAAATTATATAAATACAGGACAACTAAAAGTGTTACCATTCTATGATTGCCGCCAGATCTAACTAGATCAATCTGATTTTGTCTTTAACCAGATAATAAAATCAGAGTTAGCTTTATGTAAACTGTATAGTTACTATTATTTGAATCATTTTTTATAATTCATTATTTATTTATTATTAAAATGCAAAATAATTCATAGTTAACATTTTTAAATAACCGATAGAAAAGCTCAACTAATATTATCCGTGCATTGAGCATTTCTAACTGTAAATTTTTAAAAAGTTGACAACACTGCCTAGACTAAAACACAAATTTGGTACAATTCATTTCATCGCATTTGTAAGATGGAAATGATGTTATTTAATAATTTTTAATGATAATCATTAAAACTTTTGATTACAATTTTGGGTAAATATTTTGCAAATGAAAAAAAAATCTAGTTTATGATTATAAGCCGTTATTACCAGTTCAGTCTTCGTTCGAATTTACAGCTAACTGACAAGCAGACCCTATAATCCCATTACAGGAAAATTATTTTTTTTATATGAGCTAATGCTTAAAAATATTTAATCCATTTAACATTAAAATTAGAATCCTAATAATGTTAGTGTTTTCTTAATTTGCAAATTAAAAGCTTACCTTTCGTATATTTTAAATTTTGCTCTTCGGTGGAGAAATTCTAACGTATTCGCACCGGGTGCCGTGAACCCGGGTTTGTCTTCCGACGATGCCAAAATAGAGCGCTTACTCGTGAACTGCACACCGTCGTTCGGGGTTTGGATCCCTAGTTAATAAGAGGTTGAGATTACTCAGAAAAATATAGGCTCTGGCCCAGCATGATCTCTTTCGTCCTTGCTCCAAAAAACAAAAACAATTTTTTTAACAGAATATTAAAATATAATGTTTTGCATCCATTTTGGCGAAATGCAGTTCGTGCTCAATACTTTGAATGAAATATCTGGTTACAAATTAATGGAAAAATATAAAAGAAGCAATTATACAGAAAAAAATCTTCCATACAAGAAATAAATTAAAAAATAAATATTGTAAATAAAAAAATACAGATTGCAGATAAAAAATACAAATTACAAATAAAAAATACAGATTTCAGATAAAAAATACAAATTACAAATAAAAAATACAGATTTCAGATAAAAAATACAAATTACAAATAAAAAATACAGATTTCAGATAAAAAATAAAAATTACAAATAAAAAATGCGAAATATAAATAAAAATTACGAGTTACAAATAAAAATTACAAATTATAAACAAAAAATGCGAAATATAAATAAAAATTACGAGTTACAAATAAAAATTACAAATTATAAACAAAAAATGCGAAATATAAATAAAAATTATCAGTTACATATAAAAAATACAAATTAAAAACAAAAATTACCAATTACAAACAAAAATTACAAATTGCAAACAAAAATTACAAACTGCAAACAAAAATTACAAATTACAAACAAAAATTACAAAAAATTGCAAATTGCAAACAAAAATTACAAAAACTTACAAATTGCAAACAAAAATTACAAATTACAAACTGCGTGCAGAAAATTACTTAAAAAACAAAATTTATTGTTAAGGCTAGTAGACTCTTAGTCCATTTCATCCTCCTATCCTCCTCCAAAAGCATCTTTGCGTCTATTGAACTCCTGAAGAGTCAAAAAGTTATGGAGTTACTCGAAAGAGTTAGCTCCTTGAAATGGGTCAGAGTGGATGATTTTTTTTTTATTTCTTCCCACCAATTTTTTTGAAAACTTCATAGCCGATCTTTGACTCCCCAAGTTTCTATTTGTCGTAAGCTATAAAGGGAAAATTTTAATTTCCCAGGGTTTTCTCTAATCCTTTCTAAAATCACTGAACATCGACATTAGGAAGACAATCATGATTTATCGTCTAGTATTGAGAGTAAAGTTTCCAGAGGAGTAATGTTCATTTCCTTTTGGAAGAAAATGACAAATGGACGTCTTGAAATGGTAATGTTTATTTAAGGCGAAGATTGGACATTTACTTCTCAAGTAACTAATTAATTAATTATAGCTTAATCATTAATAGCTTATTTATCATCATTATTATTATTATTAATCATTAATAGTTTATTACATACAGTACTTTCTGCAGCTATGCACATCCTAAGTAATACCGATTTTAGTCTGATGGAGATGTTACGAAAAGTATTTAAAATATCGGATATCGGTTGAAGGAATATTACTAAATGCAGGCCCGTAACTACACGCTTGTCACAGGGCGAGCTTAAAATTCGTAAATGTTTTGATATATTTTATTAATATATTTAATAATACTAAATATATAAGCAGACTAATATATTTAACGTTAATGAATAAATTTCTTAACTTAAATTTTGCATTAAAAACTTGTAAATTTCAGTATTTCTTTCAATAATTTCCTGTATCCTTATTATAAAGTATATGAATATTCACAACTCCGTAAAAACATATGCACAACCAGATCTAATGCCCTGTGGTGGTGCAGTGTGGTAACGCATTCGCCTAGTGCGCCGTTAACTCGGGTTCGACTCCCAACGGTGCAAAGAACGCTTACTCAGAGATCTCATAAAGATCGCATTGCTCACTGTAGCCCTGGATTTGGTTCCCTAAGTCTTAAGCGGTAAGGATTCCTTTGGTAATTGTAGGTCCGGAGGTTCGGATTCCTCGCAGGTAGGTTCCGGCGCAAAATGGCCATTGGAGTACTTGAACCGTAAAACCACAAACAAACAAACAGGATCTACCGTAGAAAGCTATTTTGAATACATTTTTAACGTCAAAGAACAATTTCCATTGTCATGTACAATTTTATACAAAACAAAAAATTTAAAATAAAATTCTACAATATTTTATTTTGAGAAAAATATTTCCCAAGAGGGCTGACTACATTTTGGGCTCAGACTCTGATAACCCCATTCTGGCTATGACTCTTTCTAAATATTGACTTCGTTACTTTGTTAAGACCTGCTTTCACATTAATGTAAATACGTACGAGAGAAATGCACGTGTATAAAAAATTGTACATATAAACAAGGAGAAATATATGTTACTCTAAAAAAATATACATATTGAAAAGGAGAAATGTATGTTACTCTAAAAAATTGTACGTATGGACAAGGAGAAACATATGTTATTCTAAAAAATTGTACGTGTAAACAAGGAGAAATATATGTTACTCTAAAAAAGTGTACATATTGACAAGGAGTAATGTATGTTACTCTAAAAAATTGTACGTATAAACAAGGAGAAACATATGTCACTCTAAAAATTGTACGTGTAAACAAGGAGAAATATGTTACTCTGAAAGTTGCACTCATAAACAAGGAGAAATGTATGTTACTCTTCAAAATTGTTAAAGTTAATGAAATAAATTATTACAGTTGTTATTATTATTATTAATGTAAATTTGGATCTCACTATTTTTAAAGCGAACTTTTCCTGGAAATTATTCGTGGAAATTATGTTCTAGCACCCATGTGATTTTGAGTTAAACTAGAGTTATTTTATTCAACTGTTACAGATTTGGAAATTACTGCTCTCTACAAAGTCAGGGAACATTATATCGAATAATATACATAGTGTATAATTATTAAAATATGAGTAGAAATAATGTATAAGGATTATTTTCTTGTTGGTAAGTTCGCTAACGCGGATTCATTATGTAAATTAATTACGTAACTATCTAAATTCCAAAATGTTCAACATACGATGAATAATACA
>QLNU02003225.1:40719249-40741657 GCA_006491805.2 Dysdera silvatica | reverse complement strand
TATACAAGGATAAGTAGACGTGTACAAGTATACGTAAACAGGAATATCGAACCACATCTCGAAAGTATTTAATATCTTAATCAACACAGACTTACATTTGGTGACGATTTGAGCTATCAGCAAAGTAGTTTAGTAATATGTAATGGAATCTATTTTCGGACAAATGTTTCAGTTTCTTTGCACATTTATATTTCCAGATTAGCTGAAATTTTGCTTATCTAGAATCACTTCATATATTGCTGATAATCGCGATTCCACTACATAATAAATTATTGGGAATAAATACGAGGATATATATATTTTGAAATATTCTTTATATGTATACAAGGATAAGTAGACGTGTACAAGTATACGTAAACAGGAATATCGAACCACATCTCGAAAGTATTTAATATCTTAATCAACACAGAGTTACATTTGGTGACGATTTGAGCTATCAGCATAGTAGTTTAGTAATATGTAATGAAATCTATTTTCGGACAAATGTTGCAGTTTCTTTGCACATTTATATTTCCAGATTAGCTGAAATTTTGCTTATCTAGAATCACTTTATATATTGCTGATAATCGCGATTCCACTATATAATAAATTATTGGGAATAAATACGAGGATATATATATTTTGAAATATTCTTTACATACATATACATGTTCACTTCCGTTTCGTATCGGAAAATCCTTTCAAAGCCCTCTTAATGGATCAATAGTTATGACTTTTTCCGTTTAGATTTTATGTGACTATTATTTATTTAATTTTCTATGTGACTTTTATTTAGTCAGTTTATGTGGCTATTGTTTATTCAGTTCATGTGGCTATTGTTTATTCAGTTCATGTGGCTATTGTTTATTCAGTTCATGTGGCTATTGTTTATTCAGTTCATCAATGTGACGTATGGGCCTTATTCAAGGGCACTATTATATGGCATCATGGGAATGGATATAAACACCTTTGCTTTGTGATGTCGCCTATTCAATGCACCTCAGTTGTAACGAATACAGATATAATGGATTCAAGGCTGTAATGAACAACTATTTTCGGTTAGTTTGATTTAACGTACAGGTCATGAAAAATCTGGGCGTACAATACCCTTTAGGCGGACGGATTTTTTGAGTTCTATTCATATACAGAATTATAGAATACCATGGATATAGCGATCAATTTGATTTATATAACGTATAGAAATTTTCCTTACAAAATTTCATGTTTATGGTTATATTTGAAGATTTTACGGGTTTCTCTTATTTCAAAGTACATTTCTGATTTCAATAGCACTTAGATTATTCTAAATGCTATTGAAAAATCTAAATGTTATTGAAATCTGAAATAACATTCAGATTTTTTTTCAAATTATAAATGGAGCGCTTTCCTACTGATAGTAAGCTGTTCTGTAAACTTTGAAACTTCCATAATAGTCCATATATAGTCTAGATACACTGCAACATTGAAAAGATGAACCTAGCAGTTGGTAGACTAGTTTAATTTGGGACAGATGACTAATCAAAATTTTGTAAAGGAAGCAATTTTGGAGCCTTTGTTTATCAAGATTGTACAGAACCTACTATGGCTATTATATTTGGCAAGAAATCGTGGAGAAACCGATTATACACCTCATAACATCCCCAACTCACCATGAGGATATCGATCTGCTTTGAATTACAGTTTCGTCAGAACTCATCATCTCAGCGTTAAATGGTAAGGTGGTGCAAGTGCATACAAACAAATTATTAACCCCTTTGAAATATTAAAATTAATAACGGCCGATTGAGCAATGTAGTGAATTTTTAAATTATGCATATTAACAATTAATGGTTATACAAAAGTTCGCATTTTGATAGCCTGGTTATATTCAATATGTTATATCAAATGTCTATAACGAAGAAAATACTTCGACTCCTTGGTGCTGGCTATAAAGTGTTTCGACTGTATGTACACTACAGGTGCCAACTCCTTCACCGAATTGCTCAAGGAACGATCTTGCCATATCATAAATGAGCTGATTCGTTCAGTGAATCGGTCATTGGTTATGTATGGCATATTATCGAGATGGATGGATGGATGGATTTAAGGACGGTAGGGCGAGCAGGCAGGGTGGACCAGCATAAGTTGATAGTGTAAAATATCTAAAGAAATAAGCGTTTTACAAAAAAATACTTGAAACAAAATTTGCTTGTCTTGAAGAAGGACAGTGTTTTCCATTATCTTTATTTTACTTGTCGTAGTGCAACTTTCGTTTCAAACTTGTTATTTTTGTAAAAGGCTTATTTTTTAGATATTTTACAGTATCAACTTACGCTGGTCCACCGTGTGTATAGATATCGCACACTGTTGAGGTATATGGGTGAAGCTTTTGGCCGTTTTTAATGCTTCCCAAATATGTTTCAGGATTTAACATCTTGAATAATATAACCTAGCGTGTGTGGATACGTTAATATATTAGAAATGCAATATAAGTAATTAACAAGATAAATTTACTTTTGTCGATTTATTTTTTAAAAATAGCTATCATTAGCGTAGAGTTACATAGATCCGCGGGGCCCAGACCCTCCAATAACATTCATTTATATATATATATTGTCATATATGAACATCCATAATATGTGTTTAGGCTTCCCCCCCAATAATTTTGGAAACTATGCACCTATGATAGCTATGCACACTTGTTTAAAGGTATTTTGCTGTATTTAAAAACAAATTTTATATCTCAGACTAATAGAAAAGGACGTATGATTTTAAAATTGTATGCTCATGCACTTCCTGATTTCTTACTCAGGAATTTTATTTCTGTCGTATGTTATCTATTTATATTTATTTACTACTCAGGAAATTTATTTCCATTGTATGTTATCTACTCATATTTATTTATTGAGACAGAGAATATTTGTAACAAGCTTAGACAACTTTTATCCTGATTTCGAGATATTTTTAGATAATTTAGAATTCAGAAAAAGGTAAAAGTAAAATCATTCCCAATTTCTGCCGTTATCAGTAAGTGATTTTACTAATAGAATAAACTACACGAATCGACATAGAAAACACCAGAGATATACCTGTATTAATTTATTCAAGAAATGTAAATGACAATGGAGTAAGCAGCCGTGAAAGAAAATAGAAAGCTCGATTCCAAACTTCTTTGAATAAAATATTAGGAATATAAGGATTTGTTAAATATTCCACTCATGTCGTTTCTATACCTTGTAAAAAATTCACGCTATTAATTTGTGAAGCGGATAGTTTGAAGTAAACCTTTCGACAAAAAAAATATTTCATTAACAGTTTTCCTTCAAATAGGCTCTGGGTCTTAATATATTTAATAACGAACAAATGTTCGTTAGATGAAATTCAAAAAATATCACGTTTCAAGATTCTCTTGCAATTATATTCAATTTAGGTGCTGCTTATATTTTGCATATTTCATTATCCGTATAAAATATGAACACTTTACCTTAATTTTCACGTCATTATCCCGTTCTACAATGCACCTGGAAACCACAAGAACTAAATTTTAGTGAATACACTTATCAGGTGCTTAGAATTTAACAACAGGGATATGCAAGGAGAGATTCATACAATTACTAATTCATGGTAAGCGCACATAGAAAAGTGTTTATAATTTAATAATAGAATCTTATGAATTTAAATATTTTATTATATGTTTAAGATGTTTAATAGATTATTATTGTTATTTTCTGAACATAATTTGAGAGAGAAGCCTTCTTTATTTGTTCCAATTAATGATAATGTAGTATTATTCTAATAAAATTATTTATTAACAATAAATTTTGCGCGTATTATTTTGTATGTTTCACAGCAGCAGTGAAGTTCCTTTTACATTTGAAACTAATTTTAACAGCGTGTTCATAAAATAAGGAAATAATTTTTTTTCTTATACTGGAATATAATATACAAAATGCAGTATACATTTTGTTTATCCAGTAGTATTAAAACAAATTGGCGCTAAATACATATTACATATCAGATGCAAATTGCTTTCTCAATGTGCAATGGTCACTACAAACATATAAAAAATATATAATTATATGATATATATTCCATATTATGCATGGAATTTGCCCCAGACACAGAAGGTTGTTTGAAATAAATTATTCGTGGTGACTGATAAATATGCAATAAATAAATGACATTAAACTTTTGGAGATTAAAGCAGAATTTAATTGATAAAATAAAAAACATGATTGTATGGCTATCACTGATGCCTAAACTGAAATGAGACTTATTATGACTAAAGACCAGACGGTGCCGTTCTCGAATAGATTTTTCTCTGTTTCAATGTCGATGATGTTGGTGATGCGATGGAATCCATGGAAAACTAGTCAAGGAGTGGTAATCATATGAGTCTATTCCATGCAGTTGACGTCGAATAGTACTGCTGGGTATGGGAATAGGCAGGGATGGTGTTACAGCATTTCCCTCTCATGTAGATGGTCATCTAATAAAATGCTCCTTTATTTGAAACACATTTCGTTATATTTCCGAACCTATGTCTCGTGCATCACAGTACCTCTATTCGCCTTTGTTGTCAACATCGTCTACAGGTCCGTGCATAACCGCGTACATGTGTTGCAATTTGTTGTGTCGATATTTCTGCTTCTGCCGTTCCAATAATTTGAGCTCTCTTCTACTACTGGCATTTGAACGTGACGAAGTTCCCAATAGCGTAATGCTAATTTACTGAAGCTATATTTAGTCTCTCAATTCAGATAACTAGCTATGTTTCTCAATCTCTCTCTCTCTCTCTCTCCAGAGCATTTTATATCCCTTGACAACAGCTTCGCCACAAGCTTTGCTATGGAGCACCCCTTTATTCACAGTAATTTAATATTTAAACAAATTATACAAATGGACAATATTTCTACATATGCGAATGTTCAGTTTTAATCATAATTATTTTGAGTAGAGGAAATTTCATTGTAGATATTGTGTGTGTGGGCCTATACTGGTAAACCCCTTAATAAAGGTGTTTGGATAGAACTTGTACTTATTGTTATTTCATAATGAATTTACTCCAAATTCAAAATTATATTTATATGGTTCCTTGTGTAGTTCTGTGCACACATGGTAGATTTACAGAAGTAATATATTTGGTCGGTATACAAAGTTCCATTGACGAAAAATAGCTTGAAATTTTACTACAACTATATATCACCATATTTACCTTCGTAGTTCCAACATCGCGATATAACCGTCTGTATGTGCATCGCAAATCCAGATATGTAGAACCCCGTTGGGATATTATTTCAGAATTAAGATTTGATTAGAGTTTTGATGGTTGATCTTTATGATTTAGTAAGAATCACGATTAATTTCTGACAATTAAAATGTTGATTGATCTATATTGTTTAGTTAGAATTTTGAAGATTTAACGTTATGCTTTAATAAAAATTATGATAGATCTCTATGACTTAAAGTTTTGATGACAAATCTATATCAGTGTATTTTTCCAGTTGACGCTCCGTTTTAAGATATGCAACTCTCTAATCTGCACCTCTCTCATCCACGATTCATTAATTTACGGCTCTCTAAATCGCAACTCCCTAATCCGCAACTCTCTAATTCTCAAGTAACTCGGTAGGTTTTCAATGTTAACAACAGCCACCATTATTGCATTTATGGAAGACCTTTATCTTACCCTTTTTATTGCTTACATACAGACAGACAGAAAAACCAAAAGCAATAACAGATTCAATATATCTATTGAAATCCGCTAAAATACTAAAATATTGTTAATCCCTCTGTTTTCGAAACGTCATAACAAATTGATGTAAAATCCCAAAAGAATTGGGTATTTGAATCGCCGAACACAAAATCAAGTTAAAAGTCTGGTAACAATACCCTTGTTTCCCGCGATAAAATTTTGTGATATCGCTGAGATGCTACGAAGAGTCGTTAGATACTGTTTCGATACGGTGCGCGCTTTTAAGATAAAATACCACTTACCCTCCTCCGAAGCACTCATTTGATGGCGGAAGAAAATAAAAATAAGCTGCCTTTTCAAAGCAGTTTTTACGACTCCGGACATGGGCGGAAGTCATGTCACTTTCCTCTTTTTACATTTGGCGATCAAAATCGTGGCGGAAGTAAAAAAAAGGGAAAGCGATGGCAGCCAATCCTTTCTTTTGTTTGTCGTGATGGACGAGAACAGAGGATAATGAAAATATTGCGTTTCTGACGGCAATGAGCAATTTTACTTTCACTTAGATGTCATGAAAGTGACAGCCGAGCGAGGGAGCGGGAAGAGGTGAGCATTTCTCAGTAATATGATATAAAAGGTAAGTCATGAATATGCGAAACTTTTTTAGTATAGTCACCTCTTAACTATGGACAGCCTATTTATTTCATTGCAGTATAATTTATTATCATTAAGCAGCTCCCATTGTTTATAAACATTGTTCGTTCCTGTCGGGGGGGGGGCGAAATATACGTTAATAGAATGATAATAAATAAGTAATGTCTTAACTTTGTAAATGGACGCTAATGAACAAATTAATTTGTTTATTAACGTTCGTAAAAGTTCAAGGTGCGACTGAAAAGTCCGACGAGTGACTAGAGATCTGACAGCCTGAAATATTCGGAAAGATATTCATCATTGGCCTTTCAAAGTAGTCCCCACATCCTCTGATATAATGCACTTCCGACAACGTTAATATGGCTGTTGGAAACTTCTAGAAAGGTCTTCCTTCCTCAATGCTTTTAATGCTCTCGTCACAGCGGCATGGATAAGTGAAATGTTGAAAACTCTGTGCCCTTTCAGTGCAGATTTCAATTTGGGGAAGAGAAGGGAGACTGGTGGGGCAAGGTTGGTTATTGAGTAGAACCAGCTTCCCAGTTTTTCCGACCTTGCCCTTCCAGATGCCTCTTTCCAAAACCGAAATCTGCACTGAAGTAGGGATCAGGGGTTTCAAAACCCCATTGGATATCAAAACACATTTTCTTGAGGTCGCACCACATAATCTTGTTTAAATCAAAATCACTTGAAACCCCACCATGAGGTTTGAATGGCTACGCTGTTGCATTTCGCACACCCAAGCTACTGTGGCAAGGGATTAAAAAAAGCATTAAGGGATTAAAAAAAGCATAAAGGGGAAAGCTTTACGGAAGGAGGAGGAGTTTTCTAGAAGTTTCCAATAGTTATATAAACCTTGTCAGGAATGCAATACATCAGAGAGAAACTACTTTGAAGGCCTAAGAAATATATCTTTTAAAATATTTCACGCTATCAGATATCTTTTGTCATTCACCGAAATCTTCTGTCCTACCTTGTATCATGTTTATTATACTTGTATATTACTTTCGCAGTTAGATCGAATCAAAATACAGTAAACCTCTTGAATAGGTTGATCCATTCCGCCAGAGGGAGTGGTAATCATGTAAAAATCTTTAAATGTATCCTATCCAATGCATAGGGTTGGCTTAAGGGACAGGCAACACGGGTGGCTTCCTATTTTAATGAGGGCGCCAAACTGAAGTCAAGTTCAATTTTTTTAATTGACCCAACAGTAGAAAATCTCTCTAAAAAGAGTTTAGAGAAATTTTTAGAGACATTTGGTCACTGTGCATCTGTGAAAATCTCCTGTTTTCGCCGGAGGCGAGGGGGCGCGAAAAAGCAATCCTTGCTAGGCCACCCGGGTTCGAAATCACCTTCGAGCTTCTCCTGCCCAATCAAATTAAAGTACAGTAAAACTCCCACTTCCATAGACCAGGATTTTATGATTCTAAACATCCACAGATTACCGCAGCCCGCAAATGTTAAATGAACATTTTCAGTCATAAACCTTCCATGTGTTTTAAATTGAACGTCATTCTAAATAGCATCGCAAAACCAACTCCCCCTAGTGTCTTCTGTATTCATTTTGACCTTTCACATTAGCGTCCAATTAGTCTCTGAGGCTTTTTCTCTGTTAGTATTTTTTGTCGCGTCACCGCTGCATTCTCGTGAAAATAATATTTCTTTTGACGTTATGATGCCTATAGAGTGCAAAATTATTAAAGCTAAGGCATGTTTTAAGAAATAAATACAAAAATACAATGTAAAAATGCATTTAAACAGTACATAAACAAAATTTTCTTCTTTCTGCTCTATCGTTCCTTATTGATTGAACTAAAACGTGTTATGTATAATTCACATATCAGAAAATAAATTCTTTGTATTGGATTTACTGCCCAAAATGAATTGAGAATTATTTTGATAATGGTTAGATAATATGTCTAAGGAGAATGTTGTCTTAATGATTTTGGACCTCTGCATTTAAAATGTTTTCTGTGGACGACTTTTTAATAATTTGTGTGTCAACGTGTCAATCGATTTGTCAATTTGTCGCAATTTAAAAATGTCGTTTCTTAATGTCAATCGTAACGAATTTAGTTTACTAGTAAGTAATCCTTGGCAATATTTGTGATATGCGAATTTAACTGCTTGTGGCCAATAGTCGTAAATTTGTCGCAATGCAAAAATGACGCTACCTTGGTTTCCAGAGTGACAAAAGATTGAGTTCACTGTTAAGTGATTGCTAGCAATATTTATGATACGTGAATTCGTTTGCGAGTCCTGTTTTGTCAATTTGTCGCAATACAAAATTGTCGTTATCTTAAGTTTAAGCTTGACGAAGTCAATGTACTATTAAATAATCGCTCATAATATTTGTACTACCTAAAGTCGATGGTGAGTCGCTAGTTTTTATCAATATGTCGCAATACAAAATTGTCTTTATCTGAAGTTTAAGCGTGACGAAGTCAATGTACGATTAAGTAATTGCTCATAATGTTTGCACTACATGGTCGATTACGAGTCGATGGTGAGTCGCTAGTTTTTGTCCATTTGTCGCAATACAACATTGTCGTTATCTTAAGTTTAAGCGTCACGAATTTAAGTGAAACTGACATTATCGTGATAATTCTACTTACGTAATTTTGTAATTTTTTATTATATAATTTGGTGTAGCGGCATCGTCTTGTTGTTAAACAAAATTAGCCACAGTAAAACGTCTGTAAATTAGGATTAAATCTATGAATTGACGTTTGGTGTCATTTCAAGCCATCGTTCTCGTCTCAGATACCTGACTGAGTGAACGGTTTATGAGATGGAGTTCACGTAAACATAAAAAAAATTGTGATTCTGACGGGATACACAGATGAGCAACTGAAGAGAACATATGCAAAAGTCCATTTAAGTAATATGAATTTCATTTCAGTATTATGAAGTTCATTCCAGTACTATGAAGTTCATTCCAGTACCGGGTGACACTCCAGATATTTTGATGTAACGCACGTTTGACTGATGATACAAAAGCAAGGACACATAGTAGAAGGATTGACATGTGTACGCTCCCAATTCAACGGCATTTGTGGTTGCGAGGATGAATGGAACTCGGAAATGTATTGACATAATTATTGTTTCATAGTAACCGTTGTTGAACTCGTCGCCGACGTTTGCATTTTTGCGTGCCCTGTGCTTTCTAACGCTCTCAGCCATTGACAATGGCTATACCTCTGGATAGCTGATACGTTCTTTACGATGATATGCGTCTTCTGTATTCCATCTTGGCATTTGGTTTCGGCCGACGTTGTGAAAGTTTCAATTTTATTTTCCTTTTTAAATGTTTTCCCTTTCTAAAATTAGTTCAATGTTTTGGAATGTAAATGAGACGCGTGGATCTAATCAAGGTCTATCGTATGCGATAAATATCAGAGCCACAACTTCTCAGAGTCATGAGCTACACTGATTGGAAATTTCCGCCGACACCCAAATTGACAGTTTTGCGTCGATCCCTCGCACACTGCGCTTGCTCGTTGGTGATTTCATGTTTCGGCTGGGACAGTACTATATACCGGTTAGAATGACAGAAAAATCATTGCATTCTGACTTGTAGATTCGGAGTTATTCAGTTGTTTTGTATCGTCATGTAAACGTTACATCAAGATCACTGAAGTGTCATCCAGTATTGGAATGAATTCTCCGGAGATTTCTCGTTAAAAAATATACGATTTTATGAAAATACGCATTCATAATCATCTGATAATATTCCATAGGCAAAAATATAACCTACCACGGAAAGCACTTTGTTTCGCAAAAAGTTCATGTTTCTTACGCCCCGAAATTGCTCATCAGGTAAATATAGAAGGGACACATGTCAAACGGGACGCCCAAACCATGGTACTGTCGCACGCTACCAAGTTTCCTCGGAATCGAAACTCAGCCGGTAAGTTCTGATAAAATTAACTTCTCTGATTAGACAAAAATGGTGCTGAAGTCGATTAGAAATTGTGGTGCTAGGTTGATTCATGCCACCTAGTGGGAAAAAAAAGTGGATATCTGAGTCTGTGGAGCCGTCATTGATAAAACGTGAAGGATGTTTCAGACCTCGATTTTTTAACGTTTTATCCAAAAACGCCTGCATGGATACAGATTCCCTTCTTTTTACATAATATTTCCAAGAGATGCAGGTACAGACTCACAAATTTATTATTTCTTCGTAGTCAAGAGTATTATTACTTACGCGATGGCGTCTATATCTGGCATCGGTAGCCAAGGCAACCAGTTCCATCCTGAAGGAAATAATAATAATAATAATAATAATAATAAATTTTCATTCAACCCGATATACAATATTTCGTGATACATAGCTTGAGCAGTATAAAAATTATAGAAATGTAAGAGAAGATCTATATTAAATTATTTTAAGTTTTGAGGTTAGAAATGGAAGAGAATATAAAGCCGAAGCTTGTTACGAGATTTTCTTCCAGAATGCGGTGATGTTGACAAGAGAGAGGGTAAATTTTCATATTTCTGAATTATGCTTATTTTAAAGAGTTCAGTTGTTGTATATCTTTAGCAGAGGGACGTGGAAAACTTGTAATAACTTAAGAACAGGCTAAGCGTCGTTTTTACGAATTGATGAATAAGCAGTATTAGTGTTATTTAGAGCTTTTCATGGGCCTCATTTGAGAAAATTGCGATACACACCTGGATAAAACTTGTGAAATTATCTGTTTATCAAAATGCTAGCCAAAAGGATATCTGAGAGACAGCATGTGTAATCAGAATTTTTGATTAAAAATTAAAAAATTAGTTGTACTATTAAGAGTTACATATATGAAATTATACTATTGTATAAGAGATTATATTTTGAAAGTAGTGTAAAACTTGGATCCAAAATACAGAATAGCTTAAGGAGGAAAAAGAGAGTTTCCATCCAGCAGCTATCACAATTTTTCTTTAGGGAAAAAACGCAAATGCCATCGATTCTTTATGACGCACGTTTTGGAATATGTTTAATTGATAAGTGTTTCAGAAATAAAAGCAATTATTTTGCTGATAAAAAAACCCCTAAAGAGTCCATAAACCCTTTTGTGAGTTCAGATGGAGTTTGAAAGTTTTGTGTCACTATTTTTGTCTTCACACAGTTATTGAGAAACATTTCTTATATACATTGAAGTGACAATGACTTGATAAAAGGAAAAGATATTCAATGTTTGTAGGGGTTACGAAGGTTGAAAGACGACATACAATATAAACAGTTTATCTATGTAAGGAAACGTACTCTATTCGCCGAAACTGTTCTTAGGGGTTTTATACGTTGAAATTCTTGGAAGCTCTGCTGTTTTTTGTGTGTTAAGTGCTTGCTTCTAGGCAATTCGGTTCTTTTTGTGTCCTCTCCATATTTATCTTTATGTCAATTTCAAACATTTAATATACCTACGATAAATAATATTAAAATGCCAGCTGTTTGGCGCAGAATGACCCTTGCTGCCCCTGCGCCATTAAAAAAACAAACAAACAAACAAATTAAAACGCCGATAATTACGTGAAGTTGCTGAATATCATTTTCTTTCCCTTAAAATTCGTTTTGATAAATAGTGTTTCCAGGCTAAAGAGACATTTCTTTTAAGTCATCATCATCATCATACATGGATGCAGAACTAGATCCCGGTTTGCAAATTTGAAAGAGTTTAAAAAATTTGTCACTTTCCTGATCGTGACGTTTTAAAAAGTTCAATTTAAATCCAGGGAACTATCCCCAGACACATTTTAAAGTGTCTTTTCCATGTTCTATGTATAATTCTTGTTGTAGAGTGATTTCAACCATGCAACAAATTGTGGCTACAGATTACACTAACCGCTCTAAAATTCGTAATTAATGGACAAAATTTTGCGCAGACTTTAATTAGCATTTTATTTAGATTAATTACCTCTCTCATTAACCTAGTCAAGAGGATTTTCTCGCGGGTATTCATTCCCGTACCTCATTAATTTGTAATCGCAAAAATTAAGCAAATTTCTCTTTCAGGATAAATTAAAAATTTAATATTTGGAATTGGAGACTATGCATCTACCTCCAGATTAATTTCAATTTTAATTTTTATTGGCTTAAAATTTGTTCCATTCACGCAAGTGTGGAAACTTGCAGCTTTATGGAAAATGGTTCTACATTTATTAATATTTACTTTTTTCAAAAAAACTTAAATTACTTTGCATACTAAAATTTTAAATTTGTCTTTTTTGTATTGAATGTAAATCATGTTTAAGCGATAAACAAACAATGTATGAAATGGAAAGAGTTACACAAGCAATAACAAAATTATGTAAATTTACTCATTTGTTCATTAATTTTGGCTGTATATATATATATATATGTGTATCAGTGGAGCCTCGTGCCGAGATTTCGGAGTGTGTGCTCATGAAGGCTAGCTAATTCACCAAAATACGTCACTTTACTGCCTACACTCATTCAGTAAATAAGAAAGAAATTTATGGTAACTTTGGGTTTTGGTGAATTGGCTTCATGCACATACCCTAAAATCTCGCCACGAGCAGCAACTGATAAACATACAGTCTAACTCACTTAATATGCGCACTTAATACGAGCAATCTGCAGGTTAAGTTTAGTTCACTATTTAACTATATTAAGAATTTCACGCTTTTTACGAGCACAAAAGTAGAATCTCGACAAATACGAGAAAAATATCTGTCCAACTTTAATGCGATTTTTCCCTTTTCCATAACATTTTCTCGTTTTTTCCGACGAAAACGGAATTATTGAACATGATCTTAGTTTTTTGTAGGTTCATCTTGAGTCCAACTTCTTTACTTCTAGTTGAGAGCTCCTGTACCATGTCTTGGAGTTCTAATGGGTTCGTTGAAAAAATAACAATGTCATCAGCAAACCGCAAATGATTTAAATATTCACCATTTATTTTTATTCCCTTGTTATTCCAATTTATCTGCTGAAAAATCATCTGTAAAGCTGAAGTAAAAAGTTTTGGAGAAATGGTATCTCCCTGCCTCACACCTTTACCAATTTTGATAGTTTTGGTATCTTTATGTAACCGAAATTTTGCACTTGCATTTTTATACACACGTTTCACCATGTCAATGTACACATCCTCAATGTCTGTTGATCTTAAAGAGTTGATGACTGCTGATGTTTTAATAGAGTCAAAGGCCTTCTCATAGTCAATAAATGCCACACACAATGGAAGTTCATATTCATGTGTTCTTTCAATTAATTCTCTTAATACTTGAATATGGTCCACTGTACTGAATCCACTTCGAAATCCAGCTTGTTCTCTTGGTTGAGCTGCATCTAATTTTTTCTGCAGGCGATGTGTTAGCACTTTTGTGAAGATTTTATAAATAGCAGGTAACAAGCTAATTGGTCGGTAATTTTTCAAATCCTCTTTATCACCTTTTTTATGCAAAAGAATTACTGTTGCAGAATCCCATTGGTTTGGTATGTTACCGCTGTTAAGACATTTGGTAAAGAATTTTGCAAGTATGTCTTCTACATATTCTCCAGCTTCTTTTAGGATATCTAATGTAATACCATCATCACCAGGGGCTCTTCCTTTCTTCATACTTTTTATTGCAAATGAAACTTCTTCTTTTAAGATTTTAGGAGCTGTTCCTTCGACTATTTCAATGTCTTCGTTTAATCCACTGTTACTTTCGTATAGATTTTTGTAGAATTCTTCAACTCTTCTAAGTATTTCTTCCCTATTTCTTGTTACAGTGCCATCCTCTCCTTTTAATGCAATGATGTGTTTCTTCCCAACAGATAAACTTCCTTTAACAACCCTAAGGCTCTTGTTATTTTCAATGGCTTTCCTTACTAGCTCACAGTTGAATTTTCTTATGTCTTCTTTCATGCTTTTGCGCAAAGTTTTACAAAGTTCTACATACTCAATCCTGGAACTGGTATTTCGATTGTCCACCTTCATATCTCTTCGCCTTTTCATTAGGCCCTGCGGTGGCGCAGTGTGGTAACGCGTTCTCCTATTGCGCGGCTAATCCGGGTTCGACTCCCAGCAGTGCAAAAAGAACGCTTACTCAGAGATCTCATAAAGATCGCACTGCTCACTGTAGTCCGGGGTTTGGTTCCCTAGGCCTTAAGAGGTTCGGATTCCTCGGAAAACAGTAGGTCCCGGCGCAGCATGACCACTGTAGTCTTTGAGCCGTAAAACCAAAAAGCAAGCAGGCAAGCTTTTTCATGAGCTGTTTCGTCTTCTCAGATAATTTGCTATTGTGCTTTTTACAGGTTACACCACCAATTTCCCCAGCAGTTTCAACTATTGTCTTAACAATGTTTTCATTTGCTTCTGAGATGTCAACTTCTTCAATAAGTCCTTCCAGTGCAGAAAAGCGATTTTTTAATTCCAACTTGAATGCCTCGGTATTTTCTTTTAATTTCTTTAAATCCACCCTCTTACTTACTTGTTTCCTAATGAGCTTCTGTCGTTCTAATTTAGTATTTAAGTGCACTTTACATCTCACCATTCGATGATCACTTCCAGTATTAAATCTGTTCAGTACGCTGCAATCTTCAATAATTGATTTCTTGTTTGCCAGGATATAGTCAATTTCACTAGTTCCCCCATTTGGGTGTTTCCATGTCCATTTTCTTTGCGGTTTCTTCTTAAAAAATGAATTCATGATGCTAAGGTTTTCAGCTTCTGCAAATTCGATGAGTTGATCGTATTGTTTTTTAATTTTGTTTTCCTCATAATATACTGGAACGTCCGACAAAATTAAACACAGAAACGTAAGGGAACATATCATATCGAAATGTTTCGGAAATATATTTATAGTAAACTTCGCTAAACGCAATAAAGTAGTAGTTCGGGAGATGTGTTATTAAGGTAGTAAAATGATACATCCATCTTTTGAAGATCAGGCCAGAATTTCTTTGCTTCATGAAACTTGAAAAAAAAATAGTTCTCTGCTCAAACTCTATAAGGGAGCTTTGATGATGCTGAATGATGAGACCGGATCGGAAGATGTAGTGATATTTTAGTTTAAATCTTTACGTTCCGCCCATTGAGCTAATGATATATAGCTCACATGGCTTCAACATAATACGCTGTCAATTTTAAAGCTGACAGAATGTACAATAATTTAAAGCTAATTAATATTAATTTTAACAAACGCATAATTAAACTGCGCATAATACTCTTTTATAAGCAATAGATCTTTTTAAATTAATTCGCCTTTCGTAAATAATCTGGAACTGCGTAGAAATAAACTTAGATATTGCGGGCGTACTACGAGATCTGGGTAGTGTTGGAATACATAACATACTGTGTTTCTGGCTTCATTCGTATAATTCTCCTCCATCTACTCGATCTTCGGGCTTTACTTGAACGTGTGTAACAGATACAGACAGATGTAAAACCAACTGTAACAACTGATAAGCAAATTGGATTGAATGCGTATGTGCCCGTTTTTCTGTGGTCTTTCATTTCCGTTTAGTTTTCGCTTAAATTTCCAGTTTTGGAGCTCAGCAGGGGCGGACTGGATCCTCTCAAAGGGCGCATAACTTCGATTATCGGAGGACGCAAATCCTATCGCCCATGAGGGCGCAAGCTCTATCGCTCAAGAGGGCGCACCGTCGGCCCAGTCCACCCCCGGAGCCTAGGCTATACTTATGTTAGTGTTGAAGTCTAATATATTTGAATTTAAAATACTAAATACATTAACTTTGAATACGGTAATTAATACATTAAATTACTGTGATTAGCATTTAATAATTTTTATACTATTTTGAATATAAACATAGGAATGTTTGAGTATTGCTTTCAATATCTACTTACATATACTTCCTTCTTTCCAATAGCACCAATAGCCGCCGACAAAAGATCCCTTCTGTCTACAAATTCCTCATCTGTGTTGCTGCATCTCCGAAGCTTCAAAGATGGCGGCTGTCCTATTCTAACCTTCAGAGTTTGGTATAAGTTGACAGAGAATCGTCAGGACTGGGTCAGATACGCTGACGAAATACACCGCGATCGTAGAGATGTCGCTATCGTTGGATTACGATCTGGTACGTGGTATACACTTCGGGTATCAGCAAGGAACGATGCTGGGGTCACAGATGCGGAATATGACTTTGCAACGCTTACTGTGGATGGGGGTAATGGTTATTCCCAATTCTCATGCAGCTGAAGCAGTTAAACTGCATTTATATAAAATTACTATGACAATTTAGTGTTTTTCAATTTTAATAAAGTCTTATATCTGCCAAAAAATTTCTCGGAGTAAGCTCGGCGGAAACTGTAATTATTCAAATGAGCCATATGGTAGTCCAGGGAAAATAATCTTATTTACCGTGCCCAATTACCGGGTGTCGATCTCGCCTACACCGACCTCATGTTCATTGTTTTTGTATCAATCTGTATTGCCTGTTGTGGTTTCCAAAGCTAGGATTTTTCAAATTTTATGAAGCCGCTGCCCAGTAATTTCTTTTTGTAAATTGAGTACCTAGTCTCTAGAAAGTTACTTATAAATACCTTCCACATTTTAAAGTTCGTACATTAAACAATCATAAGCATGCATAATTGATAATAGCATAATCATAAAGCGAATAAGTACGTTCCTCCTGTTTATATAGTTTGCTGATAATAATTTGTTAATATAGTTTTCTGATACACTTCCTTCCTGAATTGTCACTGGTATTTACAATACAGTTGTTACTCCATTCGGTCCTCCTGCGGCTATCCTTCCCGTCCTCCCCCTCTTTCACACTATACACCACTGGCGTACGCAGGGGGTGTTGATGGGGGTTGTATGTAACCCCTAAAATTGCAATGAAATTTTGTATGTAAGATATTATTACCCTTCACAGGGATAACACAATTGCCAAATAATGGTCAACACAGAAAAGCCTCCGGGGCGAGATTTTTGTGAGTTTTTCGTGGGGGAATTTATTATACAATAATTTTTGCCACCCACGTATATTTAGCTCAAACTAGAGCTTTTTTTATATTTGGAGAAAAAGAGGCGCCGTCCTCATCCTGGATTCGAACCAGGGTCCCCGCGTTGAGCCCGCGGTGTCTTGACCTACTAGACGAACGAGGACAAGAACAAACGCATTTTTCTCCGTATATGAGGATGTAAGATATTATTACCCTTCACAGGGATAACACAATTGCCAAATAATGGTCAACACAGAAAAGCCTCCTGGGCGAGATTTTTTGTGAGTTTTTCGTGGGGAATTTATTATACGACCTACTAGAGCGAATGTCCTCATCCTGGACAACCAGGCATTTTTCTCCGTATATAAGGATGTAAGATATTATTACCCTTCGCAGGGATAACACAATTGCCAAATAATGGTCAACACAGAAAAGCCTCCGGGGCGAGATTTTTGTGAGTTTTTCGTGGGGGAATTTATTATACAATAATTTTTGCCTGCCACGTGAAATTTTGTATATTTAACACAAGAATATGCGAGTTACGTACTCTGTAACCCCCACATTGTCTATAACCCCCCTTATGAACTTTCTGCGTACACCTATGCTACACAAACATATATTCCGTTTTGGGCCCGAGCTTTCCAACGCATACGCGATTATTATTTTCCTCAGAATATTCCCTCGATAAATATTTATTCATGAAAATTGCTCAGAATACTAAAATGACAAATTCTAGAAGAATCCGTCTGGGCAGCGTGTAATTGTTGCCAGGTACCGGGCCACTGTCCCGCACTTGAGAAACACTATTTTAGGCGACAAAGGACAGGATGATTGGGTAAACTTAAGGCCCCGATCCTAGCTGCCATTTTCCCCTTGAACGGGAATAGATATTAAAATAATATTATCCAACTGGAGTAAGAACAGGAAGGTGAACTCCGTTGCAGATGTATGGAATTTCTTTAATCAGAAAACATAGCCGTGTACAAACATATAATTATTGTTCTTTTACGTTAGGCCGATATGTATGATAAACGGGAGGCCGTTAAACATTCTGGGAAACAATAAATCTTCCATTCATATTCAAGTACTAAAGCTGAGCAAAAGATTAGGGGTCTAATTAATTTCAAAAGTAAGAATTAATCAATTTTATGAGCCTCTATTCCGAAATTGTAAAAGAAGGGCCGTCTGAAGGAGGCTTATTTAATCGTTGGATTTTTATCGAAAAGTTAAAGAAATATAGAATTTGTTTTTAGTAAAGTTCCAAGCTTGTGGTGGAGGCATTTAATATTATAAATTATCAGCATTTAAAAAGAAAAAGTAAGTGGAAAATGGACAGCTTTTTGATTGTCAGGCTTATAGACGCCTGTAGGTTTGCAAATCACGTGACTTTTTTTATACATAAGCAACAAGAAAGTAAGAGTCCAAACACCGAAATAGTAACTTTTCAAGAGCATGGGGCCTTCAGATGTTGTGATGAATAATGGCCCAACTATAGATATGCAAATATAAAAATTAACGAAAGTTTTGGGTTCAAGATTTAGATTAAAATAATTTTTTTTCAAAGTAAGGTATCTGCTGGGTGCCTCAAAATTTCAGGGACCCTAGGCTTTGTCCTATTTGGCCTATACGTAAATCTGGTTTCAGTGGATTTTGTCATCAACTCTAAACTTATTGTGATAAGATAGGTTCCCACTAAGTCTAGTTGAGTGGAAATATATCGGGATTTATAGGTCACCTTAAGCAGTCAATCCCGTTGAACTGGGAGCTAGAAAATGCGAAAAATAAAGCAAAATTTCTCTGGATCCCTTCCTGAGGACTGAACCTTCTTTAAATGCTCATGCTGGCTTATCGGATTTTTTAATGGGCTTGGGATTTTGGAAGCTTTGCTCTTTTTCTTTACTTTGAGAATCGTGTAATTAGTTATGTTACCTTCTATTCGATAAGCTAGAGAGTTTTGGAAAATGTATCTCTCGTAAAATCGCTTTTGCTGATCATGGATTGTTTGCCATTAATTAACTTGTAATTAATTGGGATTTTCTCCCAAAAAGAGCGAAGTTTGTGATGCCAGCACAAAATGAGCTAATTTAAATTTCCTTTGTCCATTTTGGAAGGAAGATTTAAATTGAAGCGATTTCAATTAAAAAAATCAGATCTTCCACAAATTAAAAACGGGAGATTTTCTCTTCCATTAATTGAAGAGGCATATAATTATGAAACGTAGAGAATAATTCGATACACGGATTTATAAAAAAACATTAATTAACGGATCGTTTTTGGAAAAATAATTTTAGAAATAAAATAGAAACACAATTTCCGATATCCTTCATATATTTTAACCAATCACAAATGAAAATAGAATTGTCAAAAAAACAACAAAAAAAACAACAAAAAAAACTTTTGATCATTGCAATATCCATTGTTAACACAGTTTATTATTTAAAAAAATAATAATATTTAATATTTGTTCTTAATTCATACACATTTCAATCTTGAGTATTCTTATCTGTATGTTCTAGCGTAGAAAATTAGACCCTTTGCACATAAAGAGTCCCAAACCGGGAATTACCAAAAATAAATTTTTATCACCGCATTCATTATTTTATCATCATTTCATAGTAATCTTGCCATATTGCATTCAACATAAACTCTGTTTTGATTTTACATCATTATAATACTCATTGTTCATAACGATTTTGTTCAAATCTATTATCATTTTATGTCAATGCAATTTTCATTCTTTTTGATTCTATGTCAGTGCAATTTTCATTATTTCTGACTTTATGTCAGTGTAACTTCACGCTTTGTGATTTTATGTCAATACAACGTTTATTCAATGTGTTTTTTATGCCAGTACGTTTCTCACTCTTTATGATTTTATGTCAATGCAATTTTCACTCCTTGTGTTTTTATGTCAGTACATGTCTCACTCCTTATGCTTATATGTCAGTACATGTCTCACTCATTATGCTTATATGTCAGTGTAATTTTCACTCTCTGTGTTTTCATGTCAGAACATTTCTGACTCTTGGTGATTTTATGGCAGTGTCGTTCTGACATTTTTTTAAATTTTGTGGAAATGCATTCATGCCCTTTATGTTCATATTCACTTTTGGAATGTACATTTGCACTGTTTACGCCCGCATAATTTTATTTTCAAATGCTTCGCTTATAATCATAATTTTGCAAGTTTTGTTTTAGGTCGGTTTCTATTATCCATTTTCCATTCGCATATCGTGAAATTTAAGACAACCTTGTATTCATAAAAATTTAAGTTGCTTCTTCTTAACGAACACATTTTCAAACAAGATCGATATTTATCAAAGATACCCATTTTTTCAAAATTGTTTGAGAGGTCAGTTAATACTATGTATTTATTCAACTTGTATATAATTTTTTATTGATTGTGTACAAAAATATTTTTATTTTAAATTATAACGCACCCATTTTGCATCTATCAGATTTTATAGCTTTTCAGGCTTTTTTCCTACAATTTCTATTCTATTTCCAGTCTCTGTATTTTAAGCGTAAGGCACCCACAAAAATTCATCATTTTTGCAACTGAACTAATCCAATTATCAAGAATAAATCAATGAGCTTTTGTTCTTCCAGATCTATTTTCTGGAATCGTTATTTTAAGCGAACGTAGCTAATGGTTTTAACTAAAATTTATTTGTTATTTGAGATTTAATTAAAGCCATACTTGGCGCGCCCAAGAAGATGCGTCCATCTTCAAGTAAATTTAGTTGGATGCAATTATATCATGAGGTGAGGTCAATTGTCCATCTTGATGCCCCGAAGTCAAAATAGCTGACAAATACTATCTTTTTCTGACAGTTTCAACTATCAGTTACTGAAAAGGTTAGATGACTAAATGTGATTGTAGTTGAGAAAAAATACGTTCTATACCAGTGCATACTAACCATGTTTAAATAAAAACGTACGTACAGTGCGTACATTAGCTTGGAAACAATACTATTTTACAAATATATAATATATATATATAATTATCGCTTACATATAATTATCGGTTGCCATCTATTTGTCCATTAATGCAGTCCAGAAAAGAAATTTTCTTAGCTATTAATAGAATGGAAGTCATTTAATTTTCAAGAAATCATTTCCTTAATGTAGATTTAATTTAACTGTTCATTTGTGAAAACTAATTTCATGCAATGATCTCCCACTTTTCAATTTCCTTAATTTCTGTCCATTTATTACTTTAAATCGTTTCCTGTGCATTTCTGACTGATCTCGAAATTAGCACCGGACATGATTTAATTAACATACATAGTATAAAATTATTGCATACAATAAATTCCTTCTTTAGCTGTTCGCTTAATTGACGCGAAGGGATCACAGTCGATTAATATAAAAGTGTAGCTGTTTATAATAAAAAATTGATCAAAATTAAGTATTTTAATGTAAACTCCTTTGTATTAGTTGATGAATATTATAAATTGATTTTTAAGAGATATAATTATTATTCGGGCAAAAGAAGATACATAACGGAAACACTTTTAGCACTGTTTAAGAACAATATCGAAATTTGGAAAACGTTGACACAAATTAAAAATTAAACACCGATCAAATATCGAACGTAAGTAGATTATTATGTATATTGGATAGGTATATAACAGAAGGTTAATTATTTTAAAAAATAAATAATTTTAGGTTGTTCTTTAAAATTTATAATTCTTTAATGCGAAATGAATGGATGGAGGTGGCCCAAAAGGGGCTGGTTAAAGGAGAGTCTACTATGTACGAGGGCGAATCAGAAAGTCTTTGCCCCTATTTTTTATTAGCCAAAATAAGGTACATACAGGTAATTACAAATATACGTACTATTCTACGTACCTTACACTATTTTTCCACATAGTCCCCACACCGGTTCAGACATTTGTCCCATCGCAGCACTAAATTTGAGATGCCCCTGTGGTAGAATTCGTCCGGCTGACTGTGGAACCACCGTCGGACTGCTGTCTTGGCTTCATCGTTGCACGTGAATCGCTGTCCTGCCAGGAACTTCTTCAGCGGACCGAAAACGTGGAAATCACTAGGGGCGAGGTCCGGACTGTATGGTGGGTGGTCCAGACTCTCCCAGTGAAATGACCGGAGCTTGTCGGCGGTTCTGATTGCATACAGTCCGGACCTCACCTCTAGTGATTTCCATGTTTTCGATCCGCTGAAGAAGTTCCTGGCAGGACAG
>QLNU02003225.1:40692468-40719149 GCA_006491805.2 Dysdera silvatica | reverse complement strand
CAAAGGAAAAAAAAACGATTAGGAGAAAAATTGGAATACTCTCCATAGGGTTTTCTCACATACGAGGGCAAATCAGTTTACCCCTATTTTTTATTAACCAAAATAAGGTACCTACAGGTAATTACAACTATACGTACCTTACACTATTTTTCCACATAGTCCCCACACCGGTTCAGACATTTGTCCCATCGCAGCACTAAATTTGAGATGCCCCTGTAGTAGAATTCATCTGGCTGACTGTGGAATCAAACATCGGACTGCTGTCTTGGCTTCATCGTTGCACGTGAATAGCTGTCCTGCCAGGAATTTCTTCAGCGGACCGGAAACGTGGAAGTCACTAGGGGCGAGGTCCGGACTGTATGGTGGGTGGTCCAGACTCTCCCAGTGAAATGACCGGAGCTTATCGGCGGTTCTGCTTGTGTAAAGTCCGGACCTCGCCCCTAGTGATTACCACGTTTTCGGTCCGCTGAAGAAGTTCCTGGCAGGACAGCGATTCACGTGCAACGATGAAGCCAAGACAGCAGTCCGACGGTGGTTCCACAGTCAGCCGGATGAATTCTACCACAGGGGCATCTCAAATTCGGTGCTGCGATGGGATAAATGTCTGAACCGGTGTGGAGACTATGTGGAAAAATAATGTGAGGTACATAGAATAGTACGTATATTTGTAATTACCTGTATGTACCTTATTTTGGCTAATTGAAACTAGGGGCAAAGACGTTCTGATTCGCCCTCGTATATGTGTGTATATATATATATAATTCAATGATGTGATATTAGAAATTGAATCACGTTTTAAAGTACTTAACGTGCATTAGTAACTACTTTTAAACTATTGTTAAAATGGAACAAAGAAAAAAGTAGTAAAACTCCAGCCTTCCCAAAAATTAATGGTCGATAAATAGAAAATGGTAATGGATCTACCATTACATTTGTCATAATAGCTACTTAACTATCATTACCTGTCATAGTAGCTCCTGAATCATCATTACGTACCATTGCTAATCTTAACTGCATTGTTTCACACCAATACATAATGATCAAAGTCGCCATTGGTGAGAATTACAAATTTAAATTATCAAAAGTAGAGGCAATTATTCATCATTATCATAGAAACTTCGACGTCGAATTCAACAATGGTAACGTAAGTGCGCTACTTGATGAATTATCATCAGTGACATTGAATTTGCCATCGAGTGACCTTTTAGTTAAATAAAATTACATCCTTCCAACCGATTATACCACTCTCCGATATGGTGAATCCAAACACGACATTATCATTGAATAATTATGATTAATTATTTGACATCATTATTTGATTTATTTATATAAAAAAAGTATTTTGTTGATTGAAAGTCAGTGAAAAATAATCATTTTAAAAACAGTACAGTGGATTCTCAACTTTACGAACCCAAAACATTTCATAAAATTTGTAGTTCGTAAATGGGAATTAATAATAGTTCCATAAGGTACTTTCCGAGACCAAAACAGGAGTTCGTAAAATGGAAGTTCATAAAAATACGAGTCCACTGTATTTAGAAGTAAAATATCGAAATTTTTGTTCATTTATTTGTTGAAAAGATAGTACTTTGTCCGTGCATGTTAAATAAGACACCCTTTCATATCTACATAAAATCTGAAGAAAGCAAATGTATTTTAATACACATATTAAACGTATTATATATATAAACATATTATACGTATTACTATGTTAATATAAGATAGAAATTGAGTTTCTTCTCCTAATTTTTCATATTTCGTTGTCGGGGGTTTAAAATAAAATTTCAATCTGGTCTTGAAATAGCTGGTGTCATAATAACCCTTATGGTTTACCCTAATAGGCATACACACATTTAGAGAGATGATACTAAGG
This sequence comes from Dysdera silvatica, assembly GCA_006491805.2. Taxonomy (NCBI): domain Eukaryota; kingdom Metazoa; phylum Arthropoda; class Arachnida; order Araneae; family Dysderidae; genus Dysdera; species Dysdera silvatica. The sequence continues at coordinate 40,717,276 of QLNU02003225.1, read as the reverse complement.
CTATGGTCTCCTCGGTATGTGTAAGGGGATACTACTCAGCAAGCTGAGAGTTAAAGGGAAGCAGATTGGCAAAAGGCGAGAAAGGGGACATAACGATGCTGCACAACGATATTTCGGATTTAAGAAATTGCTTTTAATGGTCATCCTGATTGGGTGACTGGTACGTTTATTTTTCTTGATATGCAGAAAGTTGGTGCAATGGTGAAAGGGAACTTTTTGTATATTCCATTTCAAAATGAGAGCGGTCTGGCGCCGAAATTTAAAAACTATATCAAACTATGAACGCAGAAAAAAAATATCCGAAAGGTATCCACTGCTATGGACATTAATCCAGAAATTGCTGATTGTATTCCCAATCACATACTTGTTGAACGTGGTGACAGTGTAACAGCTCAGTGGGGCAGTAGCCGAAAAATAATTTTCTACTAATTACATAAAATTAAACACTGAATTACAATTACCATCGATCACCCTTCTCGTTCAATGCATTAAAAAATTGTTGATACCGTAAAATATTTTATGTACAATTTTATTCAATACTTAAGAAATTCTTACTATCCTTTTATAATTTTCTGTCTTTTTGCTTTTACTGTTGGTTTGCATAAGTATTCTTGAATAAGGTAGGTCTCAAAGAAATAATAAGTTCTGGAATATTGAAGGAGGCGGCTAGTAATTCATCCCAAGTAGTAAGTTTATCGAATAAAGAGAGTGATGACCTAAAACATTTGAGAACCACTGAGAGATTGAGATGAAAATATAAAATATTTTTATAATACAAATGTTAATAACTAATGTACTTCTTAAAATGTATTCTAAATTTTTGTAATTTGTTCATGTTGCAGAATTTCCACCTCGTCCCACGGAACTTAGCGGAGGACATATATCGGTATATCGACATCTGACTATTACTCTGCCAGTTGTTGGGTTGGCTTTTTTATTTGTTGTCATACTGTGCTCAATTTGCGTGGTAACCAGGCGTAGATACCTAGCAAGCAGACTTCGAACGCCAGACGGTAAGCCTATTTCTATATAGATCCTTACTTAATCCAAGTTCAGCTTGAATAAGACAGAACGTACATTTGAGGGGAGAAGATCAGAAGCAAAAGGGTATAATTGACAAATTTGTGATCTTTTCACTTTATGGGTTTTGAAAGGTATTGCCTGTGAGGTAGCCTGGTAATGCGACTTCAATAATTACATTTTTAACAATTTGCAACATTATGAATTTCATTTTTGCACTCTACAGTCATGGGCGGATTTACAATTTCACCGCCCCAAGGCTATTTTATGCCGCCCCTTCCTATCTCCCAATCAGTAGTAGGAACATAAAAATTGTTACATTCAATATACGCCAAAAACTTTTGTATTTAAAAAAAAATATGTTGAAAAACAAACTCATAAATTGAAACACAAACCTTAAACAATATTAACTTATTGAAGTATTATTCCTTTTTGATATATAATAAATCAAATTCAATTTTATTGAAATAAATTTTAATTTTAGAAAAAAAAAAAAATATATTGAACACTGGTATTTAAATGGAAAGCATGACGTCTAGCTTTCTTCTCGGCAAAACATCTGATTATATCATCGTATGGTATTGATTTTGTTATATCAGACTCAATACACAAAATTTTGCCGCCCTAGTCTATAGCCTAGTATAACCTATTGGGAAATGCGGCACTGTCTGCAACTACTAAAGATTATTTAACTTTTGATAATTGACAAAAATTTGTGTAATTGTAATCAGATTTTTAAAAAAGCCTAGTCTTCGATTTACCATCAATTCGTTCCCGCGCACCACGGGAGTCTCCTCCAAAAAAGGCGTTGTGTTCTAATTATTTTGTCTCTTTGCATTTTAATTAATTATAAACATTTAGCATTCCAATAAATATTTTTAAACCGAATGAAACTTGCTTGGATTTATTTACAAAAATTCAACTCTTTAATGGCATCTCATTTCAGGGCAATAGTACAATCATTTCCTGCAAATTCGTTGCGTTATGCCTCTTCTTGAGAAAATCTTCGAACTTGGTGTTGAAAATTTGTTTTGTCAGATGCAAATATCTGCTTCTGACCCCACTTTATTTAAAATATAAAATTTACATTACATAATGTAGTGGGTTTTTTTTTAATTTAAACTGTAGCATCCAATTTTAATTGATATTTTGCTTAACGTGAACAGCGGCGGATTGAGTCTATTAGAGGCCCCTGGCGGTAAAAATTTCGAGGCCCTTAGACCCAAGCCCCAAAACAAAACAAAATTGCAAAGAACTGATGATATTTTCGGGAAGATTTCAGTAGTAAATTTTTAGTGAGTTCCTTAAACCGGCAATATGTAGCTAATAATAAACTCAACGTTTCAAGAAAATCAGAAATTATTTCGAAACATTTAATAATAAACTAAGTTACCTGAGTACTTCTTAAAAAGGGTTTTCTATATGAATTTGCGTCTCGATTCCTCTTCAGCAAATTCATCGATTATTTTTGCAGTATCTATTTCGTACGAAATTTAGTGTTTTATGTATAATATGGCCATGTTTTTCAATCTGTCCGCTCCCCTCGTACTCTTTAAATAGCATTTAACGCATTTTAAAACTGAAAAAGATGATCTTTCATCTGCTGCAGTTGATATCTATATTGTTAAAAAAATTTCTACATTAGGAAAAGTTCCACTCCCTTTATACACTTCGAACTATTATTCAATAGCACTTCTGGCTATTTATTTATCAACACTTCTGATTATTTATCAGCTTCTCACACTCTTATTATATATCATTTCATAACATATATTAATATTTTTTGCAAGTGTTCTTACAAACTTTCTTTATCGTTCATAACTTTTTAATATCAGTATCACGCCACCAAACATAATTTTTCCTTCTTTAATCTATATAATTATTATTTTTCATAAATTCTACAAAAATAGAATAAACAATACTTACAATTCGATTGAACTCTTTACGTCCTGGTATGTTTATCCAAGTGATATATACTCACTAATAAATACTTCAATAATAATGATGCACCAATAATCCCATTGATTGACTATATGCACCCAATAATACGCAAACAGTTTCTTTTTTTTTTTTTAAGTTTTATTTATTATGTGATACGAATTGTTTCTTTAAAATAATAATAACAATACAAAGGGGATTTTAGAAAAATAAATACAATCGAAGCAAGATATAAACGTTCTCTCGCCTTCGAAGGTTTATCCAGAAGCTCCGGTTTTCGCGCGGAAATATTGTTTAAACAACGGTTTTCTCTTCTCGTCCAATACCTTTCAAATATTTCGGGCACCGTATGTTACATACATGCACATATATATATATATAAAAGAATAAATATTATGTGGTATGTGCCTAGAGTGTCAACCAAAAGTCGTTCTCCTCAGCTTTTTATAAGAAAAATGGCGTTTTTAAGAACAGGATTTTCACCATTATAATTTAATTTCATTTAATTCTCATTTCGCTCATTTAATTACACATGGTGAAAATACATTTTTGACAGTAACATTTAATCGTTATGGAACTCATTGTTGAATTACCATGATTTTTAATTAGCCTTAATTTAATAAAAGAACATTCTGTACTTATATACGTAGAATACGTGAATAATATTGAATATTGCATCTTTCGCTTTTTGTGTTGTGGCAGTTTTTAACTAGGAATCTCTCGCGCTCGGAGGCCCTTTAGAGATTGGGGGCCCCTGGCGGCCGCCAGGTCCACCAGCCGCTCAATCCGCCACTTTACGTGAAAAGGAAAGTGAAGTAATCATAACGTTCTCATTTTCATAAAGTTTTGCTGAATTAAACTTTAGGGGTTTGCATTCCATTATGCCATTTTTCCTTTATTTGGTGCATTGTTCTTAAATTATTAGAAATTCGTATTATTATGCCGTTTTATATTTATTTCGTCACTTCCTTTTGAATTATAAAAATTCGTACTATATCTTATTTATTCCTGTACATACGTCTTATATAGATTATAGATTTTCTACGGTACTATTAAAGTATGTCCTTGAATTACAATTCAGTCGGACGACTTCAAGGTGGTACTTCTCTGAATAGTTCTGAGATCGTGACTTAGAACGTATTCCGGATAATTTTCGTTTCCGAATTTCGTGAAGGTGAACATTTTAGCAACTACTAACCAACCTAAATATCAATCACGTTCGCCATCTTCCTAAAAGGCAAAAGAACAGAAAATGATCCTTTCGGAAGTGTTTTCCATCTTGGAAGTCTATAAAAAGCTTTGCATTTTAAACCTTCTGCGTAATGGACCTATTACTGCGTTTTTGGCGCCCCAATTATTCATCAGTTATGGTCAAAATTTAGAGCCCGCTGAGCCTAGTTGTATCTATGCAAATATATCGTGAATTTTAAGTCACTTAAAACTGCCAATTGCGTTCCAAGTGGCTCGTGGCGCAGACTTGCGAGATAAAATATACAAGTAAATATACGAAAGTGAAGACGTAATTTCGAAACAGAATATTCAGAAATGAAATTAATCCTTCATGTTTTATACGTTTCACACGTCCCTGGAGATAAAGAATGGGAAAAATAAATGGATCAAAGGAAGTTTTCTTAAACATTTTCCCTACTTTCTGGAGATTTCCCTTTGCCGTACTTAGTTTTCTGTATTTTTATTTGATCTATAAATCCCCGCAACCCAATTAGGTTAAGTGTGAGAAGAAAGGTTTATCACGGCACCTACCTTATGCAACGGATGTTCAGAGCACGAAGTTTTACAGCGTAAGTTGCTTTACCTGTCTACGAATGTAAAAAGAAATACGATTAGAATCACAGCCATTATTGGGTTGAAGGGTCGAAAGTGCATTAAGAAACTACATTTGCATTTTTGGTTTTCCCCTTGCAAATGGCAGAATTCCGAGTAGGCAAACAAAGCACGTATATTGGAGCGGCAGCGGGGAGCTCAAAAATAAATCTTTCCAAACTCAACGATATCGAGAAAAGTCCTTTGTGGCTAAAATATGCAAATGAAGGATGAATATTTTTAATGTCTTCGTTGATATAAAATGTTAATTATATAATATAAATATAAAAAAGGTTACTTATATATTATAAATATAACTTAAACTTGCACAATATAACGTTCCATAAGCTTCTCACATGGCATGTCTAATATTTCTGTCTGCGAAGGTTAGATGACTACAAAAGCGAGCCCACAATATAAAATGTTATATAAAATGTTAGCTAAAATATTACTTTGAATAATTATGTGAAAAAGGACCTCCAAATTTAAAAAAGTCAAAACTTCGGTATGAGTGGTCTGTTTTAAACGTATTCAATATTTTAAATAATAACGGCAGTGTCAACACAGACTGTACTCAGGAGAGGCAATATTTAAAATATTGCACTCCTTTCAAATATTGTCTTCCTTCAAATATTGTCTTACTTGTGCGAATATTTGCGTTGCAAGCCTGTGCTCTATTTAAACTTCATTTAAACGTCATTGGGTAAAATAATTAGCAGGTATTAAAATATTGCGTTTTTATACATTTACCTTTTCTTTTACACATGCGGCAATATAGGTATAGGAAAGAGGGTAAAGAAGTAAGCGTTCTCACTAGATTCCGCATCCGCCATACATACTTCTTCCATCAACATCTGTTCAAGGGAGATGTCACGATATGTGCGAGATGTAACCAACCATTGTATATTTTACACGTTTTATCTACTTATATAAATTTTAACCAACATCGGTGATTAAATTTTTCAGAAATGGTTTTAATCATCAAGATAGTTTACTCATGAAATTATTTGTAATTTTTTTTTATCTGAAAATGGATTCTTTAATCTCATTCACGTTCACTCATCTTTGCTTTTCAATGTACTTTAATACAATTCTTATTTTTGTATAAGGTTAATCGATTTCCATTTTAAAGCCATATGCACGCTGTCACCTTCTTTGTCCAGAATGACCCTCGCTCTCCTGGCACCATAAAAGTTCAGCCACTCAATCAACTACCCTTTACATATTGTATTATTTTTGTGGATGTTTGTGCTCCAAAGCTGTGCACCAATTCAACCATTATTTCCAACCATTATTTGGTCAGAGGATTGAATGACTACAAAGTAATTCCACTTTTGTACATTTGTGTTATTGTATTTCTTTTGGGTGCATTTCGGCTCCAAATCTTTTGGCCCATTTACACTATTCGGCTTAAGTAACCTCAGAAATCGAAATATTTCTGTTCCAACCTGTACAACATTCCTCCTATTCAGCTCTCGTAATCCAAGTTATCAAAACATTTCTGTTCAAATTAATACCTACGGTAATCAGGTAATCTCGTTTCGAATGTGTTCGCAACTCGACTTTGACAAAATGTCCAATTCCCAGCATGCACATATTATTGTAATGTGGGTGATATCCGTTGTAGGAAGCTCTGCTTCAATGTCAGAGGCAAATACAGATAGTTTCATCCTATCGTGTGACAAGACTTGTGAGTTATCCTGTTTCCGCTGGAACTCCTCAGTTATTTGTGGCCATATCTATTGTGCACCGAAATGCTATGGGTGCTGGTTTAATCTAGTTCTACTTCTGGAAGTCACGCGACAAATCTACAATATATCCAAATATTTCTTCTAATTTGACGATTATTTCTTTCACTTTTTGTCCTCCCTATAAAGTGCAGGTATTCCATTGTCTCGGCTTCAATTCGGCCTCCATCAATAAAACCACAATTGCTACCATTCGAAGCCAACTGGGTGTAAAACGTTATTTTAACGCAGGAACTCTCGCTCTCTCTAAAACATGCATGCAGTCATTTTAATCTTTCAAAAATGTGTTTTTTGTGCTGATTAGGAAGTTATCATATCTTTACCATAGTAGCTGGAGGAACAAAAGCATCCATAGGTTAAAAGAATATAAGCGAAATTTAAGCAGCCATTATTACCTAGATAAAAAAACTTTAAAAGAAGTAATTTTGACGCTCGACTTGTAACAGCGCAGTAGTAACGCGTTTACCTAGCTTATCTTCAATCCGTATTCGAATCCCAGCAATGAAAAGAACACTGCGTTCCGGCTAAACGCTAACTGTAGTAGTTTGATTGTGCATTTTTTAGGTCTTAAGAGATTTCACTTCCTGCAACGTAGGCGATGTAGGTAAACGTATGAAATAATGTAGAAAATTGTAGGTATACTCTTACTCTATGATAAGTAGTAGTCTGTTCTGTGTAATGTACCTACATAGACTACTATTTATCATAGAGCAAGAATTTTCCCACATTTTTCTACATTATTTCATACATTTACCTACATCGCTGGTAAACTGTTGCTCTATGATAAGCAGTAGCCTATGTAGTGTACCTATATAGACTACTACTTATCATAGAGCAACAGTGTACCTACGATGTAGGTAAATGTATGGAATAATGTAGAAAAATTTAGATACACTTTTGCTCTATGATAAGTAGTAGTCTATGTAGCTGTAACAGATTCGTTTATCTTGCTAATAACCTGGGTTTGATTTCCAACGATGTAGTTAGAACGTGACCTGTTTTTCTGTTCACCTTAGTCCATAGTGTGGTATCCTTATCATTAGAGATCCGGATCACTCAGAAAAGTGTAAATCCCTGCGCATCCTGATCTTTGCTGCCCTTTGGCCATGAAACAAACAAACATTGGGCTCTTTAATAAATGAAAATATATAGAGATGTTATGTATACTGTACATACTATTCGTTGAATTAAGAAAAAAAAATTGACCAATGTCATACCAAAAGAAAAAAATTTTCCTCAGTAATTTTACCATACATACAATTAAATCAACGAAAACTACGAATAGGAATGTATAATTCAATCTGCTCAGTGTTTATTTATTTAAATACATATGCTGCAACGGGCATTTCGATCAATTTAATACCGGTCTTTTCGCAATTTGGTTTAAAAAGTAGTCCATGTACTACACCATTCTGCGAAATGACCGGCTTCAGTAAAGTCTTTATATACGTTCGTAAAGGATTGGATATTGTCCTTCGTAGCTCAGTGGGTAGAGCCTCCGCCCGGCAAGTGGAAGGTCGTGGGTTCAGGTCCCACCGAAGGCAGAAATATTTATTTTCTTTCGAACGTTTCACCATCTAATCACGCCATACCATCGGCGTTGGTATCACTACGCCAATAAACGTTGATTGATTGACATTGTTGTTTGATTTAATCTGCGTAGTGTTCGATTTATTTGAATACGAATAGGAAGTCAAATTAAAATATTTACACCATCTGAATATACCATAGAACAGCCACCAGAATTGAGGCGTGCGTTACGTGCAAGGAGTGCGAACTCAACAAAGGCATGTTTTGTGAAAACATGCCTTTTGATTCGTACAATATCCCGTGTTTTTAGTTTGAGAGAAGAAACATGCCATTTAATTATAGGCTGGGTTTAAACCTTTTACCTTGAGATGATAGTATCGCCGTAGCGTGGGTTGCCAGCGCCCGGGGCAAGTAAAGTACTGTGCCCATTAAAACCCGTTAGCACTCTCTTTTAGCAGGCTAATATTGTAATTTTGGGTCCCCAAAAATTTTGGGGGCAGGAACTTTCGGCCCGGTGGCACCCCACAAGGTACGCCACTGGATGGTAGTCTGAAGACCTTAACCTTTGGGTTACTAAGCACGGTTATATGCTATTGTTTCGTTGTTAAGAGGAGCTCGTTTCCAAAAGGGCCTACGTCATTTTTTTCAAAATTGAGTTTATTGGCTCATAGTCAGTCTCAGTAATCCTTGAAGGTTTTCCAAACCCTTTGAGCCACCAACGTGTCCTAAATCGAAGTCAAAATTCATCGCGAAAATACAGTTTTTGTTCCAAAAGAACCTAAGTCACCCGAGGTTTTTATGCCAAAAATCTCTAAGCCAAAAGCCCCCCTGTCTGTTCTGAAACCCTGTTCTCTATTCCCTGTCTGTTCTGAAACGCGCACTCCCTTTTTTTCGCATACCTATGTATTTCGGCAGACCAACTGAAACACAGTATCATTGACGCATGAGTAAAATAAGTATTTTACGTCATATTTTGATACGTAATAAGCAAATTTTATTCTACGAATAAAAAGAAAGAGTAGTACGGGAATGCAAGCGAAACGCGTGTGTGCTGCAGAGGTTGTTTCGACGACTCCAGAACGCCCACGGAAACGTAAGGGTGATTCAACTAAATGTCAAAAAAATGTTCAAAAAGCGAAATTTCATTCTACTAGTGGAAAACGCCCAACAGTGCCGTATAAGTACGAAAGTGACAGTTATTGCAAAGTAAAACGTTTTACTACTGTCAGCATGTAAAAAGTTTTCGCTGTTATCTATAGTTCGTTCACGAAAAGTAGTCCGACGGTACCGTTAGAATTTACGGGAGCTGACGTCACAAACGGCCTAGCCGATTACAGCAGAGGCGAGGACGTCATTTCAGAACTGGTTTTTAGCGAACGTTTGTCTGCGTCAAAAACAAGTTCTGAAATGACGTCTTCCCTTCCGCTGTAATCGGCTAGGCTGTTTCTGACGTCAGCTCCCGTTATTTCTAACAGTACCATCGGACTACTTTTCATGAAAAATTTATATAAGGACAGTAATAAAATAAGGCAAGATGCCTTTCTGTTTGCGTAAATGAAAATTAGGCCTCCACTATCGTAACGGCCAAGAAAAGAAAAATCAAGAAATCGGAATGTGAGTGTGAAATACTCTATTTTAGTATCAGGTGCACGTGATATTCCAGTTTGTGCTTCAACATTTCTTTCTGTCTTTTGTGTCACGAGGAAAAAATTAATAATTTTGCTGAATATTGGTTTATTAATAAACATTCAAGATCGGAATGCAGAAGAGGAGTTCGCTTAAATAAAGAAATCGGAGAGAAAGGGAACAGTATTCGAGAATACATCCATAGCTTTCGTTGTCGATCAAGCCATTATGGACATGAAAAGACGCCATATTGCAAGTACTCATCTACAACTCTGAATGTACGTAAAATGTGGAAGCTGTTCTAAGAAAAATATAAAATGAACTGTACATATTCTCTTTATTATAAAATATTTACAAACGATTTTAATCTTAGTTTTGGTGCACCAAACAAAAACGATATTTGTTCCTACTGAATGAAAAAGAAGCTTCAAATGAAGATTGGGAAAGACGTACCACAAAAAGGAAGTTTTAGTAACTGAATATTTACTGCAATAGTTCTTTTAGCATAGAACATTTTTTCACCTTTATTACTATAAACCCAAATTTTACCTTTTGCTCCTACAAAATTGGCTCCCACTTGCTCACTTTTTGAACCTGAAATTAAATTTCTCCTTAACTTAGGTGAATACATGACATTTTGTAAAATTATCTTTTTGGGTTCACCATCAAGGCTTACATAGAATTCAACATTACCAATGCCTTCAACTAGACATTCTAAATTACCTATGGCAAGTGGCATAGTAGTATTATGCACTGGTTTGTATGATGAAAACAATTTGATATTGTTACAAAAATGGTTTCATGCTGCCGTGTCTAATACCCAAACCAATGTATTTGTAACATTTATGTGATTTAAATTAACTTCAATATTTGATAAATTATTGTCATTACTTAAGCATCACGGTAACTTAAATTATTCTTTTTTACATATAATTTCCTATTATTACCTTTGTTAGGATTCAATTTGACTTTACAATCTGCAATAAGATGACCAAATTTTTACATTTAAAACATGGACCTATTTTAACGGTACACTCTTTATCGTCATTTTTACTAGAAACATTGTTGCAGTTGAAAAACAAAGAGAACTTATAGTCTTATCTAAATCATTTTTTATCTGTTTAACTCTACTTTCCTCCGCTACAAGTTCATCTAATATCTTTTGGAAATTAAAGTCCTTGTCTGGCCAACAATATATCGTTTGAACGATATTTTGAAAATAAGAATCCAAGTATCTCATTAATTGAAATGACTGATACATTTCAAAAACAGGATGGCCGACTTCACGGAGTTTGGATATAGACTTATGTAATTTTGCTGTGTATAACTCAATCTCCTCACCAGAAGTATAACGATGAGAAAAAAAAGAACCTCGTCCAACAGTTGAATTATTCTCGCTCTAGAAAAAGGTTTGAAATGCTGTTTAAGAATTTGCCATGCAGTTAGACCATCCGTAGTTTCGGATATTAATGGTCTATATTCTGAACCAATGCTCAGATATGAAGTTACATAAGCTCTTGTTTTCCATAAATTAAAGTCCTGCAATTCTTTTCGAGTAGCCTCTTCATCTTTAGGTAGTTCAGTTTCATCAAAAACTGACCAAATGCCTCGTTACATGAGGACAACATTTATATATTTATTCTAAACGTTATAGTTGGACGAATTTAACGTGACTGCATTTAATGAAAAACCTTCCATAGTTTTAACGCTTAAAAGTCATTGCGAAAATTTCTAGACTGTTCAAATAAGTCTTTCCTATTTAAATAATGTTTAACTCTCACCTTTAGTTAATACCACGATGCATATTTCGTTGTTAAATTTACTTCTTTAAAGGCACAAGCATCAGAATTAATTGACGTTAAAAATAGGCACTCATAATACAGCGTCGTATATAAGCGTTTTGCAAACATGTTAAGCATCCAGCATTTCGGGCGCGGCACGCCCTCCCTCGAAGAACATAATTTTGCCTTGGCAGGGTGAAAAGCTCGTAGTAGACTTCAATAAACTTTGAACTTGGCCCATAACCATTTTGTTGGAAGAAGACGTCTTTTAAAATTTATTGAAGCTTTAAATGACAAAATGAATGAGAGATTTCTTGCTTAGTTTCATCTTGAAACTTTATTGGACTACAAGCTTTTAAATGATAAAAAAAAAAACATTAACGTGTTTGTCTTGCTCTTTACGCAAGAACCATCCCAACAAGAAGTGAACAAACTGCAATCACGAACAATGTGGGACCCAATACAGGGCCGCAGAAAAAATAACTACGTCATACTATGACGTAAATATGCAAATTGTTACTGACGCAAATACACAAATTATTACAGTATTCTCTAACAGGGACAGTAAGGGGGAGAAACCTGATTTGGAACAATGAGGGGAAACCTGGTTTGGAACAGTGAGAGGGAAATCAGATTTGGAACAGGAAGATGAACTAGATACGTAATGATAAGGTTAATTAGGTTCAGAATATCAAGCTGAACTGTACACGGAATAAGAATAGTCAGAGGAAGTACATTCAGACCTGCTAAATCCCATTTGATTGTTCTTTCTAGTCTCACTTTTCTGAGATTCTGACTAGATTAATTTATGATTAATCAAACCATGTAAAAAATTGTTCGCTGGGAACTGAAATCCGAGAAAAGCATACAAAGGATGTCGTAATAGATTAAAACACATTAAAACTATTTTGGAATTGATGACAAGAGGTGATTTTAGAAGCTCAGCCATCGGCGATTTCAAGGGCTCTGAAAAACAGAAGCTGATAGTAAATAAAAATATACACCCCAGCACAAAGGTCCACAGTTCCTTTCGTTCAAAGCCCTGAAAAAATCACTCAGGTTTGATTATTGCTAGAGCCGGCTCTGGTGACGTGAAAAAAAACAAAACATGGGATGTAAATTTTACAAGCCATGGTTTTAATTTTTTATAAGATTAAGTATTAACTTGCAGAAAAGTTACTTTAAAAAGAACTACTACCTAAGCCATCGTCTCAAGCCTAAAAATTAGTTTAAGAGCATTAAATTTATCTAACGTTATAAACTACTCCCGTCGTAAATGTTTAAGCCGATTTGTTTTTAACAAATGCGATTTTTTCTCCATTAAACTACTACGTTATGCTCGAGAATTATCCCTGAATATTAGAGAATTTCCGGAGAATAAGCTAAAAAATTGGCCAAACGAGCCTAAGCTTCTGCAAAAAATAGTTAGTAAACAGCTTTCCTCGCACTCGGGACTTGCGATACCGATTTTTTAGGAAGGAAGTATTAGAATGAAAAAGTGTGTCATTAACGTCAGAAACAAAACAAAGATTTTTACAATTTTCAAAACAATTTTTTTAATAATTGCGCTTTTTTATCGCCTTGTTTCCACTTCATAAGATTTGAATTTTTTGCAAAAAGTTGCGACATATTTTGTTACTCTTCTAATGAAACATTCATCGCTTGTTCACTTATGCTTGTAAAGGGACTTTGACGTCAGACCCTATTTTTTTTTATTAAAGTAATAATATAAAAGTATGTAAGTAAATAAGTATATAAGTAATAATATAAATATAAAAATAATGATAATAACCCGGATATCTATATATGAGATTTGTTAGCCGTTAAATTTGTTAATCTTCTTCTTTTAGAATTGGTGATCTTTCTTCTGCAGAAATGCTGATAAAATGCTTGTTGGTACTATGGAAACTTTTGTAGTCCTTAAAATATTATTATTTGAGTATATTTTTATATTTTTGTGAACTAGATATGATGGATGATAATCAATATTTTTGTAATTACTGCGTCAATGTTTTTAGACTTAATGCGTCAATGTTTTTAGGATCAGCGAAATTTGTTACTCATATAGGAAAAGTGTTAATTTCACTTCGTTGATAAAAATTGATCACATAAATACGTAGACTCAAGTAGATACTGAAAGCACCACATGAAAATTTTGTCAGCTCTTGACATGATTTCCGAAGAATATCCGAAATGTTAAAAATCATGAAATCTTCCTTCGTTTGGTCTTTCATAACAGTATGCTTGTGCTGTGAAATCAGAACGCATGTTTTTTTCCAGTTCAATTATTTCTGTACCAAGACTTACAAAATGGAAATTCCATAAATCTTTGCTTGTCAAGTCCAGCAATTAAATTTCAAAATTAGTCGTGACACCAAGCGGCGGAAAATTTAATCCCTTCACATTGGCATGCAGAGAATTTGTAATAAAAGTTAGAGTCGCTTTATCATTTGTGGTTTCCTGAAATCTTTAAAGGAAGGATTTTGTCATGTTTAAAACTGCTATTTTGAAATAATTATTGTCGATGAAGGCGTAGTTTTCTATTTGTGTATCCTGTTTATGTTCGCCTTCCCCTCCCTTATATCATACATTGCGCATCCTAGTACCACAAAATTTTATGAGACCTGCAAAAGAAATAAATCACCATATTGTGATTAAAATCCTTTAAAATTTTATAAATGAAACTATGAATGCTTTATTTCAACCTCAAAATTTTACTTTAGAGACACATGCACGTGGCTAAAGAACCGCATGTGGCTAAAGAACCGCATGTGGCTCACGAGCAGCAGTTCGCCGTATTCTAACCTAGATCAGAGATCTCCAACCTTTTAGAAATCACAGACAACTAAATTCATAATTTTAAATCCCGCGGACCACATTTCGTGAATTTAGTGCAATATAAAGGTGGAAATTGTCATTCAGAATATGAGAATTTCTTAGAATATTATTTTTGTTTTATTATTAATAAATCATTAAAAATGCAAATAATGTCCAGATTTTGCTGCTGATTACTGAAATTTTCTCGGGGACCACCAGTGATCTGTAGACCACAGGTTGGCGACCGCTGATCTAGATCATCCATTCAACTAGGTTACGATCACACTGATCATTTAATCGACAGTGCTTCTGTTCTTTGATCATATAAACACAGAGATTACGATTATCCAGAGCATTCAACATATCAGGTTCCGATTATCTGGATCGTTCAAATAACCAGATTACAATTATTCGCAATATCCCATCAATCAGGTTCCAATTATCAGAATTGTTTATATAATAAAATTTCGGTTATCCAGATCATTCGAACAGACCAGGTTCGATGATTTGGGCCTTTCAAACGAATACTGTTCCGATTATCCGGATTATCCGATCAACATGATCCAGATTATCCAATCAACATGTTCTAGATTATCCAATCAACATGATCTAGATTACCCAATCAACATGATCCAGATTAACTGAATCATTCATTTAACTTAATTTCAATTTCCCGGATTGTCCAATCAATAGAGTTTCCAAAATGAAAGTCATCTGCCCTTGCAATTTCCGTGTACTGTCCGTTGTCGTTTGTTGAGGGGGCATATACCCCCTCCGGCTTAAAAAAATATTTTTTATTTTTTTAAATGAAAGACCAACCATTTCTAAAAATGTTGATACCAACCTCGTACTTAAAATCGAAGTAGAACCCCAGTTATAAATAAATTACGGAAATAGTAATTTCGAAAATCGCTGTTAAAAGGATGCTGAAACGCAATGTTCACGTTTAGTGTTTTCATGTTTAGCGCTTAAAAAAAACAAAGAATTTTAAATGGGAAAAGTGGCTGCAGTTCTCACTCGCACATGCTAATTTAGGAATGGCAGCACAGCGAAAGTAGAAAAACTACTTTACTCGTCTTATATTTTGTAAATAAATACTGTTTATCGGTTTGAGTGCAGGCGTGTTTGCATGCTGTGTTTTATTTTAGTTTTATTTTACGTTCTTTTTAAATCATTATGAATATGTTAAAAAATAATAATATTAATAATAAAGAAATGAGTTTCTAGTGTTCGACCTAAAATGTGGAAATTCCAAGGCAATATGTACATAAGAAATGTTGAAATGCCGTCCAGTAAAAAATGGGAAATGGTCTAAGAGAAAATTAAATCTTCTGCCGATGAGGCCTTCCAAGGATATCAAATTATAAAGATTTGCTGTTTGAAACTTTGGAAAAATTCATTTCGTGTGAAACATGAAGTGAATGTATTAAGTTTACTGAAAAAAATGTGAGTAGATTGTCACTGAAATTTATATTGAACTGTTGTGCTTGTGGACCTATAGCTTGTATCCAAAGTTAAAATCTATTGGTTTTAAAAACAATGTAGCAGAAATAAACCTTCGTTTCTTGTATGCCATAAGATTCGTGGGCCAGGGATTATCTGGGATGGACATGTTTCGTGCAGTCATGGATTTACTACCTTCCAATGCAGAAGCTTCTTACAACAAACATGTTAAATATCTTGATATGACCAAGTCTGAGGTTGTGAAAAATTCAGCGAAGAAATCTGCAAGAGATGAACTTGCTCTTACTGGATCCTCGGATATGGCAGTGAGGACGGAACTTAAAAGTATACTTTTTTATCAACAACAGTATAGCGATTGGAAACGAAAATGTAAAAGTAATCGACAAAGATGTTATATCCTCATTTTGTAAAAAGTGTAATTCGACAAGTGTGTAATGTGCTGCTATTGCGGAAAATAAACCATCTTCGTATGATCAGAATTTTTTACTTAAATCAGTCATGAAGAGAATAAAACCAATTTTAAATGACCGTTCTCGTCCCAAATTGTTATCTTGTTGTTTAGGGGTGGGGAAATATAATATCCAAATGAACCGTTGAATTTATTAATTTGGAAATTCTGCTTGAAGACATCTAGTTCAGGTAGGCGAATCGTAAACATTGCTACCAATGAAGCAATTATGCAACGATGATTAATGAGTTATTGAATTATACTGAATTAATGAGTGTGGAAAAGGGCATTTGTTTACCATGGAAACATATGAAATTAATCCTGGCTTATATGCTTCACATGCCATGAAAATAATGGACGAAAAGTGAATATCATATTCTGTTCATCGTACCAAAAGTGCTATAAAAACTTGTCGTCAGGTGAAAAGTCAACAAAAGTTACAGAAAAATAAGACTACAGCATCTAAAAGTGGTCCCACATACTGCTAGGGCATTCTAAATTGATTTATGAAGGTGTGTTATTCCATATATATATATATAACTTCAAAATTGGCAAAAAATTTTTCGATAAATGTGTTTCTCTCAAGGCTGTATATTTCAGCCTTGCGCACAATATATTTACAGAATCATTTGTGCTATTGCGATGAAATTTGCCCCTGCTCTTGTAATGATGCATGGTCAATAAAATGATGAGGAATGTAAGGAATTAAACATTTTTATATATATTAAAAAAATAATGGACAAAAAACAAATATCGTATTTGGATCGCCGCCCCAAAATTGCTACGGAAACTTGTTAATTAGGTGAAAAGCTAACAGAAGTTGCAAAAAATTAAAATTATAACATCCAAGCAAAGTTCCACATACTCTTCCGTTATATTGTGAACAGGTATATGAAGGTAGATTAATGCTAATAAATAATAACTCCAATGTTAACAAATATTTTTCTATAAACGGGTTTTTCTCAAAACTGTAAATTTTGGTCTTGCGGCCATGATATTTAAAAGATTTTGTATACTAGGGTAATAAAAATTAGCCAGCACTTGTAGCCATATATGATTAATAAAAAGACGAAAAATGTAAGAGATTAAATAATAATATTTTTTTCTAGATGCATTTTAATATTGAAAAAATGGCAAATTTTAAAAGTTTTATTTTTTATTGTTTTAAAAAATATTAAGTATCATTATTTTCTTAAGATTTTTCGTTAGTTGAATGCTATACTCATTATTTATCATTTAGCACATTACTTTTGGTAATTAGATAATAACAACCAATTATATTATGCGCGCAAAATGGTATTAAAAATTTTAACGAGCAAAATCTAGTATAATATTTTGATTTATTATAAAAAAAGCAATGCGTAAAGAGATTTTGTTAATGATTTTAGTAAGCTCATAATACAATAATCCTATGTGCAAATTTTTATTTTTGGATATGTGTTATTTTAAAAGTTATAGAATGTTGAACTTCAGCCTATCAGAAGGCATTTCGTAACACTTAAGGGGTATGTGCTTCTTTAATTATCCAACCTGCCTTGGTCCAAATCAGTCCTGATAAACTGATTTCTACTACGAGTGTTTGTCGTATATATTGACACTATTTGGCCGGAAAGACGTTCGCTCTCGCGTTGTTTTTAGGGCCTAAATTGCTGTACTTTTCACTGAATCTCCAGCTTTTAAATCTTATATGACAAGGTGTTATGAACAGAAATTATAAGTATAATTAATTAAATGAAAATCATCAGTAATTTTATTCAAAAATTTACTTTCTCAGTTTACATTGGCATATATAGATATACACAATTTATTCATACAAGCTACATTTCTTGTTTCGAAGCGGTACCTCTGGACCTGAAAAATAATAGCGTCTTCGAATAATTCAATCAATTTTTTAGGGATTTCGTCTTCGTTGAAACGAACAAAACATGGAACAGCGCCAAGATTCGTTGATTGCTCCAGGTTTGAAAGTGAGTTTGGAAAACTACAGCATTTGTAATAAGCAGAAAGGTGGACCCATAAAAATGCCATTATCTAAATTGAAGTTCACAAGGAACTGATGGCGATGGAGAGGGATTGGAACACGCGTAAAATTTATTTCTTGCGCTAATTGATGTTCTGCATGAAGTAAATTAGTCCTTGTGTTTTTGCAACGTAAATTTTACCTTTGAAGTAATGGCTGATTCATCATAGCTTTTCAGGTAATTGAACGTTACAATTTCGCACTCCTGAAACATTAAGAAATATAACGAAATTCATGGACTTTAGTATTTTTTAAATCATACTACAATATTATGATGAGCTTTATTTATACTTTGATCTACACATATTTGTTTACTCCCCATTAGCTTTTACATTAACTTTTTTTACATTTTACGAAGAACTTTGTTTAGATCTCGTAAAGGATTTCGTGTGCATTTTATGAAGGGATTTTTTTTTACATTTCATGAAAGATGCTTTTCACTAATTTTATTTTCGCTCTTCTTCTAGAGTACCGTAATTCGAATTTAGGTTATAATTGGTCGAATTTTTTAGTTACCTTAAATAACAGAAATATGTTAAGCTACTTAGCTACAGATGGTCAACACACGCATTGCACTGCTTTAATAAATATATTTTAACTACACTGAAAAATTAAATTTTTCGTTTTCGATAATTTAATATTATGTTTGGAAGAGTATTTTAAAGAAGTTACAAACCCCTAGTAAGCTCTAAATAGAAACAAGTAAAAATTACCCTAAAGGATTAACACACGGAAGCTCACTAAATTTCCAAATACAATAATTACACATTTTTAAAATAAATTCTAATTTATACTACAATTATGACGTTGCATTGTTTTCCAAATTTATTTATTATTGAAAGTTGTTTCATATTATAAACGAATTTATTCTTTTAAGATGATTCCGAGAATTTCTGTAGACAGTTGTTCTAAACGTTCTAAATAGATTAAATAATATATATAGATAGCATGGTACAGGAGCTCTCAACTAGAAGTGAAGAAGTTGGACTCAAGATGAACCTACAAAAAACTAAGATCATGTTCAATAATTTCGTAGAGGAAACAAAAATACAAGTTGACAACACTGAGCTAGAAATTGCTGATTCATATATTTACCTTGGCCAGCTGATTTCAATGGATGGCAACATTATGAAAGAACTCAACAGACGTATTAAACTTGGCTGGAGTGCATTTGGAAGAAACAGTTTTATCCTGAAGGGGAAATTGCCTTTATGTCTAAAAAGAAAAGTCTTCAACCAGTGTGTATTGCCAGTCCTCTCTTATGGATCAGAGACATGGAGTCTAACAGTTGGAGCAATACGAAAGTTACAGACAACGCAAAGGAGCATGGAGAGGTGCATGCTTGGAATAACTAGGAGAGATCGAAAAAGAAACACTTGGGTGAGAGAGCAAACTAGAGTAGAGGACATCATTGTTAAAGTAAAAGGACTGAAATGGCGATGGGCTGGGCATATTGCAAGAAGAACTGATCAACGATGGACAACAGAAATTCTGAACTGGATTCCAAGAGACCACCGAAGACCTAGAAAACGTCCTCAAACTAGATGGGTGGATGAAATAAGAAAACAGGTTGGGGTGACGTGGAAGCGAATTGCTCAGGATAGACTTGTGTGGAAAGCATTTGGAGAGACCTTCATCCAGCAGTGGATAGATAATGGTTGAATATGATGATGATGATGATGATATATATATATATAGTGCAAAATAGCAAATGCATATATAAGACGAATAATGCATATAAAAAAAATCAGAGCGAATTAGATGAATAAATTTGGATAGGATTAAGGTAAGAGAAAAGATTAATAGAAAATACATATATACATAAAAATATAAATATACAAATGTGTGTGTGTATAACATATACATAAAATACGATGAAATATAAGCAATACATATATATATATATATATATATATATATATATATACATACTATATAAATACGACGAAATATAAAGCATGCAACCCCAGAGACAAATCGTCATTTAGCAGCACTAGGGTTGCGATGCTTGGCGCCTTTTCTGGAGGTATGTTGCAAAATACAAGTAAATCAGATAAGCCAGATGTATTTAGCCAAATAACAGCTGACGACGGTTCTGGGGCTGCATGCTTATATTACGTCATATTTATATGTGCGTGTGTGTATGTATATATATTTGTATATGTATATATGTATACGTTTAAATATTGTATTTTATATTAATCTTTTATTTTTCCTTAATTCTACTCAACCTTTTTCATCTAACTTGCCCTATTTTTTTTTACATGCACTATTCATCTTATATATGTATTTGCTATTTTTCACTATAACTTATCCATTATATAGCAGTGGCTCAATGAGCGCTAGACTTAGATAATTACACATTTATTTCTTCTTTATATTTTTCTTTATTGTTCTTTTCTCCAATTCTAAATTTACTATATTTAAAATCTCTCTCTTTATATATATATACATCGCATAGACTTCCTCTGCTAAAAATACAGGCACTCAGCATAGTGCCGCTTCGCGGTAGCCGTGCTAGCCGTCACTCCGTAAGAGGATAACACAAGGAGTCCCGTCTTGGCGCAGTGACTTCGGCTGTGGTAACCGAAGTTCGGAATTTTCGTTAAACTGTAAGTCCAGCTTACAAACCCATTTGGCCAACATAGTGAGTTTAAGGCAGCTCCTTCTTTATTTCTTTCACCTTACTACCTGTATATGTGATGACAGAGAGACCTCCATCCTACAGTGGATTGAAAATGGATGATGATGGTATATATATATAATATAAAATGAAGAAAATTTAAGATGTTTGGAACTCAAATTCTATACGCAACGTCTCATTATTATTTTCTGCTTCCAAAATTTCAGGCTATAATGTTTTATGTGTTTTTAGGTTTCTTCAGGCTAAAATCTTTTATTTTCTATATCCCTTTAGAAGTAGAGACGAGTGGGTCTTCTAAGCCTGAGCAATTGCCTCTTTCTGTGACGTATGAGGGCGCTAATGATCCCTCCTATTTTCCGGCCCCATACGCTACAGGGCGAATTTATCAGCAAGGTAGTTATCGAGGGAGAGACCCGAACCATCGATGCCCACCGTCCGAAAAACATCCAGAGATTGACCAGTTCGAGAACCATCCAGCTACAGGCAGAGGTGGCGAAATTTTCTGTCCGCAAAGACAGGTAATTATACTAGATACAAATTCAGAATGGTTCACTATTGTAATATCATTAATGTTCAATTTAGTAGGCTAATATATTTTAAAGTTGTTTAATAATAAGATTTAATATCTAATATAGGATATAATAAGATATAATATAGATAATTTCTCCAAAACTCCATTAACTATTTTGTATTTTAATATAATCTGTTGTGTCTTATTGAAAGGTCCTGATATTCAGTATTGCTTTTGAAAATCTTTGTTATTAATTCTTCTTTTTTCAATCTACCACAATGTCTACTAAGCAAAAAATTTCCCTTTAATCGTTATGATATCTTCTGTGTTAAGATCTCGATATCTGTCTGTTTAAATTCGGAAGCCCAACTGAATTTTTTTCAGTAACGTTTTCGGCAAATTTTATGAATCCGAGCTGCAAGTAATTTTATGTTATTAAGCTTTGATATTTCCTACAAAAGTTCCAATAAATTTAAGGAAGCAACTCTGCCATGTGTCCACTTTCATAAATTGTTGGGAAAACTTTGCTACATCCACTGGTTACGTGGTCGACAAGTTCTTCTTTCCATTTCAGAACCTGCATGTTTGCTGGTACTACAATATTTTGCAGAATTTCAGTTTTCGTGACATTTAATACTAGAATCTAGAAAATGAATTTCTTGTCACTGAGGCCCAGTTGCAGTCGCCACAATTTTCTATATTTTTCAAATTTGTATCTCCAATTCCTCTTAATCATTCTTCATGTAAAAGTGGATGTAATTGCTTATTTTTCCATCCATTAAGCCTGTTTTAAACTTCTTTTTTTCAAAATCTGTTTCTAACCTTGAAGTTTTCGAACTGTATTCCTTGCACACCTATGTAGCACACCTAATACAGCAATCGCTCTCACGTCAGAAATGTAGTTTTATTAACGACAATTTCTGTTTAACGACGGCAGTTTGTGGTCCTGGCATACGCTACGAGGGAATACACGCATTTCATTAAGGTCTTTTTCTATTTAACACGTTGAATGCCACGTCAGTTATCCGTAACTGACACTGAACTTTGCGTTCAGGCCGCGTCAGTCACCGGTGACTGACAGTGTAAAATATGATATCAAAACTAAAAAATTTACATCGTTTTAAGTAATTACCTAAAATTTATTCAACATTCACTTAATTTTTATGTATTACAGGATTGTATCAATGATGTATTTAAATATTTCTTTTCAAAACATCACATTGCTATACCATAATACCAGCGCACTTCTAAGCAGCGCGCGTGGCCTGACGGGGATTTCCTTATAAATTCGCATGGCACCCAACGTGTTAATGGCGTTGTTTCTTCGTCTTCGATAGTAGTTAGTGGGAAAGTCTACTAAAATTTCATTTCATTTACGTTTAATCACATCAAGTACATTTCTGTCTATTCATTGTTTTATTTGTAGTAACCCGCGGCCTCACAGTCTACGGAGAAAATATAGGCTGTCGATATTCCCACGTGGATGTAAATCTCATTCATGGTTATTAGCTTACTGGTTTTACGGTCCGTGATATCCGCATATGATCTTACCCAGTAAATTATTTCTGCAGTATGCTTGATTAAAGGTTTATCTCCCACAGTGATGGCTTTGACGAAATTGCCAAACTCTGCAATTTCAAAAATTTCTTAGCATAACTAAAATATTTGAAAGTTACGAGCTAATTTGCGCATTGCATAACCCATAATTATTATTTTAAAGATTACGGCTTATGTGACGTATGAGTTTTTCTTTACCTATGTTCCGTCTAAGGGCCTCAGCTAATAAAATGTATCAACGTATAGTGCGAAATTTTTTCTATTATTCAGTATACTCTGGGAAATACGGAAAACTCTTCTCATAGGAGGGTATCCGATAATGGGCGAACTCATAAAACATAGCTTAGTTCTTTATTAAACTTTTTGTTCACGACATCACATAGTAGAAAAGAAACATTTCCTTTTATCCGGAGCTGATGACCGGATTATTGTGAGACAGATTGACGGAAGTTCACTGTATATATATATATATTTGTGTGTATATTAGTCTGGAGGTGACAGATCATTTCCAGTTATACCCGGAAACATGGGAATTGACAACATGTAGTCACAATACATAAGATCCGTTAAACATTTGTGTAAGTCTATCAAAACAACGTTAGTTTCCGATTTATTTTACTATTTTCATAACGTTGCTGACATAGCCCCCCAGGGAACGAACAAATATTAAAATAATTATTGTGTCCGCTTTTCTCAAAATTCATTTACTTACGTTGAAATGTTTCAACGGTCGTTTTTCCAATCTTTTGTCTTTTAATTCTGCTGTCTCCATCTACTACCAGGTCTATTAGAAAAACAGTTACTATTATTATTATTATTATTATTATTAGCACTTGCTGTATGTTTTCATTACCTTAATATAAATTTTGCATTTATTTTCTCATATGAATATCAAATTTTCGTCTGCGCTTTAATTTGTGGTATTATCTTTCTTTCAGAGTGAAACTTACACCACAGCCCCAACGTACGAGAAACCCGTCATTTACTTTCCTTCATATCATCAAGGAGGTATGTAGAGTTGTTTACCTCCAGTTTATGCCAGTGTGTTTTTATTGGGTTTTTTTTCCAGCAGGGACAGCAAAAGTTTTTTCTCCCCTGTGGCCTATAGTTTCTCGAAGAATCCTAAACTACGGGACCAAGGAACCAAACCCCGAGCTATAGATGTCTAAACATAGGCAGTAAACGCTGGATACTACAAATGGGATCAAAGATGGAATATTCGAATGGTACCCAAACGCGATATACATAGCTAGAATTTATAGCTAGATGTATTATAAATAGCCAAAGGCGTTTGTAATTGGCTAAAATATTAGAAATATCTATCAATTAGTTCATGAACAGATTTCAGCCCCACCATGACGGGTTGAAAGTTGCTTGTGAAATCAGTTTTATCAACTATATGTAATAAGTTCATTCAGTGTAAAGTATAATTATAAAATACGTAACTAACGACGAAAAGGGATTTTGCCTAAAGCTATTTTATTTAGATTAATTTGATTTTAATTTAATTTCTTTAATTACTTTTTTTAAGTTTTAATTCTAACGTTTTAACAGGCTCCGCTTTTCTGTTCCAGGCACATCAGCTTTACTCCCATCAGCCGTGCAATAACGTTTTTAATTCCCTTGCATCTTTTTTATCCCAATGCCGCTTCCTCATGTTCATTTAATAAAACAGTTTTTCTTTAAAAAATAATCTCCTATTCTACTTTTACTTATTCCTTGCCCACTTAATACGATACCTTTCAACATACTCCGGCATTCCCTCTAAATACAGTTAAACCACGATAACTTGAACGTCTGTAACTCGAATTTTCAGTAACTCGAAGTAATTTTACATTCCCGGCCGAGAGCATAGGCTTTAACATTGAATCTTTGTCATGTAA
>QLNU02003225.1:40666689-40692368 GCA_006491805.2 Dysdera silvatica | reverse complement strand
CATTGAGAAATATTCGTATATATATATATATATATATATAAATGAAGAATCAATAAATTTAGGCAGATCATAGCTGGTCTGAATAAGAAAGAAGAATTGGATCTGCAATGTACAAATCTTGATTGGCGTTATGAGCCAATAATCATGGGTTAAACAATGTTTTAAAGATCCAACATTCCCCATTCAATGCAGACATTATACAGGAAGACCTGTTTGTTTATAACCATCCATGTGGCAGAGATTTAAACAATTTTTTTGTTTGAAAGAGACAAAAAATAGAAAGAAATAGAAAGTCGTATATACATCTCACATCAAAGTAACACTGTTGAATAACTTACAAGTAGTAATTCAACAAACTCAGTTCAAGTAATACCACAAATGTAAAAAAAATATAGATGAATTTATTCAGTGTCAGAAACTTTTCATTTTAAATACAGCAGAGTTTTGCAAGCATATTTTATTAATAATAAAATAGGAAGTGGTTAAATTACCTTGTAATAGCAGTAATGTAGAAATTAAATTCAAACTCGTAACTAAAAAAAAAAGATAGCACATAATCAGTTGAAGGCAGTTTTGACACTGAAAGATACCTCTGTATCTAGAATTCGAGTTCACATTTTAGATTTACTTATTACTATCAATGAAAATAATAGATTTGTCTTTCAAATATGCGATAAAAGAAAACAATTTTTATTTGCTTTTGTTCAGTACTTGCAATATGACACATGTCTCAGAAAACATGTTATAAAAAATTTGATTTTAGGTGAACTCTCCAGACAGAAAGTGCTTTCAAATAGAGTTGAAGCCATTTCTGAAGGCTTAAGATCTTTTAAAAAATTTTTGGTTTTAAATGGTTTTCCAATGAACTATATAAATAAAACATTTGCAAATTTCATCGCTAGAAAGAAATCTTAAGTATTTTTTATATACAGGGTGGTCCTAAACTATATGTCAAAAATGTAAAGGCAGGTAGAGGGGACCTAAATAAGCAGATTTCGTATAGGATTGTGTGTGCGGTAATGTCGCCTTGAGCCGGTAGAGAGCGCTGATGACTGCGGCGTATAAAAGCGCTTCGCTAGCTGGATTCATCATTTCCCGCACGGATCTCGAGCAGCATGCATCGTTTCACCAATGCGGAGCTGGCCGACATGCATTTCATGTATGGGGCTGCACAAGGAAATGGATTAGCTGCTCAAAGGATGTACAGGGAGCGATTCCCGGATAGGAATCAGCCGGATCGTCGATGTTCCTCCAGCTGTTCGCAGACGAATGTGGTTCCAGCACGATGGAGCCCCAGCTCACTTCAGTCGAAACGTCAGGAATCACTTGGACGCTGTCTACGGCCAGCATTTTATAGGACGGGGCGGTCCAGGTCCCTGGCCACCGCGTCCTCCTGATTTAACCTGCTTGGATTTTTTGTTTTGGGGTCATATTAAAAGCCTGGTGTACGAGAGTCCCGTCACTTCTGAAGAAGATCTTGTTGCCCGCTTGTCTGTTGCTGCTGGACATGTGATCGACATGCCTGACGTCTTTTCTAATGTACGCCGATCCATGCGCCGTCGCTGTGAATCTTGTATCGCTGTTGGTGGCCGCTCTTTCGAGCACCTCTTGTAAACTATTAATAAATTTTTGTTTTCTTTTGTCTTTACTTGTCTTTTCAGTTTCCTGTGATTCATACTGCTTTACAAGCTAGCGCTTTAATGTGTCATTACCGCACACACATTCCTATACGAAATCTGCTTATTTAGGTCCCCTCTACCTGCCTTTACATTTTTGACATATAGTTTAGGACCACCCTGTAGAATAGTTAGTGCAATTAAATACATCTAATCGCAGTTCTCAAATATAGATGGAAGCACCTGTTCATTACTCCTTTTGGATATCTGGTATTGCTTGGTTTGTAACATGTGGCGACACTTTCAAAACTGCCTTTGACTGATCATGTGCTATATTTTTAGCTACGAGTTTGAATTTAATTTCTACATTACTGCTGAACAATGATGTAATCCACTCCTGTTTGCTCTCTTACTCAACTGCTACTTTTTCGATGCCTCCTATTTATTCCAAACATGCACCTCTCCATGCTCCTCTGGGTTGTCTGTAACTGCCTTATTGTTGCAACTGTTAGACTTTTGAACGAAGGTAGAGCTTGTAACCAAAGCTAGGTGTTAGTATAGTAAAATAACTGCGCACTATCAGATGAGATTAACAACAGCGTCCCTGGTGGCGAACTGAGGAAGTTAAAAGTTTAATTTTGAAAGGTAATTAAGACAGAGAAACATTCTCCGTCAAAATATTGTAAAGCAGCCTTTTATTAGTAAAAAAGGATATACGGCTTAGATGCAATATGTACATGTAGGCCTACTACCATAAAATGAGGCGTTCGGGAAGTTTCCATTGAATCACCTTCAATTGATACTTTCTGACGTTTTCGAAGTTGGGTTAAAATCCTTATATTAGAGACACAGTGGTTTCTCTAATATAAGAATTTCAATCAACTTCTAAATTACTAGAAAGCATCAATTGAAGGCGACACATCGAAATTTTCGGAACACTTTACCTTTTGGCGATACCTATATATATATATTGTATATGAGCCGTATATCTTTTCTTACTAATTAAATGATGCTCTACAACATTTTAATTGAAAATATTTCTCTATATTAATTATCTTTTAATATTAAACTTTTAACTTCCTCAGTTTGCCACCAGTGGCGCTTCTGTTAATTGCATCTGTAGTATGTGTCCATTTTACTATACCAATACCTAGCTTTTGTTACAAGAACTATCCTCGTACAAAGGTTATTGGTTGCATTGGGATTTTCCTAGGAACACTGTATAGTTTTGTTTCAATATAAATATTTATATACATATAGCATTGGTTTATATAAAAAAAAATATTTTTTCTTGTAGCTTTTCACAATATTGTTAAATTTTTAAATGCTCTTCTGTTTTAGCACTTCGAGCGAGGCAAGAAGAGGCAATATACGAAGTACCCGATAGAGGGCGCATGAAGCAAAATTCAGGAAATTGGCGGTCAAGTGGAGATGGGTAAATTAATTTTATTATGAAATTGATTGAATGAAGTTTGCTCGTCAGTTTCAAATAAGAAATTCTCAGTTTTTTAAGGCTATGGCTACTGAAGAGTGTAATAGTTAATGCAGTTCATTTCAAGACTCATTAATTATATATAAGTTCACATTCATTTGGAAGATAGATTGTAAATTGTGTGAGGAATGTTTTGTTTTGCACAACTTGATTTATTAAGAATTATAAATATAAACTTTGTCAGCTCCTTTCGGGAATTAGCACCAGAGTTCACTTTCTGGATACTTTCTTATTTCCCAAATTGTTCCATTGATTGTATTATTAATTATATTATTGGTTAGAGCGAATGTTTTATATACTGTTTTCCATAAGGAACAAAACCTTATTATAGATATTATGTAAAAAAAAATCCCTTATATACTACAATTTCTGTTTGAAATTGTCCATTTGTTTTCCAAATATGGAGGAAGAGAGTGGGGAGAAATGAACAAGGGTGCAAAAATAGTAGAAAACTGATACGGCGAGATATGTTCAAAATGTTGTCCATTATTTTCGAAGCTGTCACTTCCACACGAAGTCGTTACTTCCACAGAATTGTATATTCTCCGGTCATAAACATTTTCACTAAGTTGCTGATGCATTTGGAGTTCGTACCGAAAAAATTTGTTTAGTTTAAACACCCTATGTACTACGCCTAGGGAAATATTAGTCGAGTCAACTATTTTTCTTATGGATGTTTTAGGATCCATAAGAAAAATAGATGGAATATATAGATGGAAAAAATAGAAATCTCTAAGAACTTCGAGAGTTGTACTTTCATTTGGAGCTCTGGGTTTATTCACTCTTTCTTTATTGCATCATACTAACCCTGTTTCTTTAAATTTCAGATCAAATCTTCGTACGTATTTTTAATTAAGGCTTTTCCCGGGCTGGCTGGCATTGTGCACTCGAACAGTCCTACGAGCACAATGCCTTCCACTTCCGTACATAATGATAATCTCTACTCTCTCTGCGCTACAGTACAAACCATTAAAAGATTTTTGTGTTATTCACGTGAATGTCCCGGTAACGATGACCCGGTAGTAATGACAATCGCTGACTTTAGTAATTTTGGCTCAATACTATAAACATCACTCGCCAACCTGCAAAGGAAACCTGATTTCCTGCACACGCGGCATGCAAATTCATGCACTCACCATGCATTCAATCCAATGATATATCGAAACTCTCCCTCTCTCTCTCTCTCTAGTATTGTTTGAAATGTTTGAAATAACCCTTTCATTTTTAGTTCTTTCTCACTAATGCATGAAGTAATTTAATTGTTTTTTGCCCAAAAATATTGTATTATATGAGCTTTTCACAATGATATATCACAAGCTAGAGGTTGCTATTCGAAAACTTAAAGTTGGGGGGGCCTGGAGGTTTGGGGTTGAGCGAGCAAATTTTTTGATGTTAATTTTGGGCTCCCCCCCCTGGAAATAAAAATTGACGTGTTTTTACTCAAAATTGTGCCTATCTTAGAACCAAAGTTATTAAGATGGTGCGTTTTTAAATGAACACCCTGTATATATACAGTTGAGGACTCATAATTTACTGACAATTATTCGTAGGGCACGTGGAGTCATAGTTTCCATCCGGTGAAGCCAAAGCAACCTTGTAAAGCAAAACAAAAACGGTCTTAATAAAGACATCCCTCTAAATATATTATCTGCATTAGATACTCCAGTATCTGTATCTACCGAAATTTTACCTCTGCCTAAATTTTTGTTTTCCTTTTCAGAAATTCCAGTACTGAATCGGATAATGAGGAGGTACATTACACATGGCATCCCCCAGAAGTTCCTAGGGACGATGCAAGAGAATCAGAAACGGAATGCGATAGATTATGTAAGTTATTTAATATTTAAATAATAATTGTATTAGTTCGCGTTTTTTATGGGCAAAGGAAGGTAAAGGTCATACTGCACCGGGACTTTCAATTTCTCTTGGAACCTGAAATTCTTCAGAACTAGGGAACCAGTCCCCTGATTGTAGTGTGAAATTAATCCGTCAACGTTTTTCGCACCTTTGTGGTCGAAAGTGGAGCTACAACGTATTAGACAGACTCATTTCAACTGCGCGATCACCCAGGGCTATTTAAGTAATAAACTTTGCAGTAAAAATGTAATTGAGTCAGATGAGGTAAAATTGGTGAATGTAAAAATTCTTCATTTGCGAATAATTAATATTCCGCTAAAAGCTCATGTTCACTATTCGTTTAGCTGTTTATAGTGAACTCTACCCTTATGTAAGAAACACATGAAGTTGTACCTTTATCTCTTACGCACGAATCATAATGAATGTGTAGCTTTCGACTAGCGACTGTAACTCAAATTAAAAAATAAATTAAATTAAAAGCAAATTAAATTAAAAAGTAAATTAAATTAAAAATAAATTAAATTAAAAAGAAGTAAATTAAATTAAAAGTAAATGAAAATTAAAAATAAATTAAATTAAAAAATAAGATTAAATTAAAAGTAAATTAGAATTAAAAAGTAAATTAAATTAAGTATTAAATTAAATTAAAAAAAAGTAAATTAAATTAAAAATAAATTAAATTAAAAAGTGAAGTCTTACGCTGACAAGGAACCCTCGGGAAGTGTTGCTCCCACTTTGATTTCAAATTCATATCAATCGATAGATAAAGGCATCTAAGTAAATAATTCGTGATCAGTTTTTCGGAAAAATTAAACTCTGATTTTTTATAAATTTTCAAAACTTTGATATTTAGCACCAAATTTGGCTGGATTTGGGGCCATTGGCGAAATATCTTTCCGTATGATCATATCCTGTGTGATTTTTGCAAATTCGTACATTTTTTTTATTCGTCATATTATTTTTAACAAGAGATTTTGTTTATAACATTACCGACATTTATTATTAAATGTTGCAGATACATAAAATAAAAGAAATGTGTATAAAAATAATTGCCTTTTAAAAAGCATACGGATGGAATATCATAGTCAAGATGTTTGATTAGTAATAAATATTTTAAAAAAATTAACTTTATTTTTCTCACGGTTGGCATAAATATGTTTGTTAATGTTTGTTGGTTGAATTTTTAATGGGCAAGGCATCTGGTCTATACTGCATAGGGTACATGTAATGAAACCAAGAAACTTTGCATTTGACCTAATCTAATGTAGAAAGTAAGTAAAATACCAAAGAAGCCTGAAATAATTATAATAATTATGATAATTATATTATCATAATTATAATGATTATAATTATAATAATTCAGGTCAACACTACTGTCGCCAGCATTTCCCCCAATATGGGGACACACCTTTCTCGACGGAGTGGTGGGGAACCAAATATATTAATATACCAGGCAAAATAATATTGAAAATTAATCAAACTGCTTCGAGAAGGACACGTCCCCCCACGAACCCGCTCCCATTGGCTCCACTTTTGTAGGTCAATTGATAAAAATTAATTGGAAAATCGTTGTATTTTTTATAAAAAAAATAAAGCAAGTTAAAATTCACCAGTCATCATATAAAATCAAATTCTCAATTTGGAGAAAAATTCTGTTGCTTTCTGTTAAATTATCAATTGTAATTACAGTAGGAATCGCATCGCATTTTAAAATGGTCAAATCGAACACGAGTTTTAAAGTATTAACAATATTTCTCATTGTTTGTTGAACGTGTGTATACCACAAGCAAATTCAGTATCTGCGATAACTGATGTTTGATTGTATTGCTATACTGACTGCAGAAACGGTTCGTGGCGGCCGATAAGGTTATGATTGAGCCAAAAAAGAGGGTAGGGTTGTTTTAAACACCTTTAAATTAATTAAAATCTATTTAAAAAAACAAAGCGGCGCGCTTTTAGGCACAATCATCAACACAAATTTTCATCTTGGCGGCCGCTCCCGGCCGCTGACTAACTGTAGGCTATATACGTATATAGCCATTGGATGCAAGCGCTCAGCTACGTAGTTAACGTTTGGCCCCAAATTGTCAAATTTTTGAAAATTCACAACACAGTAGCGAGAAGTTACATTTTTATGAAGAACTTTTGTACTTTTCCAATCAGGAACATGACCTTTCTCCCAGGCATGTTCTGCCAGAAGATTAGTCATCTCACCTTTCTCCACAGCACGATGATGTTCTTAGAATTCTTCGAAGAACATCATCTTGCTGTGGAGAAAGGTGATATGACTAATCTTCTGGCAGAACATGCTTAGGAGAGTGGTCATGTTCCTGATTGGAAAAGTACAAAGGTTCTTCATAACAAGCTACACAATCTTTTATAGAGTATCTTTTCAAAAATCTTGGCAAAAACTGTCAATATTGATATTGGTCTGTAATTGGCAATCTCATATCTATTTTCTTTTTTAAATACAGGTGTAACTGCTGAAATTTTAAGATCTTGTAGAAATAATTAGATTATAAATATGGACGAGAGGCTGCAGTACAATATATGAAACATATTTAATAGCAGCCGGGTGAATCTGATCTTGTCTGTCATTAGGGTTAATTTCCTTTTCTTGTTTAGCAATTTCAGCGGATGTAAAAATAGGCAATCTTTAATGTCCTAGTTGTAACATCCACTATTAAATGGGACATTGTATTATAGATAGGCCTGTGCCAATTCGAACGGAAAATAGTTATTGAAGGCTGTAAGTATTTGATTTTGGTTGGTAATGGTTTGATTCCCAATAATAAGACTACTAATTGGGTGTTTAGATGCTTCAGTTTTACCAAGGAGTTCATTTAATCCCAACTAATTTTTTTTTTGATCGAAACCATTAAAGAATTTTTCGAGATAGTTTCGTTTTCCCAGTTTTAATTTTTTTGCTCAAGTTATTTCGAAATTTACCAAATGCAGTTAGGTGGTCAGATGATTTGTATTGTACGAAGCTTGAGAAAAGTATATTCTTTTCTTTTTATTTCTTTTAGAAGAAAATTATTGGTCCATGGTTTCTGATCCACTAACTTCTTGAAATATTTTTAAAAAAGGAAAAATTTGATGTATATAGTAGTAAAAGTTCGAATAAATAGAATTATAAGCTCGTTGAGCATCATTCGAATTAAGTAAAGTGGACAAATTCATTTTTGTTAATTCTGATTTAAATAAGATTAAGTTACTTTCTGAAAGATCCCTTATCGAAAAACAAATTTATTACGATGAAAATATTGAATATTATTAGTTTTAAAAATAGGTAGGTGATCACTTATATGGTATGTGAGTACTCCTGAAAGGTGTGGACAAGTATTAGTTATACAGAGATCAATCATAGTTTGGGAGTGATATGTTATTCTAGTAGGGACATTGATTGTAAAATGAAAACCGCTAGTATGAACTATATCTTCTAAATTTGTAGCATTAAGGTTTTTGATTGAACTCGTGTCAATATTTAGACCATCAAGTGTAATTAATATCAATTTTTCAGTGTTAACAAAATCCATAAAGGTCTTTAAGAAAGTTAAAAATTCCGCAATGTCATCATTCGGTGGTCTATATATTGTAGAAATAAGGATTCTAAAAAGATTTTATGACTATGATTTCAATGTATAGAAATATTCCACTCCAATGATTATAATTTGAATATGAGATTGATTGATGCACATAAATTGCCACTCCACCTCCGCTATCATTCTGGCGGCATTTAGTAAATAGGCTGTATTAAGCTATATGCAAAGAATAGTTAGGCTGAAACCACGTTTCAGTAATATAGATAAAATGAGTAATATTTTTTAGTTCATTCAATAAATCATTAAGGAAATAACTTTATTCAAAAGGCTGCAGGTATTTATATGTAGTGAGAATAAGTTATTTTGGGAGGATTGAGTAAAAATTACTTTTGAACGTCGGAAATATTGACCACATAGGTTGCTGGTGCTATTTACAGGTGTGGAACATATTATAATAATTAAAAAGTTTTAAAATAACCACAATATCAATCATAAAAACAAAACTTTGACAAAAAATAAATGAAATAAAGTAAATAAATAAAATAAAAATTAATCAGGAACCAAAAGGTAACACAACGATAAATAAAGAATTAGTCAGTGCATGTGTATGGGTACATTATACAGGGTATAAAATGAAATAGATGTTTAATAGTGTAAGGAATAGATAGCAAAAGGTATAAATAATCCTGTAGAAAAAGTAGAAAAAATACACAAAACTCAAAATGAAAATTAGTAGAGGAATAAATTATCTTATCAAAAGTATTGAAATATAATACAAGCAATATAATGTAATAAAAGGCGTAAAGTATGAGATTTTCAGACTTCGGCTGTGGTGTCCGAAGTTCAGAATCTTCGTTAATTGTAGGTCTAGCTTGCCAACCCGTTTGGCCAACATGGTAAGCTTAAAGCCGCTTCCTCTGTATTCCTCTCACCATACTTCATGAATATGTGATAAAAGATAGAACTTCATCCTGCAATGGGTTGAAAATGGTTATTGTTGTTGATGACTATAATGCTATATATACATACAAGATGTTATGTAATTATAGAGTAACATGTTACATACTTCTATAAGATCAACACCGTGCAATCTGTTTTGGGCTGGGGTGGCGAACACAGCGAGGATTTGTGTTAGAGGGGCCCATTTAAAGTTTCTTTTTTTATTTGGGGGTTTTGTTTTTTGCGAATTCCCATTGAACTTGAAGTATTATTTTTCAGACTCTTTTTAGACTCAAAAATACAGCTTAACGGTTTCTGCATGTTCTGCACACATGCTAGTAATAGTGAGATCAGGAAAGGTGTGCTGTCATTGGAAATTTCCATATTTTGTACAATTTGGTTAGAATCGAAATAGCGCAATTGCTTTCTAGTTATATGGATCTCGAGCCCATATTTTTAAACTTTAAATTTTGTTTTGAGTCTGGGGCCCCATATTTTAAATACTTAAGATTTTCATGATTTACAATCGCTAAAGCCTTGTAAGTGGAGGTTTCTTTCGAACCACCCTGTAGATATAGTATATAGATCAGGGTTGTCCAACATACGACCCGAAGGCCACAATTCGGCCCGGTAACAGTGTCAATCTCGCTCGCCGACAACTATTCGGAATAAAGAAAAGTCCAAAACAAGATGTTTAGATTTCTTTTTTCAAAAGTTAGGAAAACTCTTGGTGATAGCATGCGCGACCCCTTTCCATAACGCAAATGAACAAAGAAGTAACTAGAAGAAACTCTGAAGGGAGGCATGCTTTATTTATTTATTATTGCTATTTTTACGAAACCGCTCGCCCGCGAGAGCCGTAAACATTTTTTAAGTGGCCCGCTTCCCAAACAGGTTGGACAACCCTGATATAGATGCTGCTAAAGGTGAAACTACATAGCGATCTGTAAGATAAAGTAGAATGAATCTCCTTTTTTTCTTGTTTTCGAAGCTCTTAGCTGGCTTTTAGTTTCTTCTTCAAATCTTACTTCAGTAGAAGCTCTTTAGTCCCGCATTCTTTGGTTCGGCACATTCTATAATCCGGCATCGATCGAGCTGCTCGCGTTCGGTTTTTTCGGTTGGATTCGGGCGTTTGTTGACCTTGTCCGCCAGGTCGGATGAAGAAGGAGACATGGCAGATGAAGCTGAAGTCACGTGGAAACAGGCTTCTGACGTATTAAATATATTTGTAAAATTTGCCGTATCCAACAAAACCTATAACTCTGCCGAACTCATAAATTTGTGTATAATCTGTAACGATGTTTTGAAGGAAAGATCCGAATCACAAAGGCAACATGTTATCAGAGACTTTTTTAAACAGTAAAGCTTATATGTATTTTTTTCTTGCTATACAGCAACTTATTACAATTTGTTTTAAATATCATTGCACTGTATTAATTTTTCTTTGGTATTCCCGTTAAAACTGTATTGACGTTCGATAATCCGGTAAAATCGCTAATCCGTCACGGCTGTGGTCCGTCCGAAAGTGCCGAATTAAAGAGCTCCTATTGTATAAGTTCAAACGCCCTGCGGTGGCGCAGTGTGGTAACGCGTTCTCCTATTGCGCGGCTAATCCGGGTTCGACTCCCAGCAGTGCAAAAAGAACGCTTACTCAGAGATCTCATAAAGATCGCACTGCTCACTGTAGTCCGGGGTTTGGTTCCCTAGGCCTTAAGAGGTTCGGATTCCTCGGAAAACAGTAGGTCCCGGCGCAGCATGACCACTGTAGTCTTTGAGCCGTAAAACCAAAAAGAAAGAAAGTTCAAACAAATGGCAAGAAACAAAGGCAAAAGTTATTTTACTTGCTGCAATCTGCTGTCTAAAGGAATGACTTGGTGGTAAAATGCAGTACGAAAATATGCCGTTTAGCAAGTTCATATGCAATATTATGTAAAATTTTTGCCACTGGAATGTATTGGCCTTTAAAGCTGAAGTTAAGTATGAATGTTGGTGCAAAGGTTACTTTTTTTTTTTTACTTTGGCTAACAGAAATTAATATTCATTAGGAGAGACCTGTAATTTGCGCATGCGTATATTTGTTTACCGGACTTGTAAAAAAATTGCTCGTTTATTTAGGAAATTGAAACAGAAGCAAAAGGTGTCCAAGTTAGATAATTAATGCGCTTTTTTTTTAAATAATCAGGCAAACCTAACGAACGGAAAAAGTTAATTAATAGCTTTTATTAAATTTAATCAAGAGCTGTTGATCGATGAGGGCATGCATTACCGTTGCATTCTAATTAACTACCATTAATTACCCTTACTAAGAAACAGAAAAAATTTCATGAGACTAATGAATTTTTTTTTTTGATTATTAATGCGTTACCTATCGTCTGCTAATAACAAAGGTTTTACCCACCTAAACAGAAATTAATTGTCAACATCAGTATGACAGGTACCCTACATGTTAATTCAAGCTTTTGTTACGTAAAACCAGTCATTCATTCACATATCTCTGACATTTGAATAATTGTGGCGTTCAACGTAATTATGCAGAATTATGACGTATATCTAGATGACGTATCCGTCAACTTCTTATAAATGCCTTGTACATTAGTTCTCCGGGCGCTTCAAGTGCTTTGAAGTGCTTCGTAGTAGGTACACCAATGTTCGAGCAAGTGTCTTCGTGTGCATAACTTTCATTTAACTGGAATTAATTAGCTTTTAGTTAATTTTATGCTCAGGTCATAAATAAACATTGAAGTTTTGTTAAGTTGCTTGTTTTCGATTGTTAGCCTTGCAATGCGAACGCTTCCAATTTAATTACTTTGAATTTTTACATTCGACCTTGCGCCATAACCGATGCCTAAAGAAACCCAATAATTGGACCTATATACTGTTTTATTTTGTATTAGCCCTTACAGCAATATTGGATTTTTTCGCATTGATCAACAAGTCGTTCTCTAAAATATTCCGCCAAGTCATGAAATGTATACATGATATATTAATATAAACATGACCTAAGCTCTCCTTAATCTAATAAATATCTAACTGTCGGACTTGGAAAACAGGTTGCTTCAAAATGGTCCATGTATTAATTGTGTGTCGGTTATTCCTATATACACTGAAGTGCCAGAAAAATTGGCACACCTACCTAATATCGTGCAGCCCCCCTCCGTGCGCACGCCAAAGTGCCGCAACACGACGTGGCATGGACTCGAATAATGTCTGAAGGTCTCTTGGAGACAATTCACACCAGGAATCCTGCAGGGCAGTCGCAGGGCATCCTAGATATGCTCGATAATGTTCATGTCTGGCGATTTAGGTGGCCAATGGAAGTGTCTAAAGTCAGAAGAGTGTTCCTGGAGCCACTCGGTAGCAACTCTCGATGTGTGGGGTGTCGCATTATCATGCTGAAATTGTCCAAGTCCGTCGGAATGCACAATGGACATGAATGGGTGTAGGTGATCGGACATGATGCTTACGTACCTGTCAGAGTTGTCTCTAGACCAGTGGTTCCCAACTCGATTTAAGCCGCAGACCACTTTTCCAATTCAATTTTACCCATAGACCACTTCAAATAATTCCTACGAGTTCAAGGGCGGATTTAGGGGGCGATAACCTCTCTTAAATGAAAATTTAACATTTAAGATAATCATAAAAGATACAAGTCATCATAAAAGATACAGATGAAGGGCTAATGAGGCATCATTTTTAAAACTCAAGTCATTAATCGCCCCGCCAGAATGACCTCTGGAAATCCGTCCTCGCATGGATTGACTGCAAACCTTAATAAAAGGGAGCCGGGTTTTGGGGCGAGGGAAGATGTAGATGTATAGATGTAAACAAGCAGTGTTGTTGGTGCCATTCCTGGTGAGCAACAATAGAAAGTCCTACATTCCTGAATCGTCTCTACGTGCGAAACAGCCAGCTTTTCTATTCAAGGTGGGGGTGGCAAAATACTGAAATTTACCATGACATTCATTGTTATGTTTAATTGTAATAATAATTTTGAGGAGTATTTTTTTCAATAATTTTTTAAAATAATGACCCGTCTCGCGGACCACTTGCGACACCTTCGCGGACCACCAGTTGGGAACCACTGCTGTAGACGTCCCATATTACGATTATTACACACGTAATATGGGACCCCATCAGTGTTCCCATATTACGATTATTTCACACGCCCCATACCATCACAGAAGCTCCACCAGCTTGAACAGTCCCCTGTTGACATGTAGGGTCCATGGATTCATGAGGTTGTCTCCATACCCGTACACGTCCATCCGCCTGATGCAATTGGAAACGAGACTCGTCAGACCAGGCAACGTGTTTCCAGTCATCAACAGTCCAATGGCGGTGTTGGCGGACCCAGACGAGGCGTAAAGCTTTGTGCCGTGCAGTCAACAATGGTACACGAGTGGGCCTTCGGCTCCGAAAGCCCATATCAATGATGGTTCGTTGAACAGTTCGCACGCTGACACTTGTTGATGCCCCAGCATTGAAATCCGCGGCAATTTGAAGAAGTGTTGCACGTCTATCTCGTTTAACGATTCTCGTCAGTCGTCGAATGTCCCGTTCTTTCAAGGTCTTTTTCCGGCCGCACCGCTGTCGGAGATTTGATGTTTTACCGGATTCCTGATATTCACGGTATACCCGTGAAATGGTCGTACGCGAAAATCCAAATTTTGTCGCTATCTCGGAGATGCTATGTCCCATCTCTCTTGTGCCGACTATAACGCCACGTTCAAAATCACTTAAATCTTGATAACCTGCCATTGTAGCGGCAAGAACCGATCTAACAGCTTTGCCAGACATCTCTTGTCTTATATAGGCGCTGCCGACCGCATCGCGTTACGCTGATTGGTTGCAAAGCTCCGTTATTTGCATACGCACGCCTGTACCAGTTTTTCTGGCATTTCAATGTATATGAAAATTAAACTGTGCATTGCTGTTTTTGAAAGATATGCTTATTAATTTGAAAAACTATTAAATGTTTCGAATTCATACTAAATAGTATGCTTGCTGTAGGTACTTGTATCATAATAAGCTATTTAACACGTATCAACCATTCATCATAAGGTTAGAAAATTAAACCAAATCAATAAATAGACAAATATTTTTTACTAATTCGATTAGAAATGAAAATATTAAACATGTTCAGCAATTCTCGTCAATTATTTGTTAAAAAACAAAGTGGTGGGCAAGGGAGGACACAGGGTGGAGGTCACAGGGGTCATGACCCCCAAATATATTTTTTCACTGTAAAAAATTCCAACTTTCATGATAAATGAAGGGTGTTATTCCAAGACCATGGCAAATTCTGTCCTTAACCCCCCAAAATGAAAGCCTGTGTCCGCCTCTGGTGTTGGTGATGGTTCAGTATAGTTAGTAATGCATTAGACAAAATAAGATTTAAAAAGGTTAATAATGCCCATAGGGCATCGTCATTGACCAAACGGAGAAAAAAAAAACATCTTAAAAAATAAATAAAGTAGCCAACATCTAGGCCTGTGGAAATCATAGGATGCCTACACCTTGCCAAATTTTCATTTCCTGTGGAAATTATGGAATAAGCTGCCAGAGGGATAACCCTAAACAAAATATTTGTATCGTCGGTGGTCATTATTCATATTAAGATATTAAATATGCAGATTTCATAATTATTTTCACCCCTGCATCTTTGCTTTTTTATGCATTTAAACTTTCTGATCAGTTATGTGCTAGACAAGATGGTGCGGAATAATTAATGAAGCTAAAGTTTCGTGACATCCGCACTGAAGATCACATTAGAACATTTGTTAACTTTTTTCCGAGAAGAAGGAACAATAATAAGAAGTCATGCGCTCGTGTTTTCAAAGCTTCTGGGTTTTGTCAAAACGAGATTATTAAAGTATTATTTTATAGCGTTCGAATTTAGGTATATTTTCTCTGTCTGTCCTGACATACTACCTTCTAATATCGTTATAAGTATGTAGACTTGATAGGTATATAAACAATAGGTATATAAACTTAATATCTTTTATACGTGTGCTTTAGAATCAAGAACACACTAAATTAATACATATGCTTCAAACTATAATGAATGAAAAATTAAACATAAATTCTAATTGAAGTCATATTAATTGCTTTCGAT
Organism: Dysdera silvatica; assembly: GCA_006491805.2. Taxonomy (NCBI): domain Eukaryota; kingdom Metazoa; phylum Arthropoda; class Arachnida; order Araneae; family Dysderidae; genus Dysdera; species Dysdera silvatica. The sequence goes on along the minus strand of QLNU02003225.1, from coordinate 40,676,804 downwards.
AGTTAACAAAATTTTTCCTTGCGGAAGATAAATTGCTGTCAAGCTTTCGGCTATAACGTTGAAAAATAGAACCGCTTTACTTTTAGTTTGATAGTACGTAAAAATATTTTTTAATTTATAAATTGGATAGAGTTGATTTCTCACGAATTAATTTTAAATTGCTAATCAGGCGCTCGCATTATTCTTTAAAACAAAGGTTACCAAAAAACTTGCATTGTACTTCCATTAGATTCCTGATGCCGTATCTCATAAATTTAATCACAAACTCCTAAAGATATTAAATTTTCGTATAAAAAATAATTAATTTTTTATAATAACTTATCTTAAATTAATTTCTAAATTGCTAGCAAGGATTATCCGCTGCCATTCACAGGAAACTAAAAATTAAAAAACTTGCAAATTAGATCGCTGTTTCGTGAGCTTGGCTGTAAGTGCTTATAATCCCAGCAAGAGTTCATTAACGTTAATTACAAAAGGCCATGTGACACTCCCGAGTAGCAGTGTAAAATTCCGTCTTCCAAATTAAAAAAAGGTTATATAAATTAATTAAATAGATTTATAGTTTTAAAGCGATAAAATCCTGTTAATTTTCACCTTGAGAAACCACCATATCCGAAGAACTTAATTAGAACGTTAGTATATGTCATTAGCATTTCTATAGCATAATTAATTATGCAAAAACGTTTCTTTCCTCAAAACAAAATAAAATATTGATGTACGGGTTTTGAAAAGCATTTATGTAATTGAAAAGTCTAATATTTCGTTTTTATCGACATTCTCTGCTTTCAGTTTAGTTTATACCACCGCCGCTTCAACCAACTTTTTCGCTTGATTGAAACCAATATATATTATTACTAATTATATAATATATTCCGATATTTTACCAACCACCCTTTTACAACGAACTGCTGAAGTATAGAATTAACTGGCCAAATTATTAATTGGTCAGTCGTAGCCTGTTAAGAGTAAATCAGCAGTAGATTTTTAATTAACATATATTTTTTAAACCTTTTCTTATGCCGTAAAATTTCCATGGAGTTTGTTTCCACCTTATTAAGACTCGGTCTCTGCATTTGTTCATTACACTTTATGCTTCTTATGTGGGTTTTCGTCGCTTTTTTCAAATCTCACTTTTTTCTTTTTTTTTATATTCTAAGGGTTGAAATGGAAATCAATTTACACCAATTCTCGATATGTTTCTGATTCAATAATTTTTATGCGATTTAAATTCAACCGATTTTTTGATTTTTCTAAAACAAGTTTTTATTTGGACTTGTGTATTTGAATTAAATTGCATCTTTAGGCTCTTATGTCGGGTAATTGAAAATGAAAATAAAATTGTTCACTGAAGAGGAATTCCAATCATCTTCAGATATTGAAAACCGATAATTTGACAATCTTTCTATTTCAGTAGTCTTCAAATAACGTCAGTTTACAATTTAGTAACTTTATCTTCACTCCTTTTCCGAAGAAAGTTTTTGAAAAGTTTGTTGATGGATTGAAGAGCGTATGACGAAAGCAATAAATAATACATCCATTATTTAGAGTGCCAGGCGATGCAAATTGAAATTTGAAATATCTAGGACTATTTGGGATATCTAACCATCTCTTTAATTAATGTGGACCAGAATACACGGAAAGGTGTAATATGGATTTTAGAATTTTACGCTTCTGCATTTTTCAGCGTGTCAGTTTCAGAATAATGATGTTTTTGTAACAAAATATATCCGATGGAAATTTACGAGCACAGTATCTTTTGGAAAACTGATTCAAATTTTTTTTTTGTTTACAGCGACATTCTGCACAAAATATATTTGCCGACATCTGTATCCTATCCTAATGTAAAACTCGAATTGCTTGACGCAAAATAGATTTAGTAATAATGGATAAAAATTTACTTACATTTTTGTCAGCCTTTCAATCGGAGGGAAATATAAATCACTAGATGAAATAATTTTCAATTCACAAGGGTATTCTTAGACAAAAAGTAATATAGTATAACCTCCATAATGGAAACTTCCGATATACGACACCTATATATAACAAATACTCCCGTATAACGGATATCTCTATTTAGCGGACACCTTACCATTCCTAGTTCCAATACCTGCTACTTCCTAACACTCCTGAACAACAGATATCTCCGAATAGTAGATTCTTAATTGCCGAAATTTTAGCCAAATTTTAAGCTCGCACCAGGCGCCACATATAGATCGATCTCTGTGAGATATAGATGAATTGATATTCGCAGGAATATCTTTTGGTATGCAAGAGAATTAATTGTCATTAGTACTTGTTGCGCAATCGATGAGGCAACTAAGGCCACCGACTGAAAATAACAGAATTTAGATTTTTTGGCGCAGTATAAACCACATGCTCTTGCGCCATAAAAGCCAAAACAAACGAACATTTAGATTTTTATTTACGATTGATTTGTCTGTCTATGTAGGAGTTACCGATAGAACGCCGTTTTACAATAACGCCGACACAATTGAATGGATATAGCCATTCTAAAGAAGCAACATTTCATTGTTTTATTTTAAAAGATTAATGTAGCTGGTATACCTCCGTCTTTCTGGCTACCCCTAGATAAGAACCCTTGTGTAAGACAAGTGGTCGCCAACCTAATTGTCTACGTATGTGAGCTACTTAATATACAGAATTTCCGATTCCCGATACCAAGTCAGTTAAACATAAGCGAACGGGTATTAGTGGTTCTGGATGGTTTTGTTAAAACTAGGATTTTAAATTGTCTCAACATAAGATTAAATTACAAATCTCTTGCATTGTCAAGAAAAAAAATCAGTGTTACAGGAAATCATCGATGATCTCAAAACATCGGTCATTCACCATTGATTGTCTCGAAATATCGGACATTCACCATCGATTGTAAAAGCATTGAAAGTAAAATATCGACGCCCATCCTTACAAACTATATATATATAGAAAAACATTTTTCTATTTATAAGTATCTCGGTAGAGGGCCCATATAAAAATTTCAGTTTTATATATTTATACACATACAACTTTACTGTAGAATAAGTGCAATGTCCAACGTTTATACATGATTTGAAAACTGTTTATGATTTGGAGGTATGCTTTCTACAACTATCTTTTTAACCGTTAGTTGTATGCTTCTACAACTAACGGTTAAAAAGATAATAGCCGCAATATCTGTTTTGCAACTGTTATAGATGTCAATTTCTATTTTGTCTTCTCACTTCTATTTTAATATAGCCTCTAATTGGGTTGTCGACAGTTTCATCTTGCATTTCACGAAGTCCTCATTTGCTGTTGTGTTACTTTTGTGTTTTGGAGCGCATAAGATTCATTTGCAGTAGCCTTCAATTTCTCTTAATGTCCACTTTTCCCTAGATTTCTTTCAAATATTGGCCGTCGGGGCGTGTGTTTTCCCTACTTTAACAGCGTCTTGGCAGTTCATGTAGCTTGAAAATATTTTCACCTTCATAGTATTTTCTATAGCCACCTTTATCAGAAATTTTTCAGTGCTTCTATTTTCCTCTTTAACACTTTGTTTTATCTGAAAAAGATCGCTTCCACATTTTTTCCTTAATAGGTAAAGTTAAATTAAGCAACGATTTTTATCAACCTTTTATAAGCGTAGTAAATTTTACCGCCGATGTTACTGCGTGGTTAGATGATGAAATGTTCACAAAGAAACGGAATACTTTTTGCGTTCTGTGGGGAATGATCCCATGAGCTCTTATTTACCTGGCGGATACTCTACCAACTGAGTTACAAACGACGAACATTCGATCCCCAACGAACGTATATAAAGACTATTTTCCGAAACCGGATATTTCGCCGAATGAGGCAGTACATGGACTGCTTTTTAAACCTAATTGCGAAGAGGTACCACCGAACGCAAAAAACTTTTCCTTTCTCTACGAACGTTTTACGTTCGATAAACGTTTTGATAAAAATTGTTGATCAATTTAATTCTGCGTAGTGTTCGACTTGTCTTTAAAAAAAATAAGCACAGTCAGTCTATCTGTGTCACTTCGTGGTTGCAGTGCATAATTGGTAGCCAATTGTTTTCGTGTTTTTCGATCAAGGTTGTATAAATCAGCTATTTGCTAAACACAAAAACACCTGTCGCGTACCTGAGCACTGGAGTCGACCAGCTGTTAATGACTGTAAGGTGGTGTATGTCATTCTATTTAGATTTTCAGAGTCTTATTAGCTGTTTTATGTTTTCTAAGCATGCCAGTCTCTTCATATTTTTGTGTAAAAAGTCGTCGAGTTCCAAAATTCACAGGTATTTGTAATTCTCTTCACCAGTGAAATATTTAATCATTTATTGATTCCCGAATTATTGATTATTATTATTCTAGCATGGCATAGCAAGTAATATGATACTAACACTGCTTTGCCCAGCTTAACTTACATTTTATGATAAAAGAAATATTTCTTATGAGATTCAACCCTACCTTTAAGAACAGCCTCACAGAGCCAGCTTATCAGTTACCCTTCCCCAACCTTAGTCCAACACTGATTGTTTATCAAACATTTTACAGACTGTAAACTCAGTCTTTTCAGCCTTTTAAAATAATTGCTTTATTTCAGAAAGAAATGCTGAAAATCCACATAAATTGATACGAACGTGAAATAAACCACCGCTTCGATTGATTAGATTTGCTCGTATGCATCGTATTTATTTGTTATTGACACACCTCCCCACATTACTAACTTTAAATTTGAAATGAATTTAATTCATAAAAATGAAAGAAATTAAGTATGCAGTACTTGGAGAGACATTGTACACACAAATAAAAATATGATTGGCTGATAAATAAACAACCGATTTATATTCCCTAGAAAAATGAGATATTGCGCGTGGTGCTAATTGGTACCGAAGCAAGACGGCCGCTTGCTACCAACCTTCAGCTATTTCTTTACTTCTGTTAATATCTAAAGATATATCTAAAGATATATTATAAAGTTAAAGCAATCCATTTAATAGAAGTCATATAAAAGTTGACATTTAAGTGTGAAATTAGTTTATCGTGTGTTAAATATAAAGTATCTGTCTGTAAAGGAAAACAATCTAAATGGTTCTTGTTTATGGAGTACCTCGGGGAAATATGCAACACGCATGATATGACATTGACATCTTTATTCCAGCTTACTTTTTAAATATCTCGGAAACAAAGCTTTAAATCGAAAAAAGGCTTTCTATGAAAATTGTTTATTTTTTACGAGGAGTGAAAATAAAAAATATATGTTTCCCTTTGAAAAAGCGAGTTTGACCTTAAAATGACCCTGAAAATAATCTCCCAAATTTGTTTGTTTTGTGGTTTTACGGCTCAAAGACTAAAATGGTCATGCTGCGCCGGGATCTACTGTTTTCAAAGGAATCCGAACCCCCGGACCTACAATTTTCCGAGGAAGCCGAACTTCTTAAGGCCTAATGAACCAAACATCGATTACAATGAGCTGTGCGATCTTTATGAGATCTCTGAGCAAACTTTCTTTGCATAGTTGGGTGTCGAATATGGATTAACGGCGAACTACGCGAACGCGTTACCACAGTGCGTCACCTCAGGGCTCGAACCCGAAGTAAAATATAGATGACGATAAACACTTTTCCCCTCTTCAAGACAAACAATTCTTGTTTCAAACAATTTATTTGTAAAACGCTTATTGCTTTACATAGGCAATAGGCGTAGGCAGAAAGTTCATAAAGGGGGTTATAGGCTCAATGAGGTGGGGTGGCAGAGCTACAACTCATACATTCCTATGTTAAATATACAAAATTTCATTGCAATGGGGGCGTTATAACCCCCAAAACTCCCCCCCGGCTACGCCTATGTTTCTGTAGGTATTTTACAGTATCAACTTAAGATGGTCCACTCTGTATATCGACAAATATTTATACTAACAACTATATATATTGTACTAACCAACTATTAATCCCTTTAAAACATTAAAATTAGTAATAGCTGATTGAGCATAGTGATTTGTAAATTATGCATATTAACAATTAACGGTTATACAAAAGTTCACGTTCTGATAACCTGTTATATCAAATAACGGCTATAACAAAGAAAATACTTCTAAAACCTTGATGTTCGCTATTACGGGGTTCGACTGTATATATACTACAGGTGCCAACTCCTTAGCGGAACGAACCCAGGAGCGATATTGCTCACCTCTCCGTGATTCGTTCATTGAATCGGTCATTGGTTAGAACCAATGACCGATTCAATGAACGAATCAGCTCCTTAATGATATGTGGGAAATATCACTCTTAGGTCCGTTCTGCGAAGGGGTTGGCACCTGTAGTATATATATATATACATATACAGTTAAACCCTGTAATAGCAAACGTCAAGGTAGGTATCGAAGTATTTTCTTTGTTATAGCCGTTATTTGATATAACAGGTTATCAGAACGAGAACTTTTGTATAACCGTTAATTTTTAATATGCATAATTTACAAATCACTATACTCAATCAGCCATAATTAAAAAGAAAGAAGTTTGAAAGGGATTAATAATTGGTTAGTACACACTTGCCCCACTTTTACAGTTCAATGCTGAGATGACGAGCCCTGACGAAACTGTCAATCAGAGCTGGTCATTGTTTTGGGGGTGAATTGGGGAAGTTACGAAGTGTATAATCATTTTCTTTACGATTGATTGCCAAATATAATAGCAATGGCAGGTTCTGAATTATCCTGATAAACGAAGGTTCCAAAATTGCTACCCTTACCCTATTTTGATTAGTGAACTATTCTAAATTAAACTATTCTAACTTCCGCATCTCATCTTCGCAGTGTTACACTGTGCCTGGACTATTATGGAAGATTCGAAGTTCTCAGAACAGCATAATATCAGTAGGAAGGCGCTCCATTTATAATTTGAGAAAAATCTAAACGCTATGAAAATCTGAAATGCACCTTGTATGAATTTAAAATTCAGTCTTATTTTTAACCTGAGAAGACAGACTGGGTGTTTCGCACCCCACAACTTACAATTTGTGAAAAAAAACGCCCACCCTTGCTTCTGAAACTAACCAAACTCTCTGCAGTTTCCTTCGAAGTTACATTCTTTTGGGGTAGGGTGAAAAGAGAAAAAAGTCCACTTATTTCTCCCTGTAAAATTGGACTTCTTTAATGAAATAATGCTTCATTAGCTGTGTATAGTTGACGTATATATTATGCTGTATACAGTTGCTGTATATATTATGCTGTATGCAGTTTCTGTATACAGTGGCTGTATATATATTATGCTGTATGCAGTTTCTGTATACAGTTGCTGTATATATATATTATACTGTATGCAGTTTCTGTATACAGTTTCTGTATATATTATGCTGTATACAGTTAGCAGTGTATATTATGCCATATGCACGGTTGCCGTATATATTATGCTGTATACAGTTGCTGTATATATTATGCTGTATACAGTTGCTGTATATATTATGCTGTATACAGTTGCTGTATATATTATGCTGTATACAGTTGCTGTATACAGTTGCTGTATATATTATGCTGTATATATTATGCTGTATACAGTTGCTGTATATATTATGCTGTATACAGTTACTGTATATATTATGCTGTATACAGTTGCTGTATATATTATGCTATATGCAGTTGCTGTATATATTATACTGTATACAGTTGCTGTATATATTATGCTGTATACAGTTGCTGTATATATTATGCTGTATACAGTTGGTGTGCAAAGCACCCTCGCGCGTCCTCGCGTTCCTCCAATTGCCGCGGGTTTACGCTGGTTAAAGTTAGATAAAATGGTAAAACCTTCGAATATAACGATAAACATGAAATTTTGAGAGGAAAATTTTGTTTGTTATATAAGTTAAAAGGTTCGCTATATACGTAGTATTCCATAATGTTGTAAATTAATGGGGCTCAATAAATCCGCCCGCCCGCATGGGAGGTATGTTTCGCTCGAAGAAAAATTGCGTGCCCTTTAAGGAGTTATTTGGGTTTCCTTTAAAAAAGTTTTACCTTCAAATGGCATTGAAAACGACGGCTAAGTAAAGAGCAAGAAGGTAATGGAAACATTTTATATCAAGACAAAATTTTGTTTAAAAATTTTTTTAAATTTTTTGTTAATATATATTTTAAATTAGCAGATTTACATGGTACGCCCTGTATATGCTTTTCCCTGCCATGAATAAGAAGAAACGTGATCTACCTAACGTGACCTCTGCTGATCAGGATTTAAGCTGCAGTCGCATTTTTCGCAAAATGCGACGAGTTGCTCGAAAATGCGACAGGCATTTTTAACCACAGTTTATTCTCTGAAAGCAGGATTTCTCGATTCCAGAAGATCCGTTATGCACTTCAGCGATCTTTTCTTTTTCCTTTTTGTTTCCTCTTCAAAATTCTTAACAGCACCTGTTAAGCATCGTTGATGTAAATAATAGACTATGCCATGATTTTGAGGCAAAACATTTAACCGCTGCTACAGCCTTTCCCATTTGGCTTTACGACGGCATGTTTAGAACCAACTTCAACCCTGTACAGATCTTATTACCCATAAAATCCATCAATAAATAATACAGTCATACAGGCCTGCACAAAAGTTTAGACACAACACAAATTTGAGTATAACAAAATACTATTAAAACTGAAGAAGTAGGAACTTTAATATTACGAAGTATGAACACATGTAATATGCAAATTAAAAATTTGAGAACAGAAATCACATCAGTAGCGAACTTGCTGCAATATATAACTTAAAATAAGTAAAATATGTGGCACAAAAGTTTAGGCACAAACATAAATTTTAGCACTTGCATAAGGAAATGAACAATTTTAATAATCAATGTAGCCACCATTACTTCGTATTAGATTAAATACGCGGTCGTTCATTGAAAGCACAAGATTTTGAAAGGTTTCTGGTTCAAAATTAAACCACGCTTCTTCTATAGCCTTTTTAAGTTCTAAAACGGACGGATATTGCTTTCCATTGGCATACACAACATTCGTTAGTATGCCCCATACATTTTCGATGGGATTACAGTCAGGACTAAGAGCAGGCCAATCGAGAACTGTAATATTTTTAGCGCTCATCCATTCTTTTGTTGACCTGGATGTGTGGATGGACGCATTATCTTGTTGGAAAACCCAGTTTCGTCCACATAAAAGTTCGCCAAAAGGTAATAGGTGACTTTCAAGAGTTGCCTGGTATGCCTTGGAATCTTGTTTTCCATTCAAAAACGCCAAAGAAGTCTGTCCATTGAAGCTAAAGGCTCCCCAAACCATGACTGAACCTCCTCCTTGACGTCTGCTGAACCGACTTAAGGGGCGTTTTCGAAGATCGTGCCAGTAGTGCGAAAGGCCATCGGGACCATCTAAGTTCCACTTTTTTTCATCACTAAATAACACCTGCAGCCATTCGTCACTGTATGATATGTGCTGCCTTGCCCATTGTAGTCGTGCTTGTTTATGATGTAATTGCAAGCAGGGCTTGCGGCGCATTTTTGCATATCTCAAATGCCTGCATTCTACAATCCTTCTACGTATGGTTTCTCTTGACACTCGCATTGCTAACGTGTTTTTTATTTGATTTGCAGACAGGCTTTCATTTGAAGCCAATCTTCGTATTTGTCTATCATCCCGAATGCTGGTCACTCGAGGCCTCCCAGATCGTGATTTTGGTTGATACTGATCACCCCGGGATAACACTCGATAAATGCCTCGCTTTGAACGGTTCAATGCAACAGAAATTTGAGTAACAGATTTACCTTTAGTTTTCAGCCTCCAAATCTTCAAAATCTCGTCATTCGTAAATTGCTTTGACTTCGGCATCGTTCTAAGCATTCTAAATTATTTCAGGCCTTATATAACAACTCTGGGAAACGCCCCTTCGATCACTTGGGAACTTCGCGCCGTTAATTTGCATAAATCTGACATATGTGCCTAAACATTTGTGGCATGCAGATTCCAATATTACGGTGTTGGGATATTTTGTTTCAGTACTTTTGGTAATCTTTTAAGTTGCACAATTTATTATTGGTTCTAGGATTATTTAGATACAATATCGGCGAAGTTCAATGCAAATTCTCGCTTTTATTTATAATTTGCCTCTGTGTCTAAACTTTTGTGCAGGCCTGTAT
>QLNU02003225.1:40644276-40666589 GCA_006491805.2 Dysdera silvatica | reverse complement strand
TGTATACAGTTGGTGTGCAAAGCACCCTCGCGCGTCCTCGCGTTCCTCCAATTGCCGCGGGTTTACGCTGGTTAAAGTTAGATAAAACGGTAAAACCTTCGAATATAACGATAAACATGAAATTTTGAGAGGAAAATTTTGTTTGTTACATAAGTTAAAAGGTTCGCTATATCCGTAGTATTCCATAATGTTGTAAATCAATAGGGCTCAATAAATCCGCCCGCCCTCCTGGGAGGTATGTTTCGCTCGAAAAATTGAGCAGAAATTTCCCTTTAAGGGTTATTTGTAAAGGTTTCCCTTTAAAAAAAAGTCTTACCTTCAAATGGCATTGAAAACGACCGCTAAGTAAAACGAAGGTAATGGAAACATTTTTCCTTATCAAGACAAGTAAATTTTGTTTAAAATTTTTTAAAAATTTTTTGTTAATATATATTTTAAATTAACAGATTTACATGGTACATGCTTTTTCCTGCCATGAATAAGAAGAAACGTGATCTACCTAACGTGACCTCTGCTGATCAGGATTTAAGCTGCAGTCGCATTTTTCGCAAAATGCGACGAGTTTCTCGAAAATGCGACAGGCATTTTTAACCACAGTTTATTCTCTGAAAACAGGATTCCTCGATTCCAGAATATCCGTTTTGCACTTAAGCGATCTCCTTCCTCTTCAAAATTCTTCACAGCGCCTGTTAAGCCTCGTTTATATAAATAATTTCATTGATACAATTTTTCGAGCAACGAAAGCAACTAATACTTTTTAGCATTTTGCTACAACATTTTTCCCCCATTTTAGCATTTTTGCGACAGCATGTTTTGAGCCAGCTTAAATCCTATTGCTGATCTTATACCCATAAAATCCATCAATAAATAATACAGTCATATTGTATTGTTAATTATCATTGTATTGTATTATTGTATTGTTAATTGACATACGATGGAACAAGTGTACTTATGGTAAGAGGGCACTTATGGTACAATGACATCGAAGGTCATGCTTTGCATATATTTCATTTTACACGATAAACAAATTACAGAAAATACTTTGAGAACATGTTTACGAGAAACTTCTTTTCAATACTACGCATCTATAGAACGCATGCGCGAACTTTAATGAAACGCATTTCTAAAATCCCGGATTTGAGCTTTAAAGTCATTTCGTTCGTACCGTGTTTGCTTCAATGCACATACCATAGTGAAAGGCAAAATGCATAAATGCATTTCCCGTTTCTTCTTGCATGTGCCTGCGCAGATTTTTGGTCCCCAAGCTGAATATTTTAAATTGCAACGGAAGCAAAATTTTTTACCAATTTTTGCTTTGAATTTTATGCAGAAAAGCTTAGTCATCGTGTCATCTTAAGAACGTTGGGTGGAAACCGTTCTTAGTTTGCATTTTCGCACTTCTTGGAAGTGGTGTACCATGCACTTCGGTAACCGACATAAAAGTGTGCGTAACCAAATTCAACTTTCTGCAAAATTAGATTTGGATTTTAATTCGAGAAAAAAAATGCATCCAGTTTTCATAGGCATATTCACTGGTGGCTAAAGTTTAAGATATTGATCTAATTGGAAATAAATGTACGTGTTTCTGATCTGTTTATGAAGTTTTATAAGTGTTAATGTAATCCTTTGATTGTAAGCACTTATATGCATTGGAATACTTGGAAACATCGGTGGCACAAAACATACATAATTCATAATAATCAAAAGCAAAAATATTTTATTAACCGTATGTACAATCTCACTTGTCTGGTGCAGAATAACACTTTATTGTCCGTGCGCCATAAACATACAACTAACCAAATACTTTTTCTGCAACCCAATATACCAAACATGTACTGTACCACATATGTAACGCATTGCAAATATGTATTATACTACAATTTCCTCAATATATACGGTCCAACTTCGATTTAAAGATACTGGGTTTAACGGTTTCCCCGATTTAGCAAATGATATAGCAAATGATCCAGATATAGTAACATTGAATCTGGTTTTACCTTTTCCTTGATTTAACGTTTGCGTTTCGTCATTAGCCTGTTAGTTGCAAATAAATTTTCTGTTGGAAAATTTACTATCGTTAGAAAATCTGCTTCGATCGAGTTTACTCAGTTTTATTTTGCAGTGTAAAGTTAGCATTTACTGCGTTTTGATTACACCACAGTGTTTCCGATGCATCTGAAAATCAGAAAAGTGATGTTAAATGCCTCCTATAACAACAAAACAATCGTCACAAAGACATAGCTCGTGAATAACGCAGTTAGATTAAATAAATATTGCAGGCTTTGTTTTTATTGTTTTGAGGAACAGGCTGAGTATACAGTTTACTGGGGACGATATACGACAGGTCTGGTAATCCACAGCCCCAGTATACCTTGTACCCAGTATCCAATAGCCTCAGTGTTCACAGGTCTGGTATCCTGTAGCCTCAGTGTACTTAAGCCTCGTATCCAGTAGCCTCAATGAATTCAGGCCTGGTATCTAGTAGCCTCAATGAACTCAGGCCCGAGTATAAGCTACCAGGCCCGAACAGTATAATAAATTATTCCATAATTTATTTACCTCAAATGAGTGCGAATAGAAGCTATATGCTCGTATATATATTTTAATGTTCATTAGCATGCAGAAAATGCAATATAAAGCAAAATATGTTTGTAAATAAACCGATGATAGCAGTATCGTACGGACAGACCAAGTTAGTGCCACGTCGCTAAGGTTTTGCCACCGTAATGTTTGTATCAGAAATTGAATTGTGTGGCGACGATTAAAAAGAACCTAATACCCTGTGGTGTCGCCATGGTAAAACGTTCATCTAGCCTTCAGTTTACCCTGGTTTGATTCCCAGCGGTAGCAGACAAAAAACACTTACCGACCCACTGCTCACTGTGGTCTGGGTTGGTTATCCAGATTTTAATATGCTTAGATTCATCGGAAAAATGTAGGTCCATTATACTGTACGGTAACCTGCTTGTAGTGTATTTATTTGTGGTGCCACCAACCGGGTTTCGGCTGCCAATGCTATGGTAGAGAGCGTGCCATTTTTCAATCCACTGTGTCCGGAGTTCAGTTCCCTTGACATACGATGTTCGATTTCCTCGGAAAACTGTAGATTGGAGCATTATCATGACATTTGACGTAACTTATCCGTAAATACATAAACAACAAACAAAGGAAAAGTTTGAAACAGCCTTGTGCAAGGTTCGGCAACATTTTAAATGTGTTGCGCCAAAGAAGTACTGCAATCTCCTTTCATTGTCTGTTCCAGGCTACACGCACTCGAATTGGGAGAGTTTAGTTTACTGTTTAACTATTAATAAGAATAAGAATCAATATTTAAAGTAATTTAAGAAGATAAAAATTAATAATTAGTAAATTAAGAAGATACGAATTAATAATCGGTAATTTAAGAAGAGACAAATTAATGATTAGTAATTTAAGAAGAGACAAATTAATGATTAGTAATTTAAGAAGATACAAGTAAATAATCAGTAATTTAAGAGCCCTGCGGTTGCGCAGTGTGGTAACGCGTTCGCCTAGTGCGCTGTTAATCCGGGTTCGACTCCCAACAGTGCAAAGAACGCTTAGTCAGAGATCTCATAAAGATGCGCACTACACACTGTAATACGGGGTTTGCTTCCCTTGGCCTTAAGAGGTTTGGATTCCTTGGAAAATTGTAGGTCCAGAGGTTTGGATTCCTCGGAAAACAGTAGGTCCCGGCGCAGCATGACCATTGTAGTCCTTGAGCCGTAAAACCACAAACAAACAAGCAATTTAAAAAGATACAAATTAATGATTAGTAATTTAGGAGATACGTTAATAATTTAAAAGATACTAGAGTGTGATTAGTAATTGAAGACACAAATTAATAATTAGTAATTTAAGAGATATAAATGAATGATTAGCCAATTTAAGAGATGGTTGTGTTGAGATACAAATTATTGGTGTGCAAGAAGATACAAATTAATAATTAGTACTTTAAGATACAGATTAACAATTAATAATTTAAGAAGATACAAATTAATAATTAGTACTTTAAGATACAGATTAACAATTAATAATTTAAGAAGATACAAATTAATAATAAGTCAATTTAGTGAATAAACAACACTTAATCAGGGAGGGGGATTCTTTTATTTATTTGTTTGTTTTATTTCAAAATCGTTCTCAGTGTTATCGAAAAGTGTCCGCGTGTCCAAAGCCCGGGCTTTGGGACTAGACTCTAGCAGGAGTGGGAACTGCACGGTGAACAATCCTTCTGCGCCTGATCGTGGTCCACGCACATGCTCAGAATATAATCTATTCTCAAAGCTCGGGCTTTGGACGCCTTTACGGTGATCAGGCCCTGCGCGTGCCAAGTATGGCACGAGTACCGTAGGTTGCCGATCCGTTGTCTAGCGTTTTCCTTCGCAGTAAAAAGGAAGGACTCGATTTTTCACCCATAAAGGGGGATTGCTCTAGAAAGCCTTGAATTTGGAAGACCATCTTGTCATTAATCGCTACCTATATTGGCCATGAAGTAGCCATGGGCTATTTCACTCGGGACAGGAACCGACCATGACAGCTGTGTGTGAATAAACAGCTCCACAATTATTAAATGAATATTTTGTTTTCATATGAGCCGATGATGTGGCAACAATAGATGTTAAATTACTCGTAAAGAAAAGAATGATTTTCCGGTGCCTTTTGGCACCCGAAATCACGGTCTCTGGATTGCCGATCAAGTGCTCTACTGGCCAAGCTACATGTGTAAATCATTTCCTCCCTACTTTCAATACACTTTTGCCATTTTAGTTTTAATTCATTCTCATTTTAATGCCTTATGTACGGTCTCATTTTCTTTGGCGCAGAATGTCCCTTGCTGTCTTTTAGCCATAAAAATACAACCAACCATCATTTCTTAACTTACTATTAATTTAACGGCTCCAATATCTTTGCATGTAGGAGTGTACCAGGCTAATAACAGTTCCTCAGTGGTTCTGTCCACCTCCTTCGGGCCCACACTGTTTAAGTTCGCCTAGGTATGCTTGATTAGATGTAAATGTGTAGTGTGGTGATGGTGGTCGACTACCATGGCGCCCTTACTCCGAACGATTGAAAAATATAATCTTTTATTTGATAGTTTAAACAAAAAACTATCAGAAACCAAACTGGCTAAATCACCATAGATGCTGGGGAGTCGGAAAAAAGCAGGATACTGATTTTATTGCAGAAGAAGTGTCTGAACACTGCCTGCAACATGCTTTTCTGTTCTAGACCACAAGCGCAAAGATCTTTATAGATGAACTGCATTTAACATGTGCTTTCGGGTCAAAGAATATAAATGTGGACCCAGTTCTTTTGGTATTCTAATTAGGAAATATTAATGGGACGAATTTCACCCCACTAAATAAATAAATGTCGCCATTGACCACCTTCATTTCATGTCCAAACGCGCGGAAGTGATATGGCTAATCTGCCACATTGCAAAATGGGCTCAAAATGCTGTAAACTCGAATCTCGGCGACATACGGTGGCTGAACAGCGTTAAAGAAACAAAAGTGGATTTTCTGCAGACAACTCAGAACTAATTTTTAAGAATGGATAAGAATAAATTTGTAAAAAGAAAAGGAAGTTGTATATTTAAGTCAGAATATCGTTTATCGAACAAATAAAAATTTAAAATCCATAGATAAATTTAAACCAAAATTCGAGATGGATGCTCGGTTGGTGTTCTTATTCTCTAAACGGCTTTATTGCTGCAAAGGAAACTATTACGTGCGAGACACAAACGTGGCAGTAAACATAAAGGGCATTTCCAAAATAAAAACCCGTGTTGTTGATCACGATAGAAAAATTTTGACATTTTCCCTTTGCATGCCTGTTTTTCGTTTCTTGGTTTATCTTTTCAAATCTTTTTCAACATTGGCCTTTCTGAAAAATAGATAGAAAATAATTTAATCTAGTTTTTTTTAAAAATATGTTTATCATTTTTTCCCCGTCTGTCTCTGTCTGTCTGTCTGTCCCTGAATATTTTTTTTTATATAACATATAACGCATAAAAACACTAGTCAGGAGGTCCAGTAACTATAACCGCGACCCTTGGTGTCACTGTGTCTGGTTTTATTTTTAATAAGCTTGACAGTGTGCAAAAGCGTTCACAGTGCAGTCACTGGAAAGCGCACTAAGTCATAGATCCTATTACGGATGATCCGTTCTGAGGGCTGGGAGCTTAAAAAGTACAATACGTAAAAGGGATTTTTTTTCAATTCGTAAATTTGTAATTATTGTTTTATAATATAATAAACAATAAACATGTAATTATTATTTATCGTAAATTATATATTTGTTATTTCACTTTGTAAATTTGTAAAAAATTCGCAAATTCGTAAATTTGTAAAAAAAATTCGTACATTTATGAAAAAAAATTTTAACGTGTCCAAGGTTTCGGTTCCGAGTATTTAACCTACTGGGATTATATTTATCCGTTTAAATTTGAACCCTCAATCTTTGGATAGCTAAATCAATTCCAAGAGCTCCAAATTTCTAAAGCACACCAGATTTTTTCTTCTTATTGCATCTGTGTTTATCGAAGGGGTTTTCTTAGTAAGTAGAAGACGTTTTCATAGAATAAGAGGTTTTCTAGGTAGAAGACGTTTCCTTAGTTAATAGAAAACGTTTTCATAGAATAAGACGTCTTCTAACTAAAAAAAGTCTTATGCTATGAAAACGTTTTGTTCTATGAAAACGTTTTCTTAGTTAAAAGACATTTTTAGTTAATAGAAGACGTTTCTTAGTAGAAGATATTTTTAGTTAATAGAAGACGTTTCTTAGTTTCTTAGTAGAAGCGATTTTCTTAATTAATAGAAGACGTTTTCTTAGTTAGTAGAAACCTTGAAATCATTTGTAATTGTATATCCAATGACTACTATGTAGCTGATTGAGTTTTTGAATCTCATTGAATTTTCAATTGATTTAACCTAACCTTTGAACCAGGGTACGATCACATACAGCGAGGTTAATTTGGAATTGAAAACAATCAAATGAACTCAAAGACTAGTCGTATCTGAAGAACTTGAAATCTAATGATTAATTATTCTGACTTATCCATGATTTTAATTCAGATTATTTATCCCGTTTATCATGAATCAACATAACGATGAAAGGCAGTCCAAAGATTGTTTATGATAAGCAAATGCGCCAATCGTGGATGGTGCGAATTGTAATCAAAATAATCAATGTTTTAAAATAACTATCCCAAGAATTTTAAACATTTTTTAAGAAAAGTATATATTTCCAGAAGATATTGTTCTCTGTCGTCTCTAAAATTTTATTCTACGTGATTATGTACGTTTTATGTTATTAACTGCGTTAAGCGTTCAATATACAGCCGTTAGACTTTCCATGGAAAATAAAAGCGTTAATGATAATACTAATGAGGGCCCTACGAATCGTAGAGTACAGTACTCGCCAGATAAGAGTAAACAATACTCATCACATAAGAGTGAAGATTACTCTCCAGGTAGGAGCGGAGAGTACTCGCCAGATAAGAGTGAACAATATTCATCACATAAGAGTGAATATTACTCTTTACTCTCCAGGTAAGAGCGGAGAGTACTCTCCAGATAAGAACGGAGAGTACCCACCAGATAAGAGCGAACATTACTCACCGACCTAAAAAAAATAAAAAACAAAACAAAACACGAAACTAGTAGCAAAAATATCTTATTCGCCATCAGCAAAAATCATCTAATCATAAACAGAGGTTGAGCCACCAGAATTTTTATACCCCACTAATAATAACAACAATAATAATGTAGAATGGTTTAATAATTCTAAGTAATAACTAAGGAACAGCTCAAAATAACCGATTAATATTTTTCGACCGTAAAGTTTGATATACAAGAGAATTGAAGCCTCCTCCTTGAACCTACCTAGGAATAAATCGACAGTTTATTTGTTATAAAAAGAAATTATAATTTACATTATTGTGAAGGTATTCGATATGAATGAATAATAAAGGGCGTTCTTCTCACGTGGCTGGTAATGACATTTGAATCACGTGACTGGTAATGACATTTTGATCACGGGAGCCTCTAGCGTGCATTTTTGAGTTGTTGGTGTATGTAGTAGGTAGAAATGTGACATTAAGAGGATTTGAATTGTTAAACTAGTTAACTTTGCTTTGGTCACGCAAATCATTGCAACGTATTTTATTTTTCTGAAGGCATACATATGAATCGCTTTGTTTAGGTACAGGGCATCTGAAAGGATTTGAAGCAATGAAACTTGCACTATATGCGCTTCGCGCATTTTACTTCATGTATTTTAAGCAGGTGTAATACGTTTGTTTAGATCTTTTTATAATATATTTTAGTCAGAAGCAGCAGAAACCCTTTTATTTATTATAGTATTCTATTATTTTACATAACCATGCATTAAAGCTATAAATTATAGCCAAATTTAAGGCTATTATTTTTAGCCATAATATAGCCACGATGACTTGGTGTTTGCTTTTGTATGCTGTGATATTAAGTGCTGCTTTGTGTAAAGATGCCAAATAATAACACATAACACAAATAATTGCGTGAATATGTTATTTATTGTGGCGGTTCATGAATTGTAAAAGCATAAGTATGACGCAAACGAATCTATCTTAAACTAAATTATATATTTTACATAACATAACAAAATTAAATACTGGTTAAACGTTCCAGTTAACTGTTTCAAGTTATAAATGTACAGCTTAACTATTGCTATTTCAAAAAAAATAACAATAAAAATAAAAACCGCAAACAACGAACTGTAACACAAAATCAAACGGAAAATTAATAGAAATGAAAACGCGAGAAGCACCAGTCGAGCTAAGTTACCTTATAGACTATCTCTGAATTGTTTGCAGTGTCAAGCAGACATAGATAATCTATTATCTATATCTATATCTCTATTATCATAGCTAATCTAGTATCTATATCATCTATTATCATAGCTAATCTAATATCTATATCATCTATTATCATAGCTAATCTAATATCTATATATCATCTATTATCATAGCTAATCTAATATCTATATCTATATCATCTATTATCATAGATAATCTAATATCTATGTCATCTATTATCATAGATAAACTAATATCTGTATCGTCTCTTATCATAGATAATTTAATATCTATATCATCTATTATCATAGATAATCTAATATCTATATCTATAACATCTATTATCATAGATAATCTAATATATGATTATAGGTAATGATCTATAGCGACAAAAATTTGCAGTGGAGGTCTATTTTCTCGGCAGAAATTGAGGATATTTATCATCTTTTCCCCACCAAGTTTGAGGTCTTTGGGGCTTCTGAATAGCCAAACATGAAAACGGTATAAACGATATGAACAGATGAAATTATAATTTTTGAAATAAATAACACGGGGTTCTGAAGCTCTTACGGACGAGATGCCCCTGATTATTCAGTAAAAATTTATGAAAATCATTATATTAATAAATGTTCGAAAAACCAGACGTGTTTTATTAAATGGGAAAGGGAGGAAAGTGATTAGGGTAGAAGAGATTTATTACAAAACACAATGTGACGGTTTGAGAGTGTATCAAAATTTATATCCGTCACTTAATAACTCCAGCATGGATATTGAACAATACTCGCGGCAACAATCTTTCGTGGCAACAATTAATCACTCTGCCAGAAAAGAAGAATTTTCATTGTCTTAGTAACAAAGCTAATCAAAATTAGCACAAAAGGGGTGCATTCTTTCCAGTTTTGGCTTTCATATTATTTAACCAGTGTAAGAAAGTTTCACATGATGGTAAAATAATGAGTTCACAAAGTAAGGGTACTTATTTCTCCTCTTAATATTAATAATGCAATAATTATCTTCAAAACAGTTGTTAATATTAGATTATGCATTCATAAAAAAGAAAAGAGGAAAAAATGGCAATTTGCTTTAAAAAAAAAGATAATTAAGACTGAGGAAAAAGTTTTAAATTAAAAAAATGACATTAAGTAAAAAAATAAATATTTTTTGGAAATTGAACAAAAAAGGAATAAAGAAAGAGTACACAATGGAAAATAAAATTGAAAAATAAGAAGCTAAATCACGTAAAATTTAACTAATTGTTTTAAGTACTGCTTGTTTTTCAGCCTTTGCATATTAAAGGAAACGTGAGAACTTAACGTTGATACCGCTATAGGAAAACAAATTAAAAGGGTTCCTTTATATTCTCCAGCTTTTTCACTATTAAAATTTTAAATTGTTTCATCGCAAGAAATGTCAGCCTTTCCTTAAAAATGTGCTAAATCGCGAAGGCATTCCGAACAAGTAATGACAAAATAGTAAATTTTCATAGCCTTCGTAAGTAAATATAAATGTTTTATTAAAAATTTAATCAAAAATATTAAATAATATCTTAATGACAGAGAATGGCATCGAATATTATCAGACGCACCCTCTGTTAAAGAGACATTTTGGAAAATTTGCAAATTTTCCACTCTTAGACTTGTTCAACTATTATTTAAAGATTTAAAATTTCAATGTTTTTAACTGCTTTTGGTATTTCAACAATTGCTGATTAATAAATGTAGGATCATATGCGTTTTTTGTTTACACGACGAAAATATTGGGATGGTCTATCACAAATGGCGACAACGTATTCGCAGAAAAGGATACATAGAAAATATAAAGTTAACAGATATTTGAATGGGATCCTCATGGAAGAAAGAAGAAAGGTCTTGGGTATTGCAGCTTCAGACTGCGCAGAACCAAGTGTGTGGATCGAAACTCAGTGCCGAGTCCATGCAAAAAAGGAATGGGAGACACTTGAAAAATAATGGTGACGTCCCAACATGTACTGAAAAAGCAACACGAGGAAAGAAACAGAGGTATTTCAAGGGAAGCACCTTGTGTTAGAGGTGAAAAAGTGCAAGACAGCAAGGACATCTATCTGGTGACGAGGTAGTGAGAAAGGATATCTTTAAAATAATAAGAAGAAGAGCTCAAGGAGTCTACAATTTTAAAGGTGGTGCAACAAATGATATAATAAGACGCGTAGACCAATAGGATAGCTCCAAAGTGTACTTCACTCAGTCGTAAGACATCACACGAATAATATTCATTGGGACTAGTTTTAAAATAATAATTTAAGCGTATAAATATTAAGTAAAGCGGTTTGGTAGCGGTAACGTGTTTCACCAACATGTGAATAAGTCCGAGTTTGATTCCATCACGTATTATTATTATGATCAATATACTCAGCGTTTGCAGGTTTGTTTTTACAAATCCATAGCCCGTTGATGATTCTTTAGGACAAAGATTTTCAGCTTTCTAAGAAAAATATAGATTCTTGTAGCATGAACAAATATGCTGTTTTATATGCCTGAACTTATTCTTCAAAGTAAGCATTTTTTAAATGGTGAAACTTTATGCTTAGATATTACGGTAGATAGATTGCAGGCATTATTAAAACGATAAGTTTAGTAAACAATTACAGAATTTAATGATAAATTATTGACATCATAAATTTTGCAGATGCGTGATGAAATTAATATACAATTATGGAATATATAAAATTAGTTAATAACAGATAAAATTATTGCATAATTGTTGAAATGAAAAATATAGAAAACAATTGATAAAATTAATTAGAAATTATTAAAATGATAGATTTAGATGTGGATAGGGGTCTCGATGGTTAAAAAATTGTCAAATATCCATCATTTTATATGTATATATATATAGATCATAAAAAGTTTCCCCTGTGTACCCTGCGCTTCATTAAATATGCTCCCTGGTTGTGTTTGGATGGACAGTGAAGACGAGTATTTTAGTAACGAAATTCAATTTTGTTAACAGTTAAAAATAACAAAATTACTTAAACGTAACAAATGTAATGTTCAAGTTGGTGAACTAGTCCGGTGTGCGGCAAACGCTAAGATCAAGCGTAGGAGTGCAACAGCTGGGACATAATTAAAAATACGGCAGGCGAAAGAAGCAAAAAATTCTTCCTACACTGGCCATTTCAGAGTACTCGGTGCACGCGCCCACAGAAACAGCTGTCTTCACAGGTATGTGCAAACGTAGGCCGGTAACCAAGCCGTGGCCAACAGGGGCGGGTCCGCAGTTGCCCCATGCTTTTGCCCAAGTTTGCACCATCGAGCTATTTAGGTATATATAGGACACTCCCTGTGCCCCATATGACCTTTGCCTTGCCCCATTTGACCCTTTATCCTGGCTACAGGTCTGATCATACGTATTCAGTGTGGTAGCATCAGATGCATAATACGATCATATAGGAAAGAATCGATGAAATAGAAAAAATAATCATGAATGAATCGATGAATACAATGAAAGAATCGATGAATACGATGAAAGAATCGATGAATACGATGAAAGAATCGATGAATACGATCATATAGGAAAGAATCGATGAAATTAGTGAAAAATTGAGAAACCTGGTGAATAATTCATAAAAATAAAGAGTTATAAATCTGTATGTAAATAATTAAATATATAATGATGTGCAAAATAAATAGTTATATGAAAAGAAAAGTAAAATATTATATAACAATATCACATCGCTAAAACAAGTAAATAACATATGAAATTGAATAAAAAACAGATATTTTAAAAGATCTTATATAAAAATAATTAATATTACTGGGAATTTTTTTTTATTGGAATATTTCTGAAATGACAAGATTGTACAAATTTTTCTGTGTAATAAAGTGTCGTGGTAGAAATATAAAAAAATCTGAATTTTTCAGCATAATTTTCAGAAGTTCAATAGTCTTTATATATTATATATAAATCATATTTAAATTTAAACTTTCTGTAGACATTAACTCTTTTCATATTCTTTTTACAGAAATAAAATATTGGTAATATCCATCCAAAATATTCAAACATAAAAATGTATTATTCCTATGGTTCATACATTTTATATTTAATACAGTAGAAGGTTATATCATCTATAAGGTTGTTTGTCATTGCCGTTGGCAGAAGGTAACTGAATTTTCCTTGTTTACTTCAAACCGTAAGCAATAGAATCATTTTATTAACAACGCGAATAACATAGCGTTTGCGTTTCAACAACGTGTTATTCATGGAATTCAAGTACATAAAAATACTGACGTTTCTTATGCGCGGAGTATCTTTGTTTTTTGAGTTCCAAGGGATTGTTAGAACAATGTTCCATTCGCAGGACATCCGCCTTCAACAGATGAAAAATATGGAAACACTGAATATTTAAACGGACATCCGAAAACCTTTGTATCGAAGCATTCTTTTCCAAATGTTGTCTCCGTTATGCGACAAGCCACCTCATCCATATTTCAGAGGCGAATTTCAATTCTTCCAACGACAAAACTTTCTCCTTGTTTCCTTCGAGTTTCCTTTTCTATTCGAACGTGGGCGAAAGCCTACTGTTTTATACTTCGTTTTCGACGTCCGAATTTCAAGAATTTTATTCTGTGGGTTCTATTTTCTTCCTCTATACAGCAGAGAAAAGATGCATTTCATATTTTCTTGAACCTAGGATTTGATTTGTGTTTCTCCATATTTCTAAGTGCATGACGAACGGTGACGATATTAAAATGCCGGTATTTTGCATGTATCGTAATAAGATTTAATTCCTTCTCTTTTTATGCAATTTTGGCGCAGTATAGCCCAGATGCTCTTGCGCCATAAAAATCCAAACAAACAACTTTATGCATCTTAAATGACCTGCCTGTAGACTATAAAAGCTTAACCTAGGACTCAACGAGGGTAGGGATCAACAAATTCATAAGGAACTTGAACCTCGTTCGGCCTATTTCTTTTCGGTGTCATACAAGAGACTAAGAGGTAAGTGGGTAAAGACATTGCATTTAAGCCTTCTAGCCGGCGAGACAATCTGTCTTTAATATAAGTTGGAAAAAAAAGATAGTTGTTTCTTTATATCTGGATTATCTATGGTAACGGCGATTAAGTTGTTGTTGTTTCGTATGCAAGAAGTACTAAATAATCTGGAAACGTTGGCCGAGCAAACTGCTCTGTGTTTCCAGGAGAGGTAGAGGACAAACAGTCCAAGATATGAGAAAAGAAAGAAAAGGTAGGATCCCCATTTGGGAATCAGAACTCTTAACGAGATGTGTTAGAAGAATCCAAGTTGGGTTCTGATGAACAAGATCCAGTATGGCGCATCACGTCTAATCCTAACCAATAGAGTAGCCACGTTTGAAATTTGTCAAGATGGCCATTGAAGTCTCTCTAGCTTATCACCATGTGAAACTCTGATTGGTCAATTTAAAACTTTGAATTTCGCGTGATCAACAATATCATCAGAGAAGAGCGCATTATTGCATCGTAAAGTACATTCGTTTGAGTTTGATTATTCAATTAAAATTCATGGAAACAAAATTATTTAGATTTCATTTAATGTCCAAAAGATGGCGTTTCCTTTCATCGAGCTTAAATTTGGTTTATATTGGCGTTTTGAGCTATATTTTCTAATACAGAGATGATAATTAGGAAAGATAGGATCAATAAACTAGAAATTTATCATTAATGCTGTATGAAGAATTAAAATTATTAGTAAAAAAACTGAAATATTAGGATGTATATTCTTGGTATTTAGTTAGTTTTATAGACAATATCTTTTATATGACCAATTTCATGTTCCACCATTGTTAACCTAAAATTAATTTTGCACATTTATTACCTAATTGCACAAACAATCTCAAAGCTCACATGCATCATTTTTAAGCTTGGTTTCGGGAGTAAATTTTCCTGAGCAATTTAATTGGATTTGCTTCTGAGAGAAGATTGGAGGATATATTAAAATCGTAGACTTGACTGTTGCAGGTCGACAGCCGTTGTATTAACAATTACATTTTCAAGAATCACATCTTAATGAAGTTTTCATCTTTTAGGATTAAATATGTGATAATATTAAGCAGTAAGTTTCAATCAACCCGCTAAAATCTGATGTGGTTTAAAACTATATGCTTCGTTTCTTCATGTCGCCTCATATTTAAAAAAAATATAGATTTTAACCCTTTGACTGTTCAATTTTTTTATCAAAGTCGCTTCAAAAATTGCATACTTGTTTTATTACATATTTCAAATCTACATGTATTTGAGAGTTAAAATATGTAGCACATTTTTGTAAACAAGATTTTTTTAATATAAATTTCGTGCATAAGAACAGGCTTTCATAAAAATCAATTTTAAGAGTAATCGTTTAAATTCAAAAATTCTGAAAATAAATCTTGATTAAATTACGGTTTACTTTATAGAATACAAATATAAAGCATGTATACTAATAAAAATCACTCGCTGAACGTTTCCTACAAGCCATATTCTGGATATAAAAAACGATAACAAAGGGAGCGCTTGCAAAATCAGTTAGTGAACTCTATGCAAATACGAAAATTTAGGCTAAAATAACGTAATTGGTTTGACCAAAACACGTCTCAAAATCTAAATATTGTAGAAAATGCATTACCGACAGTTAAACGGTGGAGAAGCGGGATGCGCTTTTAAATAGATGGAAAAATTGCATACCCGCGGGAATCGCGGGACGAGCAAATTTTGTTACTTTCATGTTGCCCATGGAAATCGTGGGATAAGCAGTCAGAGGGTTAAAAAATAGTCGTTTGGAGCATACATCTTAGAACGCTGTTGTATCGTGCTTATGTTAATTACTCTTTGCTATCCTTCCGTTGCCTGGATACAGGTGACCAAATATATAAATATTTAACTAAATATAATCATCAGTGACTCTGTTCCAAATAGTGAGTCACTACGAAAAAAGAGCGATACAGGAGAATGCTTAGTGTAAACATTTTTCAAGTGCACACTTTAAAAAAAATGATTAAATTATGAATATAAAAATAAAACTATTCTTCCGCAAATGTATTCACCATTTCTATTTGCATATGCATATTTTAAGAAATTATGGTAATAGCAACCTTATACCCCTTTACATTCACAACGTTTTATTTTCGCCCAATCACAATATAAAGAAAATTGGTGATCATGTTTATGTGCGGGCACGTAAAATTGAAATAGAGAACACTTAAAAGAGAATCGAGATCTTATCACTTAGTGAATAAGATCGGATCACTTTAGTGTACAGAGTTTAAACTCGGCCGAATTGCCGCTTGCATTCAGACCTGTAGCTCGATGCCCGTTACAGGGGGAGCTCTGAAAGTTACGGGTGTAAAAAAAGCTACAGGGGGGATTAAAATTCGTAAATGTTTTCATTTGTTTTATAAATATATTTAATCATATATTTAATAATACTAAATACATAAGCAGAATAAAAAACATTTAACAATAATAAAGGACTTTCTTAACGTAAATTTTGCATTAAGAAATAAATTTTAGTATACCTCTCTATAATTTCCCCTATCCTTATTATAAAGTATATGAAGACTCAAACCTATGTTAAAAACGCTATAAGTATTAAAAAACATTAGTAATAAAAATATTACAAATAAACATTATAAATATTATACAGAAGATCTATCGTTGAATGATATTTTGAATAAATTTTTAACGTCAAAGGACAATTTCGTACAAAACAAAAAATTTAAAATAAAATTCTACAATATTTGATTTTTGAGAAAAAATATTTTCCAGGTTGGGGCTGACTACATTTCCAGGGAGGTTCAGCCCCCCCTATAGCCCCGGCCTGGCTACGGCTCTGCTTGCATCCTACCTAAAATTGTTTTGTCTAAGTTTCGATTTCGTAGCTTTTATCAAATGGAAATTTTCTATCTTGACGTTCACATTCCATACCAGCAGTGATTTCAACATTGGCGTAAGGTTTAAAACATGACGTTTCGAGAGCCAACTGCTCCTTTTGTCAAGTGAAGGCAGAATTATGTTTATTATATATATATATTGCTATTCCATTTGCAACCATAGTTATCTAGGATTTAACAGAAGGTGATGCTGGAAGTAAACGTTTGACCATAGGCTGTATATTCGTATTGTTTAATTCAACTGATTTATTCCGTTTAATAAGAAGCAGGTGCGTCTAGAAAGTTCGATTCGTGTTTACTAACTTCCTTCCTTTCTTCCTTTCTTCCTTCCTCCCTCCCTCCTTTCATCTGGCTTTCATTTCATATCGTTACGAGTTAAGAAACATAAAAAAATTACTTCACCTTTATTAGCCATAAAATAAATGCAGAGAGGTTACTGGCAATTCATAATGCAAAACACAATTTACAATTAAATTAAAAAATAAACTGTACAAATAAAATTATAGAACGTTAGGTTAATGAATATAATAAAATAATTACATATGTAGATGGATATGGTTCTGAGGTATGTAAATAACATAACAAAAATTTAGTAGCATTTTTACATCTATAATAACATCCAAAAGTTAACTAACACCAAAGAAGCTTGCAAATTGAAGTATATAGACTTTTTTTTATTACTCTGTCAAATGTTTAATAGAATGTAAATTGAAGTAGGGAAGTCCAGACCATCAAATATTTTATCCCTAAATTTCCGTGGTGAGGAATTGTTTCATGGACCCTTTATATACTGCAGCTCTGCTGATCCCAAAACGCAACTTTACACGTTTGTGTCTCTTTATCATAAATGGCAAATAGTCCACATAGCGACGCGGTGCTAATTGTAAAGTTTTAAATTTGTTTTATTTACAAAATTTATTTAAATCTTTAGTGTTTTCTTACGAATATATATATATATATACATACACATACACACACATATATATATATAGAGAGAGAGAGAGAGAGAGAGAAAGAGAGAGGGTGGGGGCAGGAATTTCGGGTATTATGGAATAGTCGGGAAATATGGAATATCAAGGTTTCTCTTTGCTAATGTGTTGCCTCCAAGAGATCATGTTATAAACTATTTCAGCACAATCTCACAGTGCCCATCAGAACGTATCATTCATCTGTAGGCAGCAGGAAGTGTCTAGTGAATAAAAATATGTTTTCCGTCTTTGAAAAATTTCAAGAGATACGTTTTCAATTCTGTTTATTCATTATTAGAAGTGAGATGTTTACATTTAAATTAAGTATAATGTACACTCAAATACTAGTAGTTTTCCATGTAATGCTCATTTTTGTATTCACAACTCATCCCGATAAAGAGAGAGAGTATTTTTTCCTAAGATGATGGGTCGGGTTAGATGGGATACCAGTATTTCATAATACCCGACATGAAATCATACTGTTCCACATAACCCAACAAAATATTTATTACCCCTTTTAATATACTTTTATTTTAGATAAAAAAAAAAACCTGTTGTAGTATATATACCCGTTCTTTCGAACTTTTCAGTTAAGTCCTTATTATTTTTTATGCTGTTTATGATATTCTTATCGCGTTTGTTTGCCAGATGCCGGTCACACAGAGAGCACAACATAGACATTGTATCATCGCAACTTGGATGTGATCAGTATAACAATGATCAATCATGTCACTCTTGTTTGCTTACCGCCCCACTGCTTACGTAAGCTTCAACCCCTTGATAATAGTTTCATGTATCCATTGAAATCTCATTACAGTGAGGAAGTGGGAATCGTTTTAAGGAACAGCACCTAACCATTAATTGTGTGGGACATGATTGAGCTGCTTGGCCGAGCTTACTTCAAAGTTCAAAGGGCCTACATAGAAGTTAATGGATTTAAAGCCACTGGAATATTCCCTCGAAATAGGAATGTCTTTTCCAGTGAAGATGTTTCGCTTCCACAATAACGGAAAGATCTGAACCTAACTGTGATCCTGATTGTCTTCAAAATGCTGAGGAACCAAGGTCTATTTCGGGCGAAGCTTCTGCTTGTTCATCTAAAACTCTTCTAACCACGTAACATTGGCCGTGGTATCATTACGCCAAAAAACGTTGATAAAAATTATTGTTTACTTTAAGTCTTCTAAGCAGTGTGGTTCAACTTTCACCCAGAGATACTGCCGCTATCATCGAAAAAGAAGACTTCAAATAAGAGTAGAAAACGCTGGACATCCTATGTTCTAACCCATTCTCTCTACAAAAACAGTTGGAGGCCGAGTTTAGTGCTCAGCAACAGCCGAAGAGGATCAAGTATTCGAAAGGCAAGAACAAAAAAACCAGACACCCTCAACCGAAAAATAAATTTTCTGAAAAATTAAACAGAAATTCTAAGGACGATTCCAGCACTGATGAGGAATCATTCCAAAGGATCGTCTGATAATTAGATTTCATGCTCTCTGTTATACCAGATGATACGGATGCAAAATGTTTGAATGTTTGTTCTCCAACAGACATTTTCCGAAGACAGCAGCGGAGAGATCTGTGTAAAATGTTTTGTTTGCTCTCTGTGGGCCCACCTTGATTGTTCTGGAGAAAAGATAGATCCTTACATTTGTGAGATGTACAAATGAATTGAACTATGTTTTGATCGTGCTTCCTTTTGTACCAATAAATTTGTTTTCTTTTTTTACTACTTTTTTCTGTTTTCTTCATTTTTAACACCTATTCCATATTAACCGACTATCTCATAATACCCTCCAAATGAGGTTTTTTTTTTTTTGCATGTGATGAAATTTCGTAAAATAATTTTTGACTACAAATAACTAATCACAGATAGTTGAAGTTTGTAATTATATTTGGGTTCGAGTTTTAAACAATATTGGTCTGTGGTAGTGCCTCAAATATAAATGATATTCCATATATCCCGAAGTTCCTCTTTCTCTGTATATATATCATCATCATCATCATATTCAACCATTATCTATCCACTGCTGGATGAAGGTCTCTCCAAATGCTTTCCACACAAGTCTATCCTGGGCCATTCGTTTCCACGTCACCCCAACCTCTTTTCTTATTTCATCCACCCATCTAGTTTGAGGACGTTTTCTAGGTCTTCGGTGGTCTCTTGGAATCCAGTTCAGAATTTCTGTTGTCCATCGTTGATCAGTTCTTCTTGCAATATGCCCAGCCCATCGCCATTTCAGCCCTTTTACTTTAACAATGATGTCCTCTACTCTAGTTTGCTCTCTCACCCAAGTGTTTCTTTTTCGATCTCTCCTAGTTATTCCAAGCATGCACCTCTCCATGCTCCTTTGCGTTGTCTGTAACTTTCGTATTGCTCCAACTGTTAGACTCCATGTCTCTGATCCATAAGAGAGGACTGGCAATACACACTGGTTGAAGACCTTTCTTTTTAGACACAAAGGCAATTTCCCCTTCAGGATAAAACTGTTTCTTCCAAATGCACTCCAGCCAAGTTTAATACGTCTGTTGAGTTCTTTCATAATGTTGCCATCCATTGAAATCAGCTGGCCAAGGTAAATATATGAATCAGCAATTTCTAGCTCAATGTTGTCAACTTGTATTTTTGTTTCCTCTACAAAATTATTGAACATGATCTTAGTTTTTTGTAGGTTCATCTTGAGTCCAACTTCTTTACTTCTAGTTGAGAGCTCTTGTACCATGTCTTGGAGTTCTAATGGGTTCGTTGAAAAAATAACAATGTCATCAGCAAACCGCAAATGATTTAAATATTCACCATTTATTTTTATTCCCTTGTTATTCCAATTTATCTGCTGAAAAATCATCTGTAAAGCTGAAGTAAAAAGTTTTGGAGAAATGGTATCTCCCTGCCTCACACCTTTACCAATTTTGATAGTTTTGGTATCTTTATGTAACCGAAATTTTGCACTTGCATTTTTATACACACGTTTCACCATGTCAATGTACACATCCTCAATGTCTGTTGATCTTAAAGAGTTGATGACTGCTGATGTTTTAATAGAGTCAAAGGCCTTCTCATAGTCAATAAATGCAACACACAATGGAAGTTCATATTCATGTGTTCTTTCAATTAATTCTCTTAATACTTGAATATGGTCCACTGTACTGAATCCACTTCGAAATCCAGCTTGTTCTCTTGGTTGAGCTGCATCTAATTTTTTCTGCAGGCGATGTGTTAGCACTTTTGTGAAGATTTTATAAATAGCAGGTAACAAGCTAATTGGTCGGTAATTTTTCAAATCCTCTTTATCACCTTTTTTATGCAAAAGAATTACTGTTGCAGAATCCCATTGGTTTGGTATGTTACCGCTGTTAAGACATTTGGTAAAGAATTTTGCAAGTATGTCTTCTACATATTCTCCAGCTTCTTTTAGGATATCTAATGTAATACCATCATCACCAGGGGCTCTTCCTTTCTTCATGCTTTTTATTGCAAATGAAACTTCTTCTTTTAAGATTTTAGGAGCTGTTCCTTCGACTATTTCAATGTCTTCGTTTAATTCACTGTTACTTTCGTATAGTTTTTTGTAGAATTCTTCTAGAAAAAATTTTGTAGTATATATACACGCACATATAAACACGCACTTCTAACTTGCTGCAATGGTTCCCAAGAGATAATGCCTGTTCCATCTAAAGGTGGAAATACTTTCTGGCCAATTTTAAAAGAGTCTTAGATGGATGGCTGATGCCATTTTATGGTTGACAGCTTTTTCATTTCGGTACTTTTGAAATAGGAATGCTTTCCTGGAGATATTATAAACAAGTGTTCTACGGTACTTTTGATAAGTATTTCGAGAGAAAATATCGGGTGTGAAGTTAATTTCTTCTCATGTCATTTCATTTATTTATCCTTTCTCTCAAATTTTTACAAAAACTGAATTAAATTCTATAGCATAAAATACCTTACGTTGTAAATAATGGTACTGATATATATTTTTTTTAGAAAACTAAATGTTTTTCAAGCACTTAGAACCGCAGGTATAAATTTCGAAGTAGTGTGAAATACGTATATAACTTAATTGTATATCGCGATACAGCTACAATTGTAAAAAATCGGCATTTTGAACACATTGTAAACTTTGAGCATAGAAACCAAGATAGCTAGAATAAAGGAAGTAGTCCCGTCCGCTCCTTACTTCCTATTGGTCGATTGTGTCGAAAGGTGCAGACTGGACTACCTCCTTTATTCTAGCTATCTTGGTTTCTTCCCATCAAAGTTTCCAATGTGTCCAAAATTCCCGGGTTTTTTACAACTTCAGCTGTAACGTTATTTACCTCGGTCTCGGAAGAATTCCTCTTGTACTAATTTTTGCCGATTGTAAGATGTTTCCGATTGTGCTAATATTTTCCAATTGTACGATGCTTTCCGATTATGCTAATACTTTCCGATTATGCTAATACTTTCCGATTGTGCTAATACTTTCCGATTGTGCTAATACTTTCCGATTGTGCTAATATTTTCCGATTGTACAATGCTTTCCGAATGTACTAATATTTATTGAACTTATCCATAAGGATAATTTGTTTTGAGTGAACCTGTATAAAACGATAATTTTCAGCTTT
>QLNU02003225.1:40619443-40631492 GCA_006491805.2 Dysdera silvatica | reverse complement strand
GTTTGTTTTATTCAAAAAATTTCTGGAGCAGAAGGTTTTTCCTTGAATGGTGAGTGTGCTCCTCCCGTTTCTGAAATAGCTCCTCCATGCGCTTTCTCCATTCAGATACATTTTTAGAAATTTCTGGTTGGCACTACAGCGATATTTTTCTTACAAAAAAAGATACATTTATGTTTCCGACATCTAACTGAAATATATTGTTTTTCATACGTATGACTAGACTTCCCATAGGAAATAATTACATTTCAGTGTATAGTAAAAATCAGTTTTATAGCGTGGGTGGAAAACTGGCTACTGTATAAGTATAAGGAAGAATGGGTTTTGTTACACAACTATATCTCACTTTTGCGAAAGAAGTACGCATACTCTAATATATCTACATGAAAGGAAAAAGGGCTGTTATAATATTTAACATCCAAAGGCAATATTATTATAATAAACGGGAATACTTCCTAAGAAATATAATAACATGCACATAATTTCAAAATTAAAATTTAGAATTATTGATTTCTTTGATAATTATGGGTTTTCTGAATGCTAAAATGTAGGGAAAAATAATATAATTTTTCCTGGTTATTTCCTGGTATTCACAGACGTAAACCACTGTTTCACGTTGTGCTTCGAAATGGTAACACATTCATTAGATTTTCATTAGACGCATTCATTAGACTAATCATTCATTAGATTCGCTTAGACCAGGTTCTGCACCTAACGGTGAACAAAATAGAGAAATACTTAAAAAATTATTAAGTATAATAAATTCGCCCACGAAAAATCACAACAAAAATTCCTCGGTGGCTTTGCGTATTGACCATTATTTCGCCATCGTGTATTCCCTGCAAAGGGTAATAATAATTTACAAAAAAGAATAATACTTACTGGCTAACTACTGATTGTAATTTGAGGGTTGGCTCCTTAACATTTAATCATGGGTATAATCGTAAATTGAGCTATGCCGGAAAGCTCCTCACTGGTGGAATTTTTGGGAACGAAGGACGGCTAAGGAACAGAATGGAACGAGAGAGATGTTAAAAAAGGAACAGTGCCGGAACGGCGTTCCGGCTCCAAAAGACCCTGGCAGTTAGAGATTTGGGTTCCTGGGAAAAGTGCAGTTCAGCTGCCCTAGAGCGGTGTAATAACACATCCGCCTATTATGCTCCTCACCCGAAGTCAACTGCTAATAATGTCGTAGAATATGTGCCGGTTTTTACCCACCGTTATCCGGGGTTTTTACCCTTCATAACGCATGCTAGGAGGCCTGGGAAAACTGCAGGTCCTAGGGCAGCATGATCTTCCTCTATCACTAACGCGGTCTCCTTGTACCGTAGAATCAAAAACATACAGATGTTATTCAGCTTTGATAATTACTAATAACCTGTCACGGATATTTCAGAAGAACATGTGTTTTCAATTTGTTCTAATTATTTTTGACGTTCCGTTAAATTGCCGCAATCCTTTTAAAGTTCAATTTAACAGTTAGCAAATTTAAAAGGGATAACAACTTCGATTACTTCATGGACCATTGTTGTACTCCATATATATAAACGATATATTTAATGTTTCAGATATTGGTAATATAACATTGTTTGCAGATAATACAAATGTCATAGTTACAGGTAAAGACCTAAAAAGATTAATGGAAATACGTATCAGTGAAATAAAAAATTTGAGAAACGGTTTTATGTAAATCAAATGAAATTAAATGTAGATATATCTAAAGTAATGATTTTCTGAAGTAGAAGCAAAAATATTAATATCGACATATACAATAATTCAGTCTTAATTAGTAACAATAAACAAATTGAAGTGGTACAACAATTAGAATTTTTAGGAATTCAACTAACAGATATATTAAATTGGAATGGTTAAGTTAATTCTACGACAAAAAAAAGCAAGTAAAAGCATAGGCATACTAAGAAGAATAGGTAATATATTGACAGATAAAATTAATATTGACCTTTATTACCCCATGATATAGAATCATCTTATGTATTGCAACTGTATATGGCGAGATGTTGGCATAGTTAATGGAAATATATTGAAAAATATACAGAAAAAAACAATGAAACTAATTAACAAGAATAATGGAACGAACTGGAAAAATACATTAATTATACACAATATCATATCATTTGAATTGATACATGAATACTGTATTTTGATTAAAATGTTTGAAAGAATTAAGGAAAACAAGCACATGAAGTTAATAAAAATTTAATATAATGAAAGAGAAAGAAATAGTTGACGAAAATATAATAACTTAATCTTACCGAAAATAAGAACTGAAATAGGGAGAGGTAACATTAATTTTAAGGGTCCTAACCTCTGGAATAAATTACCTAAGGATATAAAAAAATTAAACGGGTTTAATAAATTTAAAAATACATTAAGAGAGCATTTAATCTCATCATTGATCTCGTAACATATTAAATTTATAATATACTAACGACCTGGTGGATTGTGGTGAAGTAATATCAAATGAATTAATTTTTGTATTTAACTTGGCGCTATTAACATGATTGTCTTTGATTAATCTACTCGAGGTCCCAGGTTTATTATATCCCAAAAGATATTTTCCTGGGACCCTCCCTTGTATGGTCAAATTGTTTCAACACATTGAAAAAAGAAATAATATAATGTATATTATTTGCGCTGTACAAGTCAAAAATAAATAAAATTTATTATTATTATAATATAGGCCATGATGTTTTTAATTGGAAAAATATCCTACAAGTATTGAGTTTCCTAACAAGCCAATGCAAATCTCACCAAATGAAAGACCTTTTCAGTTTTAATTCCTTTTTGGCTACAAATATACAAACACTTCAGCCAAACTATTTTCTTCAGTATTGTTTTCTTGTATCCAATTAAGTGTATCTTTTTCACCATTCTTTTTTTACATGTCCTAGTTAACAGGATGCCGTAAAACCATATGCCGCCTCAATTCTCCATCTGAGTATAAAAGTAGAAAATATAAATGAATCCAGTGAACATTAGAAATATACTGGTTTTGTATGTAATGGCTCAGTTATATTGGTCTGGTAGAAGAGACAATATAAAAATTTAAATCGTTGAATAAAATCATGAACAAACGAGATGCCGGCACAAAATATGCAAACTGGGGTGGATACTACTCTTAATTTCTACTACATCGTACATATTACACCTAGTTACCATCTCATGATTTTGCCTAATTTCTGCAGCATAGGGTTATACAAAATCGATACTACGGCAATTATCTTTTGAACGATAAAAATGTAACATCGTAAATGATTAAAATGTAGCGCCGCAAACGATTAAATGTAGCATCGAAAACGATTAAAATGTAACATCGTAAACTATTATAACGTAACATCATAAACGATTATAACGTAACATCATAAACGATTAAAACATAATATCCTAAACGATTGAAGTGTAATATAGTAAACGATTAAAATGTAACATCGTAAACGATTAAAATGTAACACCGTAAACAATTAAAATGTAGCACCATACACGATTAAAATGTAACACGTAAACGATTGAAATGTAATATCATAAACGATTAAAATGTAATCGATAGATTTGCAAATGGGTGACGTTAACTTGAGTTTAGATTAGAACTAGAGGAGAGCAGAAAGCTAAAGTTTGTTACATGGCTCTCCTCCAGATATGTAACATATTACATAAATCGACTTTTATGATTTTGTTGCTTCTATATTTCTGACGCATTTTTTACAAATTTAATGATGAACCGACATTTATTTTGTGATAATTCATGGCCTTATTTGAGAAGCTGTGATAATGATGAAGCCTGGATTTAAGCATGTATTTTAACTTATATAGTAATAATCATAGCCGAGTTTAAGCACGAAAACAGGCTTTTTTTTATGAATTTGCGATATTGGTTTGATATAATTTTTATGAATTAGTGCTCCGGATGCATCCTCTGCTGTCGTTTTGTGAATGAGAGGAAAAACGCTGCGTATGTGGTGAGGTAGCATTCTATGAGTACCCTAATTTTGTCTAGGAGAAAGTTTGTTAGTTTTAAGTTGAACTAGGAACCTCTTATTTCCCGGAAAACAAACTATCGGACTATTATCTAGGGAAACGTTTGTGTGTCGCAGAAAAGTATTTCTGAATGGAAAAAGTGCTAAAATTATGCTGTAATATTGTGGACACATTATTTACAAGAATTTCGTTAACTATACAAATATAAAATTAACTTATTATACCATAAAACCCCGTGTTTAGGCAGTGGTCCGTTCTATAAAGTTGTTTGGAGTATCCTATTTTGCGTTATACTTCCATACATGTATTCAGTCATCGTTGGGCCCTCAGCAAAATGATGCGACGTCACTGAAAATGACACAACAGCACTCTACATTCCAAGTTACTCGAGAACGTATGATTGACGTTGGGTAGATACTAGTGGTAAGCAGCGTATTGGAGGACACGCAGGGGCATTTAATTTTTCAAATTTATTGAAACTCATTTGTTTGATGATGGGTCAGTTGGTGGTGATTTTACTTCTTTTCTGCCGATAAATTAGCTTAAATTTGTAGGACGTGAAATCGACCGATTCAATGATCATGTTGACAAGTCATTCTGCCTACTCCAATCCTTAACCTGTTAACTGGGTATGACGACATTTTTCGTCATGCCCGGAAGACTACCAAAATGCGAATGACGACATTTTTCGTCATGCCCGGAAGACTACCAAAATGTCTCCCCAAAAAAAAGTCCCCAGTGTGAAACGAGTTTCACAAAATTTTATTCCCCGGTTAACAGGTTAATATGTAGATGCGAGTGGTTTCTTCCAAATCTTTTTTTGTTTTACGTATATCGTTAGATACAGTAATGCTATCTGGGCTGAGTGTCCTGTATTTAAATGGACCAATCAGAATCATGAAAGGTAAGTATTTGTCCTTCGCCGAAGTCTTTTTCGTATTTGTTCCCGAACACGCAGCATATTAGATGTTATGTAAATATCACATGAAGAAATAAGGGTAATAATCCGCCGTCACACGCAGCATATCATCTAGATGTTATGTAAATATCACATTCCCTTCCCTCACTTCAAATTGGGTAGCGTTAGACAGGTGAAAAGTCAGATATTTTCGTAACTTCTCATAATTCTTCACCACATGGGTTTGCTTTCTAACTCATCTTTACTACATGGGTCACAGTAAAGCGAAAGCATTCGGGAGGCGCACCTCAAGTGCTCGTGTAACATTTTGATAAAGATTCGGAACGATATTTTCATTTAAATAAGTTAAAAAATATGCTTTACATAATTCTTAAGATATAAAACAATATATTTAAATTTATTTTAAATAAACAATGTTTTTACCGTCATATAAAAATCGTTTCGTCGTTCAGCTCCTTGCAATCATTGTTTAAAAAAAAAGGATATTATATTAATAGAATGCACTAATTATTTTTAAAAATGTAAATTTATATATTCTGAAAGTAACTAATGCTTCGTAATAACCAATTTTAGACTTTTAACTGTAAAAGATTGAAGAAAAAATACAATCTTCTAACATCAAGCCATCTTACAGATATATCGCAAGCGACGACGTTATTTTTTCTGATCGCGGGTGATAACATTTAAGCATCATAATTAATGCTTGTTAATTAATCATAATTAATGCTTGTTAATTAATCATCATAATTAATGCTTGTTAATTGATCATCATAATTAATGCTTGTTAATTGATCATCATAATTAATGCTTGTTAATTGATCATCATAATTATGATGACCATCATAATTCACGCTTGTTAATTAATCATCATAATCAATGCTCTTGTTAATTAATCATCATAATTAATGCTTGCTATTAGTCAATGCTTATTCAGAATATTTCTTAAGGTCAAATATTTGGTGATT
Organism: Dysdera silvatica; assembly: GCA_006491805.2. Lineage (NCBI taxonomy): Eukaryota > Metazoa > Arthropoda > Arachnida > Araneae > Dysderidae > Dysdera > Dysdera silvatica. The sequence goes on along the minus strand of QLNU02003225.1, from coordinate 40,625,615 downwards.
TTCAGTAGAATGGTGTGGGATTTATATATTTATATTTCATATACCTGAATTCCAAATCACCAAATTTTCGTTTATATAAATTTTTGATTTTATGGAATAAGTATGTTATTAAAATTGTCTGTAGGTCTTCTTGGCGGCTATATGTGAGTATGATTTGAAATATATCTACCTGTGAGTTTTAGGTAGTATAATTTCGATTCCAAGAAAACATACATATAGCTAAAGTAATACTACAAATACCTGACTTCGAAATAGTTCATACACTTCGGAATAACCTAACTAATAAATTGTGAATATTTTCACCACATTTAAACTAATTATATCCGTCCAAATAAAGTTTGATTTGATTTTGGTGGACACAAATTTGAAATAAAAACAAATATACAAAATAGCATCTGGTCTTTAAACTTGTAAAATTGCATTTATAAAGAAAGCATTGTAACAAATTTAATTTAAATGAGATTGGCGGTTTCCGAAAATATATTTAAATGTATTAAGCTGGTGTGTTCACAAATTCAAATATTTGTTCAAGGTAAAAATAAACAAGAGTGAGAACGCTTCTCCGTCGAGGTTTTAACTTTTCTAAGATAAATATGAGTTGTGTTTCGATGCTCGAAAATCTTACAAAAACACGTTAAATAACTAAAATTGCTTGAAATTAAATTTTAAAATGTTATCAATTTTGGAATTTAAGATACGTTTATTTAACTTTATGCTTTGTAAATACTTAGTTCAAACATATGAAGTTTAGTTTAGTAGATTTTTGTAAGTAATTAATTTAGGATGGATTTTCTCCCGGCATTTCTTTCTCTCAGACGCGAAAAATTTCAAAGATAATGAAAATTTGAAAAGACGCTGAAATTAAATTTACCGGCTTTAGGCAACCTAGGAAAGCCGAAAAAAGGGGATCTCTTTTGTTTAGTAAATGGCCAACTAGCAAAGCTTACCTGCTCTAAGTTGCCAAGGTTCCTTCGGCTTCAAAATCCATTTATTTACTTGGTAACATTAACATTAAAGGAGTCAAAATCCAAAGTCAAGATTCAGGGATATCTATTAAGTGAATTAAAAATGGAGGGCTTTAAGAAGGATTGTAGCCAGAATGAAGGGGCAACAAGGGCAAAGCATAGGGCAAATGGGGCCAAGCCCTTGCTTGCCCCGGCTTTGCTACAGGACAGGCTTTAAGGCAGAGTAATGTCATTCCAACAATGTTATTAAATTTAGTCTCAGAAACCGCAATAACCAAGATGTGAGTAAACCCATGTGAAACAATTTTCAGTAGAACCGTGCAACACTTAGTATTATCAGAGTTATAATTTTAATAAATATAGATGCCACTAGGCTAAAACAAGCTCTGTAAAAGTTTGAAAATGGCGCAAAAGAATTTGAGTTCTTAACCAGTACAGACATGAGTAAATGTTAATTCATGGAATAAAAAAAGGTTCCAGAATGTGAATGATAAATAAACAGTACCTTTCAAGTACAATTGTCCAGAACAATAGTTTAAATATTTTGGGACCATTTTAACGGAAGTCTGCAAGATTAGTACAGAGATTTCAACAAGAAAAGCAGCTAGGTGGTCGATACTATTTCGCATTCGGGAAAGTATTTGTCCGGCCGCATCTATCAAGTTTTAGCATTTCAAATATCGCCATTACGGATTGCCCTTCTTCCTTAAGTCAAGGACACACACGGGCAGGAAAAAAAAATATACGTTAATCACGAAAATCTGTAATTGGCCGACAGTTCGCGCCAAATCTGTATGTAGCCGTTGGATGTGACGTAACGAGCATATTCGCGGGAAAAAGTGTGAAGAAGCGTCGGAGCTTTCAGGGAGGCCAGACGTCAAAATGGCCAACCTCTAAATTAATATTCCTCTCACTATTACGTTGCCATTGTAACCAAGATTCGTATCAAGTTAGCAGTACGCTAATATTGAAGCAAAGTGCTTTAAATAAATATATTAAATAAGATGAGAAGTAATTATTTCTATACGAATAATTTCCATTGGCGACATACTGGCAAGCCGCCATTCGAAGTCTTTAACTGCCTAATATAACAGCCAAGAAAGCCCACAGAGCCTTGCCGCTGTACATCATTTTTGGTGACAGAAAGTGAGATTCGACCCGCATCAAACCTCGGAGAAGTTACAAAAGGAGAAAAGTACAGTGCCAGCCTAAAAGAAGGAGCCACAACACGACCGAGAAACAAAGCCAGTCGTTGCCTCACCCTACTCCTACAACACCGCCGAGTCAACGGGTTACGTAATAGTGGATGTGCCGCAAAGAAGAAACGTGCCGCATTGTGTTAGTGATATAGCGCTTCCGTGAAAGAAGAAAAAAAGTGGAAGCTATCAAGATATCTCCAGTAATCTATGTGCGTGTACGGTAGCGAAAAACATAATAAAAAACCGCGCGCGATAATTCGTGCAAAAATAAATAAATCGAAAATAATTCGTGTGCCGCAAGGAAATAAAAAAAAAAAGAGCAGAAAAACCAGGAGTCAATAAACGGTAAGTGAGTGTATATTAAAGAAAAAGAAGAGTTCAAACTTAGAACGGAAGCTCCAATTCTATTAAGTATATAGATTTAAGCTTCATGGCTACGGATATTAAATGCTAATTAAGTATCTGTTTATGGTAATAATAATTTCATGGAAATTTATTGTGATCATATATTCAGGAAAAGAAGAGGTGGTGTATGTATGTGTGTGTTATAAAGGTATAATTGTCTGTGTACCTAATTCAAACTCGATAATATATAGTAAATATTAGCTTAAGATATAAAATATTACTGAAATATTAAATATCATTTAAAAATAAACATTGCTATATATATGTATAAAAATAGTAAACCACATCGATAGAGGCCCCCATAAAGATACATTTGGAGAATGGCGCCGAAAAGAGGAATCAAGTCTGTCGTCCCCTCACGACTAAGGAATAAAAGGTCTACTCGTCCCCCTCACTCATTGCGAAATATAGAACGTACTATAGAAAACGTTGTAAGGAACGAAGCACTGGAATCGTCTGATGATGATTATTTATCGCCACGACCGGAACCAAACTCGGGCCGATCCACACCCGCCGGAGGTAAGGACACGAGGGATAAGCCGGAGAAAGAGGTCAGGTTGGCCGAACTGGAAATCCAAAGGTTAAAACTACAAATGGAAAATAAAAAGATAGAATTAGAACACGAATTTAGAATGAAACAATTAGAGAGTCAGGGAACGAGAACCCCAACTGTCGATATGGGAAACCACCCTTCGGAGAAAAAGGCAGAATTGTTTAGGAAAGCAGCAATAAAAATACCAGAAACTGCTGACCAGTTGCCCTTGTATCTAATTAGCATTGAAAAATTATTCACATCTTTCGTTATAAATGACAATGAAAAGGGAGCATTGATCTTACCACTCTTAGGTCCCTGCGGTCCTGACGTTATAACACAACTTTCCTCTGAGGATCTACAGAACTATGGGAAAATAAAGGCGAAGTTACTTCAATGCGCTAGTTTATCCAACGCAGAATATTTAAACAAATTCAAAACCCTTGCTAAACAACCCCGTGAAACCTACGGCGAATTTCTAAGCCATTTACAATCATTATTCCGATATTATGAGCGATCCAAACAGGTCTCTACATTAGATGAATTGCGTGACCTAATGGTAAGCGACCAGCTAAAATCGTGCCTCAGCCCTCAGTGTCTGCAATACATAAATCTTAAGGAAAGTGAGAGCCCTTTAAAGTCCGACCAGGTAGCAGCTTTAGCACAATCTTACGAGGCTAGCCGTGGTGCTAACACCCAATACAAAGCTCCGATTCCAAGAGAAAATTTTAGATATGCAAAGCCCATCTACGTACAGGGGAAGGACATAAGGCCAAGTGGAAAGGTATGGAATACCGCGCCCCGACAGAAGGCCAACGTGGACGGGAAAAGACAGGATCGCCCTCCAGTATTTAAGGCTACAGACAAAGCAAATAAGAAACCTGTTAGATGGTGTCACGAATGTAAAAACAACACGCATGATACTCAGTATTGTTGGTTCGTGAAGAGACAAACGGTAGGAGGTCAGGTACGACAAGTTTCCACAAAAGGGGACCATGCAGAAATAGGCCCCACTGAACAGAGAAGAAGTGTAGTGGAAGAGCCGATCGTAGCTAAGGTAACTGCATTGCATCTTGAAAAACCAGAAATGCCGCAGACGAAGCATAAAAATATCACAATTGAAGGAAAAACATGCATGGAAGTAATAGTTGACAGTGGATGTTCCTGCTCACTTGTATGTAGAGAAGGACATGTTGCCAGAAAGGGTAGCACAGCCAGCTATCCCCATTCAACTCCAAGGAGCATTTGGAGAACCGATTAACGCCAAATTGGTTAAAGTCCGGATCAGTTTGGGAGAAGCGTATAGCCCAGACGTAGAGCCAGCCATTAAAATTTTGGCTGCTTTATCAAATCAACTCAGATGGGGTCCTTTAATAAACCCATCTGTCATACAGGAATTGCAGGAGCAGAGACTGAAACATGACCAGGCAGACAGGCATGAACTGAAAGAGGTGGGAAGAACAGATGCGAGTGATGACGAACAGGAAGGAGTATGCAATAAAGTCGCCGTTCCGAGCGTTAATGACATACCCGCAATACCTAAAAACGTCATAGCTCAAACGACACAGACAGTGCCACGGGCTACGAGCATCCCAGATAAAGAGGCCGATGACGTCTCAGCAAAAGGACAGTTTCTATTATCACAGCGGAGTTGCTCGACATTATTAAATGCATTCGATGATAGCAAAAGTAAAAAAAATGGATATTTTATTCAGGGTGATTTGTTGCACCATAAAGATGTAATAATGGGAGTTAACGTCGAACAATTAGTACTACCTTTAAAAGAAAGAGATAAAGTGATGAATATGGCCCACTCAACGAGTTTCAGATCACATTTCGGTTTAAAAAAAACGGTCGAAAGAATAAAATTGTCATTTTATTGGCCAGGCATTAGGAAGGACATAGAACAGTATTGCACTTTGTGCAAACCATGTCAATTAAAAAGAGTCAAAATCTTTCGTGACCGAACACCAATTTCTTCCATTCACAGGCCAGAAGTTCCGTTCTCCACCGTACACTTAGATTGTCTCGGGCCTATCCAACCGAAGTCAGGTCGAGGACATCAATATATTCTTTGTTTAATAGACCAGCATAGCCGCTGGCCAGAGGCCATACCGCTAAAATCATTGACAGCCAAAAGTACTTATGAAGCGTTAATGTCTATCTTCACGAGATCTGGCGTACCACGATACATCATATCGGATCAGGCTACAAATTTCACTTTTAAATTAACCAAAGAATTCTTAGCATTAATGGGCGCATCACCAAAATTTGTAACGCCGTCTCACCCAGAGGCTAATGAATTAGCAGAGAGATTAGTGGGAGTATGCAAGAAAGCACTCCACCACGTCATTAATGAAAAGGGAAACCAATGGGACCGCCATTTACAATATGTTATGTTCGCCATTCGGGAAGTCCCAAACAGCACAACAGGAATGAGTCCGTTTATGCTAATGTATGGAAGACATATAACAGGACCGTTAGCGATTATGAAGGAACATTGGACCGAAGAAAATGGAGATCCGGTAAAATTAGCAAACCCTATACACTCATATCTCGCTAACTTAAAACAAAAAATTGAATTCGCCGCCAGAGAAGCAAAAATTCATTCGGAGTTGGAACAAGATAAGTATACACACCGATATAATACCCGAGCTAAGGCAAAAACTTTCAATGTTGGAGATTCGGTAATATTGTTGTTACCCGATAGTGCAAATCGGCTTCTAGCGAAATGGACTGGTCCAGCCACAATATATAAGAAACGAAGCGATCACAGTTATATTGTGGAGATGGAAGATGGTGCAAAAAGACATGTCCATGTGAATAAGATGCGACCGTTCTTACGACAGATCCATAGAATAGGAGTCATTTACGAAGAACATGAAGCATTTGGCCAGATTGAGACAGTGCCTATAACAGGAGGAAATCAAACTACTGAGCTGAATAATATTGACGACTTAACATTTGAAGGCGTAAGCCGAGCCCAAGAAATGGAAATACGGGAAATGATTCAGAGGACGAAGTCCTTCTTTACGAACAAACAAGGTCGAACTAACGTTATTGAACACGAG
>QLNU02003225.1:40572029-40605500 GCA_006491805.2 Dysdera silvatica | reverse complement strand
GCTGTTAAGATATTTGTTAAAGAATTTTGCAAGTATGTCTTCTACATATTCTCCAGCTTCTTTTAGGATATCTAATGTAATACCATCATCACCAGGGGCTCTTCCTTTCTTCATGCTTTTTATTGCAAATGAAACTTCTTCTTTTAAGATTTTAGGAGCTATTCCTTCGACTATTTCAATGTCTTCGTTTAATTCACTGTTACTTTCGTATAGATTTTTGTAGAATTCTTCAACTCTTCTAAGTATTTCTTCCCTATTTCTTGTTACGGTGCCATCCTCTCCTTTTAATGCAATGATGTGTTTCTTCCCAATAGACAAACTCCCTTTAACAACCCTAAGGCTCTTGTTATTTTCAATGGCTTCCTTTACTAGCTCACAGTTGAATTTTCTTATGTCTTCTTTCATGCTTTTGCGCAGAGTTTTACAAAGTTCTATGTACTCAATCCTGGAACTGGTATTTCGATTGTCCACCTTCATATCTCTTCGCCTTTTCATGAGCTGTTTCGTCTTCTCAGATAATTTGCTATTGTGCTTTTTACAGGTTACACCACCAATTTCCCCAGCAGTTTCAACTATTGTCTTAACAATGTTTTCATTTGCTTCTGAGATGTCAACTTCTTCAATAAGTCCTTCCAGTGCAGAAAAGCGATTTTTTAATTCCAACTTGAATGCCTCGGTATTTTCTTTTAATTTCTTTAAATCCACCCTCTTACTTACTTGTTTCCTAATGAGCTTCTGTCGTTCTAATTTAGTATTTAAGTGCATTTTACATCTCACCATTCGATGATCACTTCCAGTATTAAATCTGTTCAGTACGCTGCAATCTTCAATAATTGATTTCTTGTTTGCCAGTATATAGTCAATTTCGCTGGTTCCTCCATTGGGGTGTTTCCATGTCCATTTTCTTTGCGGTTTCTTCTTAAAAAATGAATTCATGATGCTAAGGTTTTCAGCTTCTGCAAATTCGATGAGTTGATCGCCACGTTCATTCCTTTCCCCATATCCGTATTTACCAACCGATGTCTCTCCTTGTTCCTGTTGTCCAATTCTTGCATTGAAATCCCCCATGATGAGCTTGATATGTTGTTTCCCTTTGGTGTGTAACTCTTTGATTTCTTCATAAAATTCTTCAACCTCTTCGTCGGTATGGCTTGATGTTGGTGCATATACCTGTACTATCTGAAGTTGGTATCGCTGGGTTAGTTGAACAACGAGCCTCGCTGCTCGATCTGACGTGCTTTCGACTTCAAGAAGGTAGTCTTTAATTCTTTTGTTGATTAAGAAGCCAACACCACTTGTTCTTCCAGTTTCCGTTCCTCTATAGTAAAACAAATGTCCGCTTTTCAGTTCCACCAACTCTTCACCTTTTCTTCTAATTTCACTGAGTCCTACAATGTCCCATTTGATCTTGTCTAGTTCCTCTTCCAATTCCTGAAGTTTTGCTTCAGAAGCAAGGGATCGTCCATTAAACGTAGCCAAGGTCAATAACAAACGGCAGCCTGGGCCATTCCAGTGATTCTTAGCACCCCCTGCTTTCATGCCACGCTGACCGCTGCCTTGATCAGGAGCACTCCAGCACCTGGAGACTAGGGGCCATGGTTTTTGGTGTATTAGCATATTGGAGGAATTAGCCATCATTTCACCACGCTGGCTAGACGGGTTGGTGAATTAGCCCTCCCCTTCCGCCTTTCCATCCGTGCAGCAAATATTAATTTGCCTCTTGGATAGAAAGCTCAGCCTGCACCACTTGAAGGCGGGGTAGGACACTTGGTTACTGGCCCGGCCATTTCCACACATCGTCACATACGTTCAGCGTGTGGGTCTCCTTCCAGTTAGATACCAGCAACCCTTTTGCAGGCCATATATATATATATAAGGTGCTTAGCAATCCCCAGATAGTAACTACACAGCGGTGTTTCTGGGACAATTTTGAGTAAAAAAGGGTCTTCGTTTTGATGACAGGTGAAAACTTTTTGTGATAATCGCAAAAAAGTCCAGCCAATGAGCATGCTATCTGCATCCGATAACGTCTTCGCTAGTTTACTTAAAACAAATTACAGAAAACTTGTTTCTTCATGGCCGTGGTGTAAAGCACTAGACAGTTTATTCGGTAATTTAATTTCAAAAGCGAAGCGCACGGGCGATTTTTTTAACCGATTGGATAGATTTTACGTCGGAACTACGCGATGGCTTTCTTGGGCGGTTACAGTAATAAATCACTAGTTCCGACGTAAAATCTATTCAACTGGCTGAAAAAAATAGTTCATGATTTCACTTTTGAAATTAAATTGCCAATTAAACTGCCTAGAGTTTTCCATCACGCCTATGCAGTGACGGTTTTAGTACTTGAGAGGCTCCAGGCGCAATCTAATTTGGGCCCCCCCTTTTCTAAGATTTTTTTTCTGTGGCCTTTCCTGTTCCTACCTATCATAACTATTGTCGTAACTAGGGGGATGGGGAGAGTATCAGTCACTAGAAAAATATTACTCCCCTAGGAAATTTCTGACTCAGTTCAATATCTAAGTAATTCTAAGGGTTGTCCACTGAGGTGGCGAGCTATAGCCCTCAAAAACAATTAGCCCCCAACAGCTCGAGGCTAGTTGCGCAAATACCAACAACTATTAGGAGGTAGCAAAATTTTTAGATTATATGAAGGGGTGAAAATCATACCGATATAAGTGAATTTTATAACAGTTCTTCAAACGAAGTTCATCTTCAATACACAAGGGACGTTCAAGCATTACGTAACCATTATAGGGAAAGGGATCTTTGCTTATTTTTGCTGACCACAGATATGTATCTAAAATGGACAAAAATGTGCTTACTTAGACTTAGTACTTGCACTGCCCCACAGATACACAGTGAATCTTATAAAGTAAAACTCAGATCAGAGGCCGCCTTAGGATTTGGGAGGTCCAAGACATGTATAATTTGCGAGTCTCCCTATATTTGAAAGTTCTTCTAAAAAGTTCTTCTAGGTTCTCAAACTTATTACCCTGTGACCACAACCTTTACATGCGCATGATCCGTATCATTCGGTTAACATTAATTGAATTCATAATTGGTAAAATTTTTCTAATTTTAAACTTTTAAGTAAAATAAATGTTTGAAATTCTTCTATTTGTTCGGTTGAAAGATTAAAGTTGAGAAAAACTTATTCACCTAATTCTCTGCCAAATTATGCACTTCCACGAAAAAATATTATTTTCCATTATTTGCTGGATTTTCCATTTTTTTTTATTAAAAAGGTATTTAGAATTTCTTTAACTAAATTAACAAAGAATTATAGCGTTAGTTTCTGAATAACATATATAGCAAACAGAAATATTAAGTTATAAAACGTGCAAATATTCAGATTCAAAAAACCAATAATATCTAGTTTTTACACCTTTAATTTGTTCGTAACTCGCGAAAAGAATACGTTTTGCAAAATTCACCCTTTTAGACGCTAATTATGTTTTCGTTTCGATCTCGTGCTTCCATTTAAACATTATCTGGGTTTCTATTGACTAGTACTGATAGTACAGGTAGAACACAAACACTTGAAACGCTTTGCAGGGAAATTAGCTGGATGAAAATTTGTTTCTCTTACTTCTTACAGCTGCTAATATTGTGACTTGTCGATAGGAGAAATTGTGAGATTTTGCTATGTGAAATCTATGGAATATTAAAAGAAGTGATATATTAAGGGTCCGTCTTCTTATATTTAATAGTACCATATTTTGTGATATGTAAGAATTAGATCTTACATTGGTCAGTTAAACTTTTACGGGAGTCTTGAAAGTTTCTGGAGTGTGTACATTTGTAGGATTCCTGTATGTGTCACTTTCACTCGTAAATGCAGTGTGGTGTCTAAACATCCTGAGTTAAGTTCTTGTCCACATGCCTATTGCTTTGGTAAATTGATTGGCATTCCCATGAAAAAGTTTTGTCTTGCTCGTTTCTAGGGACCAGGATTTCACATGTAGTTTATTCAGGGATTGTTAATGGCGAACTTGGCAGGAAAATGTAAAGCTTGGGTGCTCGCCTCAGGCTTAACGGCAGCCATGCGAAATTTTAAGAAAGGCAAAAAATGTTGTGTGTAATTGGAAGCCTTTCTCTCTGTTTCGAGGTGGGAGGGAAGGGTTAACACGTAGCCACATGTGGAAATTAACTGTGATTCCCTTTCATTCAGTTCCCAACATTTGTCTGTATTTAAATTCAACAGAAACGTTTGTGTGAAGACATCATGATACATCACATAGCCTGCAAGCCATAAAAGTAAAATCTATAAACACTTCGGCAAAAATTATGAATAGATTATCCGTAGAATGAATAGAATATGGGATTGCGAATGATTGAATGATAGAATATGGGATTGCGAATGATTGAATGATAGAATATGGGATTGCAAATGATTGAATGATAGAATATGCGATTCAGTATTATGAATAGAATATGCGTAGATTAAGCACACATTTTATTTTAAAAATATTTATTTGTGGTGAAAATTTGTAAAATATATTTAGTACGTGAAAATTTAGAACGATATAATAGTTTTTTTGGGTTTTTTTTTTGTGGCCCTTCAGATTTTGAGGCCTGTGAAATACTGAGGCCCCAGGCGCGTGCCTCGTGCACCTGTGAGGAAATACGCTACTTAGCCGATACGGAAATAAGTTTTTTGTAATTCGTCTTAAACTTACCAGTGAAGGACTTAACAAATGTAGACAGCAAGCTCACTGATTGGACTTTTTTTGCCATTATCATAAAAATCTTGACCTGTCTCCAAAATGAAGACCACTTTTTTATCTTAAAATTATCCCAGGAACACCGCTGTGTGGTTATTATCAGATTATCCAGTTGTTGAACATCCTGTATATATATATATATATGTGTGTGTGTGTGTGTATGTTTTACGGCACAGGAAGTGGTAAGTTCCTACTACGCTAAGAATTACAATTTTTCAATGGATCCAAATCACTGCCACTTCGAGAATCAAACTGTGGCATACCAATCAGTACAAAAAACCAGGAGTGCTCGGTATTCTTGGTACCGGAAGTACTTGGTAGAGTGGTGCCAATTCGTTTGCTGAACGAATTTGCCCATCTATCATGAATGAGCAGGCTCGCTCAGTGAGTCGAATATTGAGCGATTCGACACCCAGCCACTACTTGGCAAAGGTAGAGTCAAATCCAGTTTTTGCACGGTCGTAAAACGCTCTACCTCTTCGCCGTAGCCTGGTAGAGTCCAGCGGGATCGGCCCTCTGGAAATGTAATTAGCCTCCCTCTGGAAAATGTTTTTTTAATAATAATTTTTTTATATTTTTTTAAAATTTTTTATTTGTATAAAATTGTACATGAAAATAAATATTATTCGTAGACGTTTAATCTCTATTTCTACGATAAATCTTGCGTACGTAAGAATGTTTACAAAAATGTCCATTTACAGCTATTCTAAAATAAGTATAAGAGTAATTATAAAATGTAGTATACTTTTGTAAGTTTTCAAAGAAAAATATTCGTTAATAAATTCACTCGTTAATATTAAATATATCAGACTATTCAGATATTTAGTATTATTAAATACATTAATAAAATACGCTAAAACATTAACAAATTTTAAGCTTTCCTGAATTTTTGGAGTCCTCCTGTAACGTGTGTTCCGCTACTGGCCTGGTCAAGGTATCGTACAATCATAAACGAAGTCATGCGCAGTAAAATTCAAATCACGTTTCAGACTTTACCGAAGACCAAAGGATCTATGAGTAATTTTATGGAATTTACAATAAAAATGATTTTATGAAGTCAATAAAATGATGGCAATTTTATAAAATTCGTTTTCTGTACAGTAAATAAAGATTGCATGTGTTTTAATTACGAGCAATGCGTTTTATCTTATTATCAATACGCCTTCAGAATCTGTTGTTCCATACAATGAATGTATCACCATTTTTAAACGATCATGTACTTGATTAAAATTCTTCAACTACTTTTTAAATGGGGCATGCAAAATGACTGAATCATGGGACGAGAAATTTCAAGAGGAAGGGATCAGCAAAGAAGAAGGAAAAGGAGATTTTGTGCTTTTGACATGTGTCTATGTTTAGTATACGTTCTCCTTCTCATAAAAATACAAGCATTGCAGATCTGCATGCCCTATCATGTTGGGAGATCGCTTCCACCAGAAAGAAGATCTGTGACATAAGAATGCTCTTAGCCATAGCACCACGTATCGGTGGATTGAAGAAAAAGAATTTTACATTCGGCTCCAGATTTGCTTTATTCAAAGCGTCTTCCAATGCGATAGTTGTTTCCTAAAAGATGGTCATGGTTTTTCCGTTCCACGAAAAGCTTTTTTCCCTGTAGACTCTCAACATACATTTTTAATACTTTCTTGTTCATGTTAAAGCGCTTTGCTTTCTCGTAAAATATCAGACTCCAACATTTCTTATACTTAACAGAAAAGTATTGTTGTTATGCGTATACCACTGAAATTCCTCCCTGAAAAGTCATCTTTAAATATATATAGCAACTTATTCCTAAAAAAAGATGGGCAGCACGTTATTGTATAAAGCTGCTCACTTTTTATTATGCGATTATGATTTTGTATCATGCAACAATTTTTTACAACTATAAATTATCTTACTATACATATTTTTTTTCGCTGTGCAGCTATGATATCTTCCGTTGATATATGCAAGTTTTATTAGAAAATGTAAGAGCCTAGCTTCAAATATATAATTTTATATAGTTTATGTTATACAATCTCCACTATACAACTTCGTTAGTTTCTAATAACTATAATTGAGTACCCTATTAGTGTATATGTTATAGTTATATATGTATGTTAGCAGAGACGAATTTTAGTCATATGGCGCCCCGTGCGAGCAAAAAATTTGGCGCCCCTTTCTAGCGAAGTATTAAATATTTTTAAAATATTTCCTTTTATAGGGGCAGTTTTTCTAATTCTAAATATCTCATCAACGGGTTACTGAACTTTATTACAGTTGAACCTCGTTAAGAAGAACCGTTTTCTGAAGTCCCGTCAGATTGTATAGCATACTATCCTTTCTGGATAAGACGAATTACTGTTAATACGAACAGATTTTCTGTTCCCCTTGGTGTTCGTCTTAACGAGGTTCGATTATATAAATACTACTGGATATTAATACAAAAGGAAAAGCCACTATAATAACTAAATTTTCCTTACAACAAATGTCACATAACTAAACTATAGGTACCTTCCTTGATGGGTTAAAAATGAAATTGTTTTAGTATAAAATTTAAAGCCTCATGTGAATTTAAATAATCTGAAATGTCTTCTGTACAGTCAAGTTTCCATGTTCATGCAGTTTTTACTAATTAGCCTGAATTTATTCTTACCGGTTTCGGAAAACATGTGGAAGTAAAAGTAATTCCATATTGCATTCATAGAACTTAAAAACATCAAATTGATTTATTTAAACTTATTTAGGGATAAGTCCTTATATGAGCAAATTGGATTTGGCTTTGTTCGCATTTTGGGGACATAAAGCCTTTTTGGGGTGCCCTTGGCTTGGTTTGGAGCCTAGTGTGACGGTAGCGGTCGCGCCGCCCTCAATCCGTCACTATATTTTTTAGTCACATATAGTTATTATATGTATATAATTTATGTATATAATTATATGTATGTTGATCGTGCTGCAGATGTATATATAATTTATGTGTGCTGATCGTGTATAGATATATGTATAGTTAGATTTTGCATATAATTTATGGCATACGTTATATGCGCTCGTTTTGCAATATAGTTATATGTTGATCGTATATAGATATATGCATATAATTTACGTTATAGTTATATGTTGATCGTATATAGATATATGCATATTGTATAGATATATGCATGTAATTTATGTATAGTTATATGTATATTGGTTACATATAGTTATACGTTAATTATGTGCAATAATATGCATGTTAGTTATGTATTGTGAGTTATTTATTCTTAAATACATCTATGGTAATTACTATATCATTAAATACATGTATGTTAGTCATGTATTGTTAAATATATGTATATATGGTTAAGTTTGTACAGTAGTCTCGCTAATTAGAACTAATTGAGACCGATACCTATTCGTACTAATACATTTTAGAATTAACTAAAATCTTCAATAGAGAATTTATTCCGTTAGCTATAATTATTTGATGTTTGTGTGTTTTAGTATTCGCGCGTAATAGACAACAGACGATGGACGGGAACGGAAAATTTGCCCGTCCTTTATGGCAAATTCCACAAGTTGACAACAAACAGTGCGCTGTTCGTTTACGTTTTGTTACTCGACTGAAAAGAAATCGGATTAAACAGATCTTCGGATTAGCGTGATCCGTGTTAACGCGACTCTACTGTATGACTATATTTCGTTTTTCTATATAACTGTATACATACGGTGAGATCTTTCCATAATAATATTGCCCATTACCGTATTTTCCATGATGCTTTCAACTATAGAGTATATTAGGTTCAGCAAGAGATACCTTTCCGCGGTACCTAAAATATCTTTGTAAGCATATTTTATTATTTTGTAGTTTCCATGGGCGCCCATATGGGGGCGAGGGTTCTCTAGGGCCCCCAACTAGCCGTTTAAAAATTTGATTTGCAAGGTTCTGCTATGCATTTAGTTTCAAAGGTTTTACAAGTAGATTTTAAAATAAGGTACTTTTTAGCTCATTACTAATTGTCAAGCAGTATCAATTATTTTTGTAGCATTTTAGTATCTTGTACATTCATTACATGTTTGACAGCCTTGAGTATGGGGTAATAATTTTTCTAAGCCCCTCCCCACAACCAGAAATACTCATATGGACTCCCATTGTAGTTTCTAGTGCTTAATTACGCGCAAAGTGAAAAATAGGATAAATTGCATATTTAAAAAGACTTCGTGGTTGTGGATCTCACTAGTGACGGATTAAGGCTTTCATGAGCCATGGGCCGAAAATATTGAATAGGGCCCTTAAAAAAATGTGGCTCTTGCATTATTCAGTTGGCGCAGTATAGCTCAGATGCTCTTGCGCCATAAAAATCCAAACAAACGAAAAAAAAATATTCAATTAAAAATTATGAATTTTCTTTGAATTTATATATTTCAATATTCAGGTTTACCAGTAACGAAAATTTCTGGGATAATTGTAAATAAAGATGATTATAATAACACTTAAATACCAGGTCTCTGCCGGCGCCCTTGCCCCGGGCGAACTTTGTATATACATAATTTCGGCACTGAACTGTACTTAATCTAATTTTTAAAACATAAGATAGTATGTAGCTTTTTAAATTCATATAGTTCTATAAATGCAAAAAAAAATATATTATAGCTGTTATGCCTTTAAATAAAAGTTAAAGCCCTTAAACCAAATTAAATTAATTAAGATCCAATAGTATTAAATATTTCGTTTTTCCAATGTATTTAAATATATAATAGCAGCTAGCTTGAAAGTCTTGTACACGCGCTCAATATGTAATAACCAAAGCATTGAACTTATGGCGTACATGGTCCATATGGATCTATAAAAGATTTCATTGGCTCCCGTAACATCTCTTCCCATTGGTTAAAATTCCAATAGTCCCATTGGATAAAGTTTCGGATGTATCAAAACTATAAATGAGAAACATACAGCAAACTCAAGGAGAATGCTCTAAATAGAAGAAATAGCTGTAATATCTTTTAAATTTACGTAAATAAATTGTTGGTGTTTAAAAGTGCTTTTTCATATCAACTCACAATGGATACCACGAATCTCATCAACGTGGAAACATTCAAGATGCTGGACAGCCCACAAGTTTGCAAGTACTTTACATTTAATTTCCGCTCAAGGAACTGTTTAAGTGGGAATGAAAAAACCCACATACCTTTAAAAGGAAGATAGGACAACAGCATCTTCATCCAAAAGAGAGCATTTATTTTCGAAAGCATAACTTATTTGTTTGCGTGCTTCCGACAGCACATACTTATTTAAAAACAAAATAAACAAAAACAAAATTTAATATCTCGTCACTAATGAAGTTTATACCTTCTAAAATAAATAAGTGGGACGTTTTCCGAAGCCCGTTTTCTTACAAAAACAGACTTAAGAAGCAAACTGCTTAAAAGCAGGCTTCTTAAAATAATAACATTAAAAGACATGGAGCATATATTTTAATTTCTCTTTTGTAAATATTCGATTGAAACACATAAATATTTGCTTATTGAATTTGTTAGTAGTAATTAATTAAATCAAATGTCCCGTTATTTCCTCTCTACAGTGGTGCTTGAAATCTCGGCGAAAATTAGATTGTTATTAAAATATATGTTTTGACAGCGTAAAATTGGTTATTTAAATATAAATGCCTGAATTGCAGTTTTTGCATAGCAATCACTATATATTATTCGCCGATTCTTCTACAATTAAATCTTCAAAAATCATAAAATGATCACGTTTTATTTTTATTGTTACTCATTTAACTTTTTTTCAGGTAAATAATCAGTTACATACTAATGTTAGTAGTTCAATAAAGCATTTCATAACATGTGCCTCTGATTATAGTCAGTAAGTTAATCTGATTTAATAGTACATTAATAGTGAGCTAAATAGTGCATTAATACGCTAGAAACTCTATAATTCGAAATTCAAAGAAAAGTTGTTTACTTCGAATTATTAAAATTTAAAGAGTGGTTAAAAGTTGTCCCAAGGGGAAAGAGAGTTACTTCGGTTTAAAGAGAATTTCGGATTATCAAGGTTCCTCTGTCAAATTTTAATGAGCAAACGGTCGATCGAATTATTCAGTAATAAATTTTCAAATCAATGTTTAATATGAGTGCCATTCTGATGCGAGTAAGGTATTCTAAGAAAAAAAATAATGAAAAGCCTCGATTTTTCACTTCTGATGTATTTTTTGGAGAGATCGTAGAGGAGATTACCACAAGTTAAACGTTTATTCTTATAAAAAAAAATGAAGTTTCCTTCCCCGAAATAATTTTTGCAGTGTACGATGTATTATTTGTCAAAGAAGTGGAAGGATTTATAAATGTACAATAGTCCATAAATGCGATGATGCGAAAAGCAGAAATTTCCAGAGGCGAATATTTCCCTGAGATTTATAGACCACAGTCTAGTATTGGATGTTTCAATGAATATACAGAGGAGGAGGAGGAGGATTGTGCAAGGGTTTCATTGGGAAGGGTGGCCGCCGGGGGCGGCGCTGTAATCCCAGACAGGACGCTTGAACAGCGTAATCAGCCGCCGAGGCGGCTGAGGGGGAGATGGATTGCCGATCAACACGGCATTCATAGATGCACGTTCACGTAAAGTCGTCATTCAACAATGAATATACAGAATTGATTGTATATTCATTGAAACATCCAATGAATATACAATATTGATTGTATCACTTTAAAGTGTAAATCAAGCTGCTCTTCAATTAGAGGACAAGGCCCATAGCAATAGTTATTTAGATGCAAACGGTAATCTAACGTTTTTAAAAACAATTTTAAACAATTATTTCAAATTACAAATCACGTAGCAAACGGTGAAACTAAATTGAAACAACTACCTCTGAATATGTCGGTTGTACATCAATAGCTCTGGACATAATTGATTGCATAAATGATACAAAGACTGTATTTCGTGAAATGCATATCATCGATGTATATGTGCTGTCGCCATTACGGACGCTTGTGATCATCACATACATGATAATAATCTCTCCTCTCATCATCCTTTAACGAAGCGAAGCAATGTATTGATTTGGAGATTTCCACGGGCGCCATGTCCATCATCATCGGCCACCTCACCCTTGCTAATCGAATCCGAATGTCTTCCAATAATTAATTAAACTAATCAAGGAGAAACGTAATCGCACCATCAAGACATGATTTACCCGGACGTCGTGGCCCTTCCTAATGAAGAAGTTACCCATTCTTTCCCACTTCACCCCAAATCTATAATCTCTTTCCGCCCACTTAATATTAAATGACCTTTATCCTTCCTTTCATCTTGATTAATCCCAGGGTCGTTGAGGCACGGGTCAAGAAGGTCACCTATAATACGTGTTTTCCACTAATGAATGCCATCAAGACATTCTTCATAGAATGTAAAACTTCCTGCTGCATTCATCAAAAGAACGCAACTCTCTTTGCATTGCGGATGTTACGATAAAGACAGAAACGCTCATTCACGTTTTTAATTGATCCAAATGCATATATAACTATTATAATCGATGTTGTTTAAAAGTAAAAGTCTTGAAAATAACAACGAGCTAATAAGTTTGTATTTTATTTTAGGACATTAACGTCCGTAACTCCCTAAGAATATGCAGTTCATATTGTGTGAGTTTAAATTAAAAAATAAAACGAAATTGTATGCGAAGTCAACAGCACTAGGTTTGAAAGTGAGGTTTTCAGTATTAGGTTGTAACCCACAGGGTGTCGTTTTTTACAATATAATCGAAGTTAAATATCAGCCGCTGTAAATACAAAGATATTGACTACCGTTAAATAAACCTTTATCGTAAATAAATCGATAATTTGGAGTAAACATTGAGAGGTAAAAGTCAGGTCAGGAAATCCAATCGAGAACGCAGGAGGTGGAGGAGCCAGAATGGAGGTGCAACGAAGATC
The DNA here is from genome assembly GCA_006491805.2 of Dysdera silvatica. Classification (NCBI taxonomy): domain Eukaryota; kingdom Metazoa; phylum Arthropoda; class Arachnida; order Araneae; family Dysderidae; genus Dysdera; species Dysdera silvatica. The sequence continues at coordinate 40,592,883 of QLNU02003225.1, read as the reverse complement.
GCCCCAGAGATGTGTGTCAAGAAAAGAGACACTGCTTCACAGAATGTTGGGAAACCATAGTCAGAGAAAAATGAAAGAAACGAATGTGGCCGGCGGATAGAAAGTGATAAGTGGACGAGGCCACCAATTAGTCAAAAAGTTCTGCAAAAGTAAAGCCAGTGAATGACTTTTATGTGATTACACATTGTCGTAAGTAAAGTTGATTTTGTTTCGTAAAATTTTGTAAAGTGGAAAAAGAAGTTTTGTAAAACTTCTCCAGTGATCAATTTTTTCTGTCCAGGAAAATTTTCTTTGAGTGAGAAAGCGTGTAAAATCAAGTTTTGATATCAATGTGCAATATCTATAGAATGTCTACATGCGATGTATAAAGGCGTTGACACTACATTATGTACCGGGTGCCCCAAAATTTCGTAAAAACTTTAAAAAATCATTAAAAAGGAACAAATAATGATAAAGAACTGAGGGTTTGTACTAAAATTTTTCTAGGAAAATCGGATTTTTTAGTAGCAAAAAATGTTTAGTTCAAAAAATCACCTACAAATGGTGCTGAAAACTCCAAAAGACAATGGACAGGACAACTGTGTTGTCCCGCCCATCAGTTTATTATTGTAATAGTTGTTCAATATGGTCTCTAAACATTATATGAGTGAATTAATACTCATTTAATTATGACTCATTTAATGAGTCAAACAACAGGTGACATGTGGCATATTTCTCGTCTTCAGTTGTTTCACTGTACGAAATTTTCGCAACGCAGTGGCTTCTAATTCAACATTCAGGTAGAAGAACTTCATAAGCAACGCTTGATCTGGCAACGGTAAACGTTGTCCAATTATGCAGTACTGTTAGTATCAAATGAACAGCCGACGTTCATTCAGGTCTTTTAATTGCAAGCCTGCATTGCATGCTTCTGCTGAATACCTTGCGTATTAGCGCCGCTTGCAGGTGACATTGAAACTAAAATTTTTTGCAATCAAAATAATCCGGTTTTTTTAGAAATCCTTTCATGCAAACTGCATTTCTTTATCGCTAGATTTTCCCCTTTTATGATCTTTAAAACTTTTTACAAACTTTTGACACACCCTGTATATGCTTCCCTTTTCACAATTTTTTTCACCAAGCTAAAATAGCCCTAAGGCCACAGATAAAACTTACTCTATTAGAATTGGAAGGACAAGCCATTACCAATTAATCTGATATAGTTAGGAAATAACATCAGCACGTTAATTTGGTTGTCAACCTGTCACGTAATCGAGTAGTTTTCAAAAATTTTAATTATATATTTTATGATTATTTCGTTGATAATTACAAGCTTGTGTGCATCATCATTCGTAACCGCTCGCGTGGAATCAAAACGCCGCAAAGTAATTATCGTAATTTAAGATATCACGGCAGTTCAAGAACGTATAATTTATGAATCGTTTGCCCTTACTTAAATCAATATTTCATATCATTTGCACTTTTGATTTCTGAATTGCAATAGATTGTCGTCGTTTGTAAACAGTGTAACCATGCTACTACTATTAGACTATTATATCCGATTATAATTAATCACTCTTTTACTATAATTAAACCACAAGTAGTATACCTAAGTAAATATTAATAGCAATACTGTATTTAAGGCTACCGTACTGTATTTGGTATGGTTGTATAGTGTATTATACTATAGGATACTATGGTTTAAAAAATATCGTTTATAACGACTATCGGTTATAACGACCGAATTTTCACGGTCCCTTGAAGGTCGTTATAACCGATTTTCACTGTCCGCGGTTTCGACTGTACTATTGTGCGAAAATTGGTGTAATATGCAATTACATATATATTGTTTAATCAGTCGAATAGTATATGGTGCTATTATTTTAGCTGCACGACTGACTATTTGTTTGTCATATACTTCTCGTAGCTTGAATGCATGCCAACGCATAATCGGGATCAAAATAGACGGGCTGAGAAAAAAAATATATATACCAAATTTTATGATTAATCGCTTTTGACGCTTACGGTATTAGCTCAAACTAGAGCTTTATATATAAAAAAAAAAAGAGCAAACGCCCTAACCCGGATTCGAACTGGTGACCTTCTTTTGTACCGAAGAATCTTAACCGCTCGGCTTTTTTCCTCTATATATAAAAATTTCTTCTATATATATAGATTTCTTTATGTATATATCAAGTCTTTTCGGACATATCCGCAGTCCTCATTATACACCTTTGTTTTTTTATTTTGTGATTCTTTAAAAGGACTTTCTTGTTTTGTTTGACATGGAACACTTTTAAAATTTATTTTGGAGCATCAGGTTAGTCGATCAAGTTTGGTATTTTCCTGATGCTTCCACCAACAGCCAAATTAATTAGGTTTACATAAAGGCATAATTTCGAAATTGTCTTATTGTTAATGACATATTATATCCTACTTCGATACTGTTTATGATATGTATAGAAATAAAATACAGGGTACCAGGGAGGAAATTTACATACAAAAGGTTAAACACTGGTAAAATAGCAATGAAAAAGATCTTATATATATATAGATATATATATATATATATATATATATATATATATATGGCATATATAAAGATATACATGTATACAGTGAAAATCACAGAACGGCCTTCAAGGGACCGTACAAATTCGGTCGTTATAACCGATAGTCGTTATGAAAGGTATCTTTTAAAATCATAGTAATCTAATAATTACACTTTTATGGTTTCCAAATTAAATAAACATATACTTAATCATAATGAATTTAATTTCCGTTTATATTATTTATAGCTATACTAAGTACATAGTACTTTCTTAGTTTTTTAAATTGAAAAAATTGTAGAAAATACTAAAAGTATATAATGTAGAAAACAAATGTAATAAATAGTATTTATTATATTATACTAATGACTTCCGAACAGTGCCGGTTTAAGTGTTTTGTGGGCTTTACGCTGAAAAAATAAAATAGGCCTCTAAAGAATATGACCCTCGTGATATTCAATTAATAAATCACTTTTTAAGTTCACTATCTTTAATATTCAGGTTTAGCAGTAATAAAAATTTCTCGGATATTTGTAAATAAACAAGATTAAAATAACGCTTAAATTTTGATAACTAACCCACATTGTTCCGATTTATGACTTTCAAGTCGCGTCGTTATATCCGATACGAATTTCCCTGCTTAGAATCTACGTAGACTACAAAATCGCCGTCGTTATAGCAGGTTTCGTCGTTATATACGATGTCGTTATAACCGATATATTTAGTATGGAGTAGAATAGCAAACCAAACTTCTTGTAAAAATTCCATCGTTATATGCGGTTGGTCGTTATAACCGGCGTCGTTATAAACGATTTTCACTGTATATATTGTGTAACAAATTATATACTCCTGACTAGTTGTTATCTATGTCTTGGTTGTTGTAAATATACAAAATATTATTATTATGAAGCTCTAGGTTGAGCTAATAACAGCGGCTTCAAAAATAATTAATTACCCAAAAAATAATTAACCCCACGAAAAATTCCAAAAAACCTACCCCCGGGCTGTCACTGTTGGCCAGTTTGGCATGCGTTAACTCTGCCAAGGGTAATAACATCCTATAAAATAAAAAGAAGACAGATTTTATACATAAAAATTCAATCCTAATACATCATTATACATAAAATCTAATACAGTGACCTGATAATGAATAGAGTTTTTTTGTTATGTTTTTACAACGCCAGGACAGTAAAGGTTATAATGGGACGGGATTTATGCTTTTTTTGGCGAATCCGAACATTCACTCTCGAAGACAGCAAACCCCGGTCTACGATGGACAGACACGACACGCGTTCTACGATACCATTGTAAGCCGAATCAGAGTTAATGGCACGATAGACAGACAATACACGCGTTCTACGATACAATTCTAAGTCGAATCAGGGTTAATGGCATTATATACAGATTTGACACGCGTTCTACGATACAATTCTAAGTCGAATAATGGTTAATGGCAGGATAGATAGATTTGACACGCGTTCTACCATACAATTCTAAGTCAAATCAGGATTAATGTCGCAATAGAGGAACGCCGTAACTGAAAGCCATTATAGAACACTGGACATATTTTCCCGAAAACTCCGAACCATTTAAACTCTAGGGAACCAACTCCAGAACTGCAGTCAGTCCGTAGCCTCTTTTTTGGCACTGTTAGGAATCGAACCCGCAATAGTGGCACGATATTTTGTTTGTTTGTTTTTTGGTTTTACGGCTCAAAGACTACAGTGGTCATGCTGCGCCGGGACCTACTGTTTTCCGAGGAATCCGAACCTCTTAAGGCCTAGGGAACCAAACCCCGGACTACAGTGAGCAGTGCGATCTTTATGAGATCTCTGAGTAAGCGTTCTTTGCACCGTTGGGAGTCGAACCCGAGTTAACGGCGAACTTAGGGAAAGAGTTACTACACTGCGCCACCCCAGGGTAATGGCACACAACGTGTTATCATTCTACGCCACCAAAGGTTGACCAGTGAAGCGAGAGGTTTAGAGAAATATTTATTCATGATATTTTTTACCAACGCTATGTTTCTGGAGTTCAATTTATATCGTCATGATCATTACTATTATTTTGTATCAAAATATTTATCCATTAATTTTAATTAGAATACTTTTGTATCTAAATTAATATGGCTGTTTCTTTCCAATAAAATAATGGCCCTTTTAAGCTAGATACTCATTATAACCTTTAAGACTTCGTTTGTTTTGTGCCGCAAGGATTTCTGAAGTCATACTGCTCCTGGACATACAGTCTCCGGAGGAATCCGAACCTCGGTTGTCTAGGAAACCGATCTGAGACTAAGGTTGGTCGAAGAAGAAGGAACGTGCTCGCCGGCATCATTGGAATAGGAGACGAATTAACAGAACCGCAAACAAAAGATCACAAAACTACCATAGGACTCAGCCTTGTTACTTCAATGTTATGAAATGTGCCATTTTGATAATAAGAAATGCCAAGTAGCTTCAGAAATCACCCATTGATCCTCATCTCAATCAATGGATGCTACTTTCTATTATGATATACATTAGAAATTATTTATAACGAATTTCAAGATACCATATAATCTCGGTCGTTTTAACCGATCATTATTATAAACGATATTTGTGAATCATAGTATGGTGATACATTTTTATGTACCGGTTTATTATACGCATCTTACTAAATTCACCTTTTTTATTCTAAAATTGTTTGAACCAAAGCAAAGGCCTTTAAATATTGTTCAGAATGCAGGTATCCATTATACTAGTATGTCTTCTTTCAGCTGATTATTGAATTCTACAGAATATACAGTATATACAGAATATGCAATATATATACTGTGTATTCTATATGTATATTGTATATGTATATGCAATATACATATAGAATACACAGTATATACAGAATATGCAATATACATATAGAATATACAGTATATACAGAATATGCAATATACATATAGAATATACAGTATATACAGAATATGCAGTATATATACAGAATATGCAATATACATATAGAATATACAGTATATACAGAATATACAGTATATACAGAATATGCAGTATATACACAGAATATGCAGTATATACAGAATATAGAGCATATACATAATATGCTGTATATAGAGAATATACTGCATATACAGAATATGCAGTATATACAGAATATACAGTATATATCAAAAAATAATGTTATTATGAAAGACACTCGCTTTATATACGAAGCCGTTGTAAGTGAGAAGTTTAATATATAAAATTTGAAATTGACATTCTTGTAGTGATCTCGTCTCTATATGCAGTTGGTCGTTGTAAACAATTTACACTATAGTTTATCAGATGACAAAGAATTTTCTTCGACTGATCCAACGACGAAATGAAATTGATCGATTCTTAACCGGACCTCAATGAATAGCCTACGATGTTCTTCGCTGTGTAAAAAAAAAAAAAAAAAATAATAATACATTATCGCACTGAATATCCAGCGTCACATTGTAGGCGGAATTCTGGGCAAGAATAAAGTCATGCAATGACGTGAATGCGCGTCGAAATCTGAATCTGAAATATCTCTGTTCCGGCAGTTGGGATTTCGATAAAAATTTACAATTCCAGGTCTTATGTTGCTTTCCAGTATAGAAATATGAAACTGGATTTTCTGAAAGGATATTTTTGCATTTTTTTTATTCTGTGAGCTGGAAAGAGAACTCTCTCCGACCATAAAATTCGGATAGTAGCTTATAGGATACTTACTCAAGAGTAGGACTTAAAATATTATAGGCCACTTTATGGGTTTAGTCTTCTTTAAGATTCACTTTTTCTAGGCTCGTAGATATAAAACTGCTCCGTTCAACTATCACATTTTAAAGCTGTTATTCATACAGAAGCTAAATATATTTTTGATTAAAAATGACATATGGGCCTAATGGTACAAAATATCATTTGTGATGCGGCTGCTATATTCTAAATTTTGGGCGGAGAGGTGGGGCAATTAAAATCAGAATAAGCCAGTGAGAAAAATAGGAGTAGGTAAACGCACAGTTATTAGACAATTTTAAGAATTAAACCATAGAATTCAGAGCCGCTTAATATTAAAAAACTAAACTGTTCGATTGAATTTTAAAAAGTAACATTGAAAATTTACATTACATTATTTCGTATACTTATTTGTGATGAAAAAATTTAAGGAAAAAAAATGTGACAAAGTTTTTAAACTTAAGCTCAAATTCAGTACTAAGTAAAACGTTTACAACGCTATAAAGTACTGAAATAAATGGTTTTAACGAAGGATAATTATGCAGAAGACAAGAAAGGAACCAAACGAAATCACGAAATAACTTTAAGAGCACGAGATATCGTTGCGGATTCATTATTTATTAGATAAAATAAAACTATAATTTCGACACGCAATACGTTTACCATAACTACGCCATCATAGAACAGAAGACCTACATTTTTTCGAGATAACCTAGCTTCTCAAGGACTAGGAAATTAATCCCTGGAACACAGCGACAATTTATTTGGTAAGTTTTTTTACCATCGATTCGAGTTAGATCCAGAATAACAGTACACCAGATGAAGGCACTACCACTACAATATCGAAAGATATTATTCAATAGGTACCCTGTTCCATAGTTATACATTGTAAGCAGGCATTGAGTTGTATGCGATGAATTCGGTACTATATAGTAAGTAAATAAAATTTCTATTACAATCGATAGGTTAGAAATGGAAGAAAACAAAAAGATTAGCTTGCATTTTCGTAATTATAAGGACAATTTTACAATATAAATACTAGTTTTATAGTAATGCACATACTAGAACATGCACATATAGTAATGCACATATTGGAACTTTAATAGTCACAACTATTTGTTTACAGTTGACACAAAATGGATGCATGTTACCAAGTTTTACTGCCCCTAAATGTAGTCACCTGCATAGTGCACAACCCGTTGCTATCGATCTGGAATTTGTACGATATCTTTACCAACGCCTGTTGTGTTGATAGTTCGAATGGAACGGTCTACTGCCTGAAGAATCTCTGGAACAGTTCTGAAGCGAATGCCATGAAGGTTCCTTGATCTAAGGAATCAAGTCATACTCCCCGGACTTGAGTCCTTGTGACTTGTGTGTGTTCAAGAGATCCTTCAGGCAGTAGACAGGTCCATTCGAACTATCAACACAACAGGCCTTGCTAAAGTTATCCTACAACTTCCACATAGCTGGCAACGGGTTGTACACAATGCTGGTGACTACACTGAGGGACAGTAAAACTTGATAATACGTATCTATGTTGTATCAATTGTAAATAAATAGTTGCCACTATTAAAGTTCCAACCCTCGTATATTAAGCCTTTTATTATTATTATTATAAGAGGAATTGTGCAAATCCATTGCCATACTCTTCAGATTCATTTTTATTATACTTCTTCGACAAACGCCTGCGGGAATTAACTTTTTTCCTAATCTTTAAAGACAGTGTTCATTGCAATGAAACCCAAATAAGTTGGACACTAGATATGGGGTAGTAAAAATCATAAAGAATGGTAGAAAACAACTTGGCGCCTTCGATCTATATTTGGTATATTTGCTGCTTCTGTTAGAAACAGAAGCATCAGCAGATCTGCATTTTCTGCCACGTTAGGAGATCATTTTTACTAGAAAGAAGACCTGCAACACAAGAATGCTTTTAGCGACAGCCCCACGTATCATTAGATTGAGGAAAGAGCCTATATCCAGCCCCGGCTTTTGTTTTATTCAAAAAATCATCCAAAGCGGTAAGTTTTTCACTTGAAAGATGAGTGTGCTTCTCTCGTTTCAAGGAAAGCTTTCTTTTTCCTTGTGGTTTCTTAAAGCAGATAAATTTTTAACACTTTCCGGTTCGCTTTGAGGCGTATTTCGACCTTCGTAAAATTTGGACGCTTACATTTATAATTCTGACACTTTGCCGAAGCGTTCTCTTGCGCAGGAATAAAATTCTCACATCAGCAAAATTTATGTACACGTGGAAAATAACTCTGTGTTCAAGCAAAAGTTCACACGGTGTTAGTATTGATATACAGTATTTTATTGTGCTATAAACTGCCAAAATTTAGGGCCAATACTTGAGCCCGATCGTGAGAATATTTCGCGTATTTGTCTTTGGCTGTTCCTCCTGTGTTTGTTGAATGAGTTTTCGGATATAAAACGCATAGGTTGTAGGTCGATCTTTGAATCGTTCAAACAGATCAAATCGTCAACATCAGGGTTGTCCAAGCTTTTTGAGTAGCGGGTCACTTAAAAATTTCATATACCTTGCGGGCCGGCAGCTTCAGCGCGTTTCGTAAAAAAATAAGCATTAAAAAATAATAATAATTAATAATAATAATTAATTACAAAACATCACTTCAGAGTTTCTTCCGGATAATTATTTGTTCACTTAAGATATGGGAAGGGGTCACCCATGCGGATTTTACCGATTTCTGAAGAAAAAATCTATTTTTTTTTTCATTTCGAACAGTTCTCGGAGTGCCGGATTAATCTTGTTGGCTGGCCAGATTGCGTACCGCGGGCCGGACGTTGGACAGCCCTGGTCTACATCATTCAATCGATTCAACTTGTCTAAATAAGTAGCTCTCAATCATTTTATTCCATGAAAACGCTTTCTTACCACATGCCCATCCACGCAACCCCCCCTCTATAAATATTCAAATAAAACTCAAAGATATTATACATCATTACTTGGACGAAAAGGTAAAAGCAAGTAATAACTTTCTATTTCTTCTGGATACAGGCTAAATTTTAACATTAATAGTTAGTTAATTCTATTTGACAGAGGTTGGTATTCGAGAAAATTACAGAATTTACAGATCTCCCAGGAATTGTAGGAGATGTTTCACAAGTTGCTTGTAGAACTCATGAAGAGCCATTCCGGACTTGTTAAGCTTCCGTAGAACGTACTTCAAGAAGCACTGATCTAAATCATTTACATACGATATAGTTACAAAGAAAAAAGTAAGATCGCCGAAATCTAACCCGTCAAATAAAGATTGTGGGATTCGTGTATAATAAACCTCACTCTGATTTGCGTGACATATATTTGTTTATCTTTATTTGAAGGTTCCCTTTAAAATTGAATTTTTGAAAATATGTGTTGCCGACACGTAATTTCTCTACTGGTGGTTGGGCCAACGGTTTATGGTTTGATTAAAATTTGGTATTTTGGTATAATCCCATTGGAATACTGAGCCAAACATCATCAAAATTAATATATTTTAGATGTGGTAGTGTATCTCATTTCTCTTCTTAATGTCGTTTTATCGATGCGAAATGCCATTTCTTTAGTCAGATTGGGTATTTGTCTGAAATTTTTAAATATCCTATGAAAATAAGCCATTTCACAAAGTTTTGGAACCCCCTAAAAACGCAAAGAACGTACGTCGGACATTTGTAATTAGAGACTTAACAGAATATCATTATTTTGTCCTTAATTTTTACAAAGAACGAGGAACTGTCTTAATTTTTGTTGAATAAAACGCTGAATGTTATTAGATTGTTTAGTTCTTGGATTATGAAGCATCTGCAGTAATAATAATCTCACATCGAGGAGCATACTGAAAGAATATCAGTCAAGGATTAGTGCAATGTTTGGAGAAGGAAATAAGTAGATGTAAAATCGTTCAAGCACTTCGTGTGTATAGGCAACTAGTACTGAACGCAATCAAATGATTCAACGAGCTTGGCCACGAAGCAACGTTCCAGAATGAGGAAGAAAATACATAATAAACGCATCAAGATACCATCGTATCATTGTGTTGGGCCATAAGAAGCTACCGCGACATGGCATGCACTATTCCAAAGTCGAAATGTTCCCCATTCTTAAATTAAGATATTAAAATTTATTTGAATTGTTTGGCGTTCTCTTCAAAATTTGCATTTTACATTGCTTATAATCTTTTATCCAATTTCATTATCTACATTTCAAGATACCCTACCACTACACTCTCTTTCAAGTATCCTTGGGAATTCCAATATAGATTTCTACAACTCCTGTGTAGATTTCATAGAAACAACTAGGGATTCGAGCATACAGCGTAGTTCAAAATAAAATAAAAAAGTAATGTAAAAAAAACAGTCTTAACATAATTTCCGAATTAATTTTTCACAAGAAAATAATTTTAATACATTTGTAAAACTATATACAAATTTTGTGTGTTTATATTTTATTATATTATTATTAAATATTTTTGAATTCATGTTATTTTTATTATTGAATTATGAAATAGTATTATTAAACATTTTCCATAGATTAAGTTAAATTCATAGTTCAGCGAGAAGTTCCTAGCGGCATTTATTTTACCAGTTATGTGCCTTGAAAGATGCGCTACAGCTATTCACGAAAATTTCTTCTTATGCATGCATTAATCAAAGAGACTCCCCCTCAAGTAATTTAAGAATTCTGTATGGGAATAAATTACTACGAGTTTAGATGCATTCTTTTATCCATTTTAGCTGCAGCAAATAAAATTTGACACGCTCACGGACTGGATTCGAACTAACGACCACTGACTTATGTATCGTTCCAGTGAATTGACCTCTGTAAATTGACCTATCGCGCACAACTCTTTGGTCTCGTTACATATGTTAGCCAACGTGATCTCTTTGGCCTCGTACGTATAGAACCAATGAACCTTTAATTATTATATAAAAAATAAGAAAGAGCCCGCGTGGCTATACTCAATGGCCCAGCGGCTACCATTTCAAGTAAAACCCGTGCATAGAAAATTCTCTTGTCTCCGAGTATTAAGAGACAACGTCTTCTGAAATAAGCCATGAAAAAGAAGTGCTGAGTTTGATCTGAATTAGCTCCGATAAAGCACACGATTAAATTTCCAATTTATTGTAACAGTTGACGTAGTTTAGTAAACTTGCAATCACAGTATTTCCAAGAAGAAATATATCACTAAATGTATTTCTTCATTTTATTGTACATTTATTGTATTTCGCTATCCAAGATATGAACAACTAACTTTATACACAATTTTTAAATAGAAGATTTAATGCACACAATTCATTCTTAGACGCTATCTACAAACCCCACAGGGTATAACATAAATTACTGGTGTTTAAACGCCGGGGATTGTTTATGTTGATTTGTTTCCAAGGCACAATTCTCTGTTATGAATTTTATAAAACTCGGCAAGCTTTAAAGAACCACTTGTCCTAATGTTTATGATGTTTTCCATAAAAATTCTAGCCCTGAAATTTCTCTTGTTGCGAGGTTTCTCCTTTTAGAGACCCAGTGTTTAATGCAGTGGTGTCAAAAGAACAATAATTATTTTTAAAACTCTGAAAACGTGCAGAAAAGCTTGAAACTGTATGCGGAAGCTATAAAAATACTTAAAGAATGCTCTCAAACCTAAGTTGTTTCGCAAAATGAGACGTGTTATGACTAGGTGTTGCTCCAAAATCTCCGTGAAAAACGAAAAAAATCATAAAAGAACTTGGAAAAATTTTTTCTTTCCTCGGTTCCGAAAATATCTCTCTTTTTTCAAGTTTTCAAAATTTTCGTTCCAACTTCTAGGAGATCCTTCTTTCATTTCTTTCGTCGTTACTTTTACCATTTATTAGAGAAAAGGCAATTAAGTTTCAAGCTACAGAGATACTTTTAGGCATAAAGCGCGAAACATTTCTTTTGCAAGAAATATTCCAAGAAATCTTCGAGGTGCCCCTTCTGGGAAAGGGTTATTTCTAAGAAAGCAATGAGAAATTGAGCGTTGGCACGACATATGCTCTCAACAAAAATTGAAAAGTACGGTTGCTTCTTCAATAGTACGCCGAAGAACAAGTATTAAATTCAAGAAAAACAAGTTAAATCCAAGTTAATGTCAATGATCAAACTAAATTTTCCTCTCAAAAAACAGACTCCCCTTTCCCTCCTCAAAACCAGTAATAATAAGATATTTTATAATACTTATGGATTGATGACGAAGGTTGGTTGTAAAGACTCGTTAATCGGTTATTAAAGGGCTTTTCAAAACCAGAGAAGCCTGCTGTAAATAGAAATCTAGACACGACGTTCTTCAGTTGGCGGTTCTAGTAATTGCTTAGATTCGTCATCTAATAAAATTGGCTCTACGTAACTGCTTATGTTTGTTTATTATTCAAATCGGCATGGAAAAATGCTTAGGTTTGTCTACTACTACTAAAGTAGACCCTGGCTAAAACCTTGTGCACTAAAAAGCCAGCGAAATATGGGCGCAAATATGCGTTAAAAGTTGTCAAATTATGCACGCAAACGTACGTTAAAAATATATGCATTTATCTACACTTAACGTAAAAGAATATGCACCTAAATTGTTTTTGTTAACTTAAAAAACAAATGGCTAGAATTTTAAAACATATAAATTGATTCTTATTATTAATTTAGTGAATAGAAATATTCTATATATACTTAAAATGGGATGAATTATATACTGAGATTTTATTCCTGTATAACAATATATATATATATATATATGGCCTGCAAAAGGGTTGCTGGTATCTAACTGGAAGGAGACCCACACGCTGAACGTATGTGACGATGTGTGGAACCGGCCAGGCCAGTAACCTAGTGTCCTACCCCGCCTTCAAGTGGTGCAGGCTGAGCTTTCTATTTATGTGGCAAATTAATATTTGCTACACGGATAGAAAGGCGGAAGGGGAGGGCTAATTCACCAACCCGTTTAGCCAGCGTGGTGAAATTATGGCTAATTCCTCCATTATGTTGACACACCAGAAACCATGGCCCCTAGTCTCCAGGTGCTGGAGTGCTCCTGATCAAGGCAGCGGTCAGTGTGGCATGAAAGCAGGGGGTGCTAAGAATCACTGGAATGGCCCAGGCTGCCGTTTGTTATTGACGTTAGCAGCATCTAATGGTCACTTACTTCCTGACAAAAATTTCAAGAGAAGGACCTTGAAAACATCAATTCGGTTACATAAAGATACCAAAACTATCAAAATTGGTAAAGGTGTGAGGCAGGGAGATACCATTTCTCCAAAACTTTTTACTTCAGCTTTACAGATGATTTTTCAGCTGATAAATTGGAATAACAAGGGAATAAAAATAAATGGTGAATATTTAAATCATTTGCGGTTTGCTGATGACATTGTTATTTTTTCAACGAACCCATCAGAACTCCAAGACATGGTACAGGAGCTCTCAACTAGAAGTAAAGAAGTTGGACTCAAGATGAACCTACAAAAAACTAAGATCATGTTCAATAATTTTGTAGAGGAAACAAAAATACAAGTTGACAACATTGAGCTAGAAATTGCTGATTCATATATTTACCTTGGCCAGCTGATTTCAATGGATGGCAACATTATGAAAGAACTCAACAGACGTATTAAACTTGGCTGGAGTGCATTTGGAAGAAACAGTTTTATCCTGAAGGGGAAATTGCCTTTGTGTCTAAAAAGAAAGGTCTTCAACCAGTGTGTATTGCCAGTCCTCTCTTATGGATCAGAGACATGGAGTCTAACAGTTGGAGCAATACGAAAGTTACAGACAACGCAAAGGAGCATGGAGAGGTGCATGCTTGGAATAACTAGGAGAGATCGAAAAAGAAACACTTGGGTGAGAGAGCAAACTAGAGTAGAGGACATCATTGTTAAAGTAAAAGGGCTGAAATGGCGATGGGCTGGGCATATTGCAAGAAGAACTGATCAACGATGGACAACAGAAATTCTGAACTGGATTCCAAGAGACCACCGAAGACCTAGAAAACGTCCTCAAACTAGATGGGTGGATGAAATAAGAAAACAGGTTGGGGTGACGTGGAAGCGAATTGCTCAGGATAGACTTGTGTGGAAAGCATTTGGAGAGACCTTCATCCAGCAGTGGATAGATAATGGCGGAAACAGGCTTTGGGACGGGCAGAGCGCCATGTTCCCAAGCCTCTTTTTACATCACTTCTTAATGTGCCATGTCTAGAAACTTCCTGACAATGTGACACGTGTTTAGGATTGTGGCTTTTTGTATTTCAATGTAGGTGTTTGGGTCAATGTTGAGTATCTCCAAATTCGTCGCAAGCGTTTTTGGTACTATCCCTGTTGCTGAGATGACTAACGGGATGATGAGGATCTTTTCCATACCCCATATATCTCGTACTTCATGTCTGAGATCTTGGTACTTGGTGATTTTCGTTGTGTAGGTTGTCTGTATGTTATTGGTGTTGGGTACTGCTATGTCGATTAAGTACGTGGTCTTATTCGATTTATCGACGAGGGTTATGTCAGGACGGTTATGTGGGACTGTCTTGTCTGTTATGATTGCTCTATCCCAGTAAAGCTTGTGTGTTTCGTTCTCATGCACGGTCTCTGGCTCATATTTGTAGTACGGGCATTTTTCTGTCAGAAAGCCAGCATTCGCTGCCAATTTCTGGTGGACTATTTTCGCTACTTGATCGTGTCTATGTTTGTAGTCTGACTGCGCAAGGATCTTGCATCCTGCCATCACGTGTTGGATTGTCTACAATAACAAGTTACGAACAACAACGAAGGAAGAACTGGAGAGGTGCATGCTTGGAATGAGGTAGAAGAATCGAAAAAGGCTTGGTGAAGGCAACTTTAAGTAGAGGGATATCATTGTTAAGTAAAAGAAAGTCAAAGAATGGCGATGGGCTGGGCATATTGTGCAAGAAGAACCTGATCAACGATAGACAACAGAAATTCTGAACTGGATTCAAATAACCCTCGAAGACCTAGAAACGTCCTCAAACTAGGATATGGTTGGATGAAACCAAGAAAACAGGTTGAGGTGACTGAAATGGCGATGGGCTGGGCATATTGCAAGAAGAACTGATCAACGATGGACAACAGAAATTCTGAACTGGATTCCAAGAGACCACCGAAGACCTAGAAAACGTCCTCAAACTAGATGGGTGGATGAAATAAGAAAAGAGGTTGGGGTGACGTGGAAACGAATGGCCCAGGATAGACTTGTGTGGAAAGCATTTGGAGAGACCTTCATCCAGCAGTGGATAGATAATGGTTGAATATGATGATGATGATATATATATATATATATCGATATTTTAAGTCACTTATTCCTTATCCTTTAATCCTACCGTCTCCTTGGGGCTGTGAACTTTTTACCGCGCTCTTCCCATCCAATTAAGCTACTACAAAAATTAAACTCAAAGTTTCGATAAAATTTTTTATTAACAATTTATTTAATAATTTAATCAGCAACGTTACTTTTGTCATTCGCAGCCGCAGGCCGTGTCCTCGCCTTGGGAGATTATTGTTCTGAATACTCAAGTTTCTTGTGTTACCATTCAGTAACATTAAACGTCCAAAATTATTCGTCCTTTTCATATTGAAATATAATACAAAGCATCAGGGAAGAAACTTACATGCGAAAAGTAAAATAGAAAATATAAAAGAACATTCAAGCTTTCGAACGCGTGAGTAGCAGTCCTTCATCAGGAGTCCTCAGTCCTTTCAATATTTACTGAAGTTATCGGACAGTATTGATAAATTCTACGTTAGTGGCTAAAAGTTTCATCGGTAACACCACATCATACTCTTTCAAAAAAAATTTTAATTTGCTTTAGTTGGAAGTCCCTTTTCCATTCTATTTAGAAGGCAATAAAAAAATTAACTGTAGTGCTGTGGGGAAATTTTTCCGAGAAAACAGTTAAGAAAGCACTTAAAATTATCAAAATATCTTGAATTATGCGGTTAGTGTGAAAATTCGTAATCTCTTTGCATTTATATGCACTAATGCTAAAAGGAAGTAAATTATGTAAATGTACAAATGCAGTTTTCATTCTGTCTCTAACACTTCGAAATAAAAGCTGTTCTCTAATTAAATAGATTTTTTCGTAGACATCGCGAAAAATAATCGTTTCTTTGCTATTTTAATTTTACCATGTGAGTTTAAGTTTTCTTGGGAATAGTTATAGTATGAATTGAAATAAACATATTGTACTATTAGTTAGCTTAATGCTTGTTATTAAATCAGTGATAAACTGCAAATAGAAATTGGTTATTTCAGCTTACATTTGAAAGCTCGAACACGATCGAGCTGTAAATTAAAAACATCGAATTATTTATTCATTTATTGGAAAATATATGTAGTGTTTTTAAGTAACGAACATAGAAGAAGCATGGATATATCTTTTAAATAGGACACCCAAAACTTCGCGTCTTTAAACATGCATTGTGCTAATAGATCAAATAGGATTTGAAGAAAACAAACCATTGACGAGGATGTAGATTTTTTATTTTCCTTTCTGTAAGATAAAAACGAAGCAATTAGGGTTTTGTAATCATTTTTCCAGGAGGGGGAATGAAATACTCGCCAGCATTCATTATTATTTCCAGAAAAATCTAGTTAATAATGTATCACAGAATATTTTTTGCATTGAAAAATTTTCAGAATCTGGATCATCGTTCTTTAAAGTTGATTCCGCAAAACGCGCCGTTGTTCCACAACAACCGCTCCAGGTGCAAGTTGTAAAATATCACCGCAATTTTCAAGCAAGTTGTAAAATATCACCGAAATTTTCAAGAAAGTTGTAAAATATCACCGAAATTTTCAAGCAAGTTGTAAAATGTCATCGAAATTTTCTAACAAGTTGTAAAATGTCACCGAAATTTTCAAGCAAGTTGTAAAATATCACCAAAATTTTCAAGCAAGTTGTAAAATATCACCGAAATTTTCAAGCATGTTGTAAAATACCACCGAAATTTTCAAGATAAACTGTAAATTTTGTAAATTTTTTTCCCGATTAAAACACTTTAGAATTAATTAACCACAACCAATTTGTAGGAACACTGCCTATATTACCTGTCTTTTTCTACTTATTTAACTAATTATTTTTATGTTTATAGCCAAACAGTGATAAAAAGTAATTCTTTAAAATTCCCTTAAATATCATTTATTGGAGGAGGGGCTCCATGGTGAGGCATGTAGTAAGAAAAGAAGAGTGCGCGCGCAGGATTGAATACTGAAGAATCACTACTCTAGGTCTAAAACGATATTCTCGACTTGTAGTTTTACTTGTATTCTTATAAATATACTTCACGTCTAATCCATAAACATCTGTTGAAAGGAAAACCAGCAAAAACTTGCCAAGTGTACAATGAACCCATCAGAATATTACATATTTTAATTCAATGTCCTTATTTTAACCTTGTTCATACTCTTACTTTTACCAATTTTTTTAACCATTCATCACTCTCTAACATTTTAAACGACCATTCTGACACCACACATATGTTTAAATTTTTACGGAAAACTGTTTGTTAAAACAGTCTTAGATTCTACCATGTTTGGCGTAATATAACCCAAATCTTCTTGCGCTATAAAAATCCAAATAAACGAACAAACAATATAAATATACACATCATTAATTTTTTTTAGAAATAACCTTGAAAAATAGTGTACCTTTGGACTTTCTAAAGAGTATCTTTTTACTGTGCCAATTTTTAACACAGCCCTATGCTGACACAACAGTAACACCTTTACCCAACGTGTCCTTAATCTGAGTTCGACTCCAAACGGTGTCGTCCAAAAAAAAAAAAAATGCTTACCAACGAACTGCATAACGCACCCTGAACGTGGCTCCCACAGGAAAATATGCAAGTTCGATATCCTAGTCCTGTGATGTAATTATATGTAGTAGACGCATTTGTCTATAATAGACGCATGTGCTATAATAAAAGCATTTGTCTATTGTTTCGTTAAACTGAGTCTAGCTCCCAATAGTAGAATAGAATGGGTGTCGATTTTTGCTCACCAGAGTTTTTTTCTTATGTTGCCGGTTCTGATGAGGCATTACTTGATATCCTTTCGCCGGAAAAACTGAAAAAAAAGTTCCTACTTCGGATATAGTTTTGTTTGATTGAACTTTCATTTGTTCTTTTCATTTATATTTACGAGACTTGGGAACAAGAGGGAAAAAATAGCTTTTTTAAACTTTAAGAAGAAAATTTGAGAAATTGGAAAATAACCCAAACTAGAGAAAAAAAATGTTTTTGAACTGAAAGAGTAAAGTTTCTTAAAGTCTCTATGGCGATTTCGGTTCTTTTTCCTGCGATTTGAGAGCAGCACCTGTACGTAACATACGTCCCCCTTTTCCGTAACAAATGAGGTTTCTGAGCACACTTAGAGGATTTTTCGGGCTTAAGCACATGCTTACAAGTTTTTTCCGCATATTTTCAAAGCCTTTAAAAATAATTACCACTCTTCCGACGCTACTGCAGCATTGGAAGCTCGCGACAAAAGAAATTTTGCGGTAAGAATTTCCATAGGAAACGTCATAAATAATGGGACGCGTCGTGATTTGGAGAACAGCCATTTATTAGGAACTTGGAAGAGAGGACAGTTTATTTATTTTTTTATTTAAATAAACACACACCATTTCTACGCTACACCAGAGCATTAGTAAGTTCATTTACGACATGGGGGCGGGAGGTATTTTCAGAAAACGCTTTGGAATAGATTATGCAGCTACTGTTAAAAACACTTTTGGTAAAATTTGTTATTCATAGCTTAAAATGTAGAATGCACAATGGACTTAAGGCATATAATTCATCAAAAGTGATTTAATGCCTTTTCTGGAAACGCGCTTTTTGTCTGTATATGGAAGAAACTTCTGCTGCGAATTAGAAATTTGATCTAAACGTATGAATATAGTATTAGGAATATATGGAGGATTCTGACCACGGCGCCAAATACAAGGTGTTCATAAATTATCATTGCAATTTCATTCCTCAATAACGTCAATTCGTCAAATCGGCTCAATGAATAGCTTACGATGTTCTTCTGTGTAAAAAAAAAAAAAAAAGAATAATAATACATTATCGCACTGAATATCCAGCGTCACATTGTAGGCGGAATTCTGGGCAAGAATAAAGTCATGCAATGACGTGAATGCGCGTCGAAATCTGAATCTGAAATATCTCTGTTCCGGCAGTTGGGATTTCGATAAAAATTTACAATTCCAGGTCTTATGTTGCTTTCCAGTATAGAAATATGAAACTGGATTTTCTGAAAGGATATTTTTGCATTTTTTTTATTCTGTGAGCTGGAAAGAGAACTCTCTCCGACCATAAAATTCGGATAGTAGCTTATAGGATACTTACTCAAGAGTAGGACTTAAAATATTATAGGCCACTTTATGGGTTTAGTCTTCTTTAAGATTCACTTTTTCTAGGCTCGTAGATATAAAACTGCTCCGTTCAACTATCACATTTTAAAGCTGTTATTCATACAGAAGCTAAATATATTTTTGATTAAAAATGACATATGGGCCTAATGGTACAAAATATCATTTGTGATGCGGCTGCTATATTATAAATTTTGGGCGGAGAGGTGGGGCAATTAAAATCAGAATAAGCCAGTCAGAAAAATAGGAGTAGGTAAACGCACAGTTATTAAACAATTTCAAGAATTAAACCATAGAATTCAGAGCCGCTTAACATTAAAAAACTAAACTGTTCGATTGAATTTTCAAAAGTAACATTGAAAATTTACATTACATTATTTCGTATACTTATTTGTGATGAACAAAATTTAAGGAAAAAAATGTGACAAAGTTTTTAAACTTAAGCTCAAATTCAGTACTAAGTGAAACGTTTACAACGCTATAAAGTACTGAAATAAATGGTTTTAACGAAGGATAATTATGCAGAAGACAAGAAAGGAACCAAACGAAATCACGAAATAACTTTAAGAGCACGAGATATCGTTGCGGATTCATTATTTATTAGATAAAATAAAACTATAATTTCGACACGCAATACGTTTACCATAACTACGCCATCATAGAACAGAAGACCTACATTTTTTCGAGATAACCTAGCTTCTCAAGGACTAGGAAATTAATCCCTGGAACACAGCGACAATTTATTTGGTAAGTTTTTTTACCATCGATTCGAGTTAGATCCAGAATAACAGTACACCAGATGAAGGCACTACCACTACAATATCGAAAGATATTATTCAATAGGTACCCTGTTCCATAGTTATACATTGTAAGCAGGCATTGAGTTGTATGCGATGAATTCGGTACTATATAGTAAGTAAATAAAATTTCTATTACAATCGATAGGTTAGAAATGGAAGAAAACAAAAAGATTAGCTTGCATTTTCGTAATTATAAGGACAATTTTACAATATAAATACTAGTTTTATAGTAATGCACATACTAGAACATGCACATATAGTAATGCACATATTGGAACTTTAATAGTGGCAACTATTTATTTACAATTGATACAAAATAGATACATGTTACCAAGTTTTACTGTCCCTCAATGTAGTCACCAGCATTGTGTACAACCCGTTGCCAGCGATGTGGAAGTTGTAGGATAACTTTA
>QLNU02003225.1:40555486-40571929 GCA_006491805.2 Dysdera silvatica | reverse complement strand
CAGAATATTATATATTTTAATTCAATGTCCTTATTTTAACCTTGTTCGTACTGTTACTTTTACCAATTTTTTTAACCATTCATCACTCTCTAACATTTTAAACGACCATTCTGACACCACACATATGTTTAAATTTTTACGGAAAACTGTTTGTTAAAACAGTCTTAGATTCTACCATGTTTGGCGTAATATAACCCAAATCTTCTTGCGCTATAAAAATCCAAATAAACGAACAAACAATATAAATATACACATCATTAATTTTTTTTAGAAATAACCTTGAAAAATAGTGTACCTTTGGACTTTCTAAAGAGTATCTTTTTACTGTGCCAATTTTTAACACAGCCCTATGCTGACACAACAGTAACACCTTTACCCAACGTGTCCTTAATCTGAGTTCGACTCCAAACGGTGTCGTCCAAAAAAAAAAAAAATGCTTACCAACGAACTGCATAACGCACCCTGAACGTGGCTCCCACAGGAAAATATGCAAGTTCGATATCCTAGTCCTGTGATGTAATTATATGTAGTAGACGCATTTGTCTATAATAGACGCATGTGCTATAATAAAAGCATTTGTCTATTGTTTCGTTAAACTGAGTCTAGCTCCCAATAGTAGAATAGAATGGGTGTCGATTTTTGCTCACCAGAGTTTTTTTCTTATGCTGGCGGTTCTGATGAGGCATTACTTTTGATATCCTTTCGCCGGAAAAACTAAAAAAAAAAGGTTCCTACTTCGGATATAGTTTTGTTTGATTGAACTTTCATTTGTTCTTTTCATTTATATTTACGAGACTTGGGAACAAGAGGGAAAAAATAGCTTTTTTAAACTTTAAGAAGAAAATTTGAGAAATTGGAAAATAACCCAAACTAGACAAAAAAAATGTTTTTGAACTGAAAGAGTAAAGTTTCTTAAAGTCTCTATGGCGATTTCGGTTCTTTTTCCTGCGATTTGAGAGCAGCACCTGTACGTAACATATGTCCCCCTTTTCCGTAACAAATGAGGTTTCTGAGCACACTTAGAGGATTTTTCGGGCTTAAGCACATGCTTACAAGTTTTTTCCGCATATTTTCAAAGCCTTTAAAAATAATTACCACTCTTCCGACGCTACTGCAGCATTGGAAGCTCGCGACAAAAGAAATTTTGCGGTAAGAATTTCCATAGGAAACGTCATAAATAATGGGACGCGTCGTGATTTGGAGAACAGCCATTTATTAGGAACTTGGAAGAGAGGACAGTTTATTTATTTTTTTATTTAAATAAACACACACCATTTCTACGCTACACCAGAGCATTAGTAAGTTCATTTACGACATGGGGGCGGGAGGTATTTTCAGAAAACGCTTTGGAATAGATTATGCAGCTACTGTTAAAAACACTTTTGGTAAAATTTGTTATTCATAGCTTAAAATGTAGAATGCACAATGGACTTAAGGCATATAATTCATCAAAAGTGATTTAATGCCTTTTCTGGAAACGCGCTTTTTGTCTGTATATGGAAGAAACTTCTGCTGCGAATTAGAAATTTGATCTAAACGTATGAATATAGTATTAGGAATATATGGAGGATTCTGACCACGGCGCCAAATACAAGGTGTTCATAAATTATCATTGCGATTTCATTCCTCAATAACGTGAAAATGAACACAGCTAAAACGAAATGGCTTTTCACACTGTATCACACACCATCTCTGAATTTACTTACGGAAATTAGCATAAATCTAGACATATCATTTTATCGCAAAAACAAATTGAAATTATACTGTTCAATAATTAATTAAAAGATGATCATCATCCTCTGCCATGCATTTTCCCCTTCAATTAATATAATTACAAAAAAACGGTGAGACAAAATTGCTGTAAATTTATGTTGTTCCGTTTGTCTTCTCCTATTATTATGTTCAGGGAAGCCTCTGCCCAATGAGATATCAACATTCCATATTTATATTAGTCCACGGAGTCAGGAGTGATGAGCCATAGATACACAAGGGAGTTTGTTTCTTCACCACGATATTTCCTGATATTTCCCGAGGGACAGGGCCCATTCTAATAACAGACTATATTCTCTTTCACTGCTACAACCATTAGTGGACTTCCATATTTTATTGAGTAGTCATCCAACGTCACAGTTATTGTATTAGGCTTTTCCTCAGATCTCGTAAACGTCAATATTTTATAGCTTTTCCAGCTTCACACTTGTCCATTATTTACGGTTAAAAATTTATAGAAATGGCCTTGAAAACTGGCGTGCTTGGTTTTGCACTGACCATGGTCAGCTGTTCCTAGTATGGTTAGTTTGTTCCTTAATGAACAAATTTAATCGGCTCCATTGTACATAGGCAGGAATTCGTGCCCCTCAAATTTTTTTGTCCAGAACTGCCACTGCTTGAAAGGTTTAATTATGCACATCGCATCAGGGTACGTCTTACTTGGTCCCATATAGTTAATTATTATTAAAACCCAATAGGATAGACACTTACATTGAGAGTGGAATACAAAAACGTCATACAATTAAGTACATAAAAATTAACAGATACAATAAAAGACAAAAGCAGCAAAAACATCAAGAGAACGATACGTGAAAAATATGCACTAAAAAAGGAAAAACTTAAAAAAAAACCCAGGAACATCAAAGCGCATTAACGAGCTTTTAAAAACAGTCGAAGAGGCACTCGACACAAGGCACTCAGGTAAAGAGTTCCAAACATGGACAGTGCGCGGCACAAAGGAATGGAAATAACAATTTCCTCTTGCACGGGGCACCCTCACAGTTAAAAGACAACATCTGGTATGAGAGTGATCTAACATCTGGATGAATTGCCCACTTTAATTTCAATGGATTAGACCATGAATTAACTTATAAAAAAGGATAATGTCAGTCTGTAAGTGACGCCAATCCAAAGAGTGTAGTCCCATCCTGTCGAGGCGATCTCTATAAGGGAGATTTCAAAGAGAATAAATACCCCTTGAAAATCAACGGAGTAGATATTCCAATAATATAATATCGCCAATCTTAAAAGGGCTCCAGACCGATGTGGCGTATTCTAAGACAGGTAAAACGAAAGTCTTAAAAGCACGAATCAATGACGAGGCATCACTTCTGAAAAACAATTTTTTAATCAGGAAACAACGCTGATTTGCTCTAGAAATGACACGGCAACAATGAGGTGAGAAATCCAACTTGGTGGTCATCCAAATGCCCAGGTCCTCATACTCGCTCACATCATCAAGGATATTACTACCCACAGAGTAAAAACAATGAGCATTAGAATAACCAATATATAAGACACATGACTTAGATGAAGAAATCTCCAGATGATTATCCAGACATCATTCATTAAGGTGATTGCAAGACTGCTGTAAGACAGAAAACGAATCAAGGGAGTTCAATACCAAAAAAAAAAAAATCTGAGGTCATCTGCAAATATATAAGAAGGAACAGGTCTTAAAATAGCAAGAATATCACCAACATAGGTTAAAAACAGAGTATGTCCAAGGATGGAACCCTGAAATACACCGCTTGTAACAGAAGCATAGCCAGAAATTTTATCTCCAACTCACACACAATGAGTTCTACAAGAGAGAAGGGTCACAACGATACGAACCAACTAAGATGGATGGTTAAAGTTTATCAGCTTATCAACAAGGACAGATTTCAAAATCCTGTCAAACGCCCTAGTGAAATCAATGTAGACAATATCTACTGGGCGACCTCTATCACAACATGATGACCATTCATCAATACAACCAATGCCAGCTGGAATAAAGCCCTCGGATATCAAGAAAGGCAAAAGATAATTTAATAAGCTACGTTCAAAGAGCTTAACAAATGTAATAGTCAATGATATAGGACGGTAATTTACAGGGTCAAACCGTTCATCCTTTTTGAAAACTGGAATGACAATGGCTCTGATCCAAGATTCAGGGACAATTCCAGTACAATATTATCTGCTGAACAAGGTTGAGAGAATGTATGATAAAGGAACAACCAAACGCTTATAGAAAATAGGTGGGGGAACCCATCAGGGCCCGCAGCACCAGGTATCAACCCCAACATAGATTTCAATATCACTCTCGAAGCAAAAGTGGCCGTAGCACCATCCTCATCCAACGAGCAAGATATAACGGGAATCTCAGATTTCTCAGCAGAATAAAAGCCATCGAAAATACTCAAAAACATATAAAGCTTATCAGTGTCTGATACAATCAAAGAACCTGGAGGAGATCTCATGGAAGGAAGAGTACAAAATTCACAAAATTTTCGTCCCATATATCTAAAGAAACTCTGATGATTATTATGTTCGCATAAACTCCTAAGGACATGGAAATCCATCCGAGATAACAATTCTCTATAACTCGATAACAAAGTAGAATTAATGTCCCGATTTACAATAGAAAGAATGTTTCGAAGATTTCTTCATGCCTTTAATTTAGCTCTCGCAAGGTATAACAATCCCCGATTAAACCTAGTACGGCGTACCTAGACAATGGTACCTCAGACACACACACAAGCATTGATAGTACTTTCATATAAAACAATTAAATAATCCATATCACATGAGGGTCAAAATAAATAGGATCAAAGTTCATCAAAATGACGTTGATAGCAGTATAATCGAAAGACGGGAAATTCCGGAAAAACCCCATCCTCTCAGGCCTAGCTAAGAAAAAATGAGCGGCAATAGGAATATATGGAGGATTATGACTGCGAGAAAAAATATCAAAAGCAGAAATATCGAACAAAAGGGACAAATCATTTGTAAACAAAGGGTACAAGAAATTCTCACCACCAGTAGGAAATCTAATCAACTGGGTCATACCACAAAATTTCAAGGAGGTCAAAAAGTCACGATGGCAAAATTAACCAGTACAATCAGTAGGTTCCCAGCGACAGGACATTAGGTTAAAATCACCAGTCAAAACAACTGGGAAAGGGGACTGAACCACCAAAGACAAATCACGAGCAAGAGTAGACAAATAGTCCAGACATCCAGACCTAAAAGGAAGAACATGGACACATATGACTCTAAGAGCAATAAGATTATCACAATAATATCTATGCCAATCATTTCATGATTATTCGGACCACTGCCAAACAGGCATGGAGAACAAATAAATGTATCTCTAATAAAAATACATACTCCACCGCCGACAGAATCATATCTGTCCCTACGGAAAATATTATAATTGCCAGGACAATGAAAGGGTCAGGGTAATCAGGGAAGGTGCAAGTCTCTGTGATAAACAGAATATCAATTTCGTGAACTCATAAATAAACATGCAAGTTCGATAACTTATTAATAATACTATGGGCATTCAGTAAAATCAATCTACACTTAGAAGGAAAAATAGGTCAAATGCTCTCCTGCCTCTAGGAAGAGGAAGCATCAGGATATAAGGCAGGCCCATCAGAATCCAAGGCAGTCCTAAAAACAGCCTCTCCCAATATCTTTTGTGGTCGACCAAAGGATTCCGAAATATAAATCCCGGCAAGCCGAAATAAAGGGTTGTTAAGATGCTCGAAAGAAGACTCATCCACCGCTAACACAAAGAAGCATAAAGATGAGTGTTCCTAATTTGAAGCTTTACACATTCATAACCAAATATCAAATCTCTTATCATATCACAAATTTCAGCTGCAGTAGTAGAAGGAACGAAAGGATTGTTGTTAATTGTAGGATATCTTCAAATGCCTTAATATATCAAGTAGTACAATTTCAAATATGTTCAATACAATATGAAATGAACGAACACCTAAGTTTTTCACATGCCTTTATTTGAAGACACAAGAAACTTGCTTTCCATGGTGTGATTAGATTATCAAAGGAAGGTTGAATTACCCCATTTTGTTGTTCATTTATACACAAGTTCTATTCTCCTATATATATAGAAAATGGGTTAAAACATCGTTATAAAACAGAGGTTTGTTTGTTCAGTTCCAGCAATTATGTTTCAATTGCCAGTAAACTTAAGTCACATAGCCTTTCTTGCGTTCCTCTATAACATGTATGAATTATCTCCAGGGCCGTAAACGAACACTTGACTCTAGTAGCAGAATTTGGAATCGACAAGACATGTTCTTCTAACTTATAAATTTCTTTAAATGCAACTTAAAGTTGATTTTCTTTCATAAATTTTAATAAGGCACATGCAGGTTTCCCAGCAATTTCATAAGAAGTAAATAATATTTTCAGTTCATTTTCTTAAGCGAATGTAATCAAAAATCTGGCCATAGAAATCCTTAAGTTTTCTAAAATGTTATCGGGAAACATCGCATATTGGCCATGATTTTAGCTACAGAGGAGTTGAAAAAATTCAAGTTTCGAAAGTGAAGAATACCTTTCTGTCATATCCACATATATGCAGTTGGCTATTTCCTGACACAATTGAAGACTCGTGCTCTTCTGCTTTTCAGACTCTTTCTTTTCGGCCTCGGTTCATCAACTGTGGGCTTTTCTTTTGATGTAGAAATCCGAATTTCTTCAAATTCATGATCTCTGTCCGTTTTGAGCTGTCTACAGTGTCATAACCTTTCTTACAACCATAGAATATATCATAAGATGAAGTTTGTAATATATTATTCAAGACATTTTACTTTTTAACTGTTTTTAAACAAACAGCTTTTTGCTATCGCCCTTAGGCATGTGCCTAATATGCCTCTGATAGGGGGTTTTGTTTGATATTATTACCCCTCACTATGATAACATAATTGCCAAATATGGTAATTGTGTTACCATATTTGGCAATTGTGTTATCCCTGCGGAGGGTAATAATACCTTAACACCTTTACATACGGAGAAAGAGAGCGTTGTTTCCTGTCCTCATTCGTCTAGCGGTCCAAGACACTCCGGGCTAAACGGAGGGACCCTGGTTCGAATCCAGGATGGGGAAAGCGTCTCTTTTTCTCCAAAAAGGAATAAAGCTCTAGTTTGAAGTACGTATACGTGGGTAGTAATGATTATTGTATAAAGTGGGTTTTATATAACGCATGTTTTCATAATGCGATTTACAACTACAGGAATACTATTCATAAAATGCAAACTTTTGGTAAATGTTTTTGAGATTCTTCTTCAACAAATGCAACAGATTGGAATATCTTCTATTTTATTTATTTTGATACGTTTTTATTTTATTTGCCAGAGATTAAATGTTGTATATGTAGCTTATCATGTGTTTTATATGTAGCTTATCATGTGTTTTATATGTAGTTTATCATGTGTTTTATATGTAGCTTATCATGTGTTTTATATGTAGCTTACGTTTAAATATGTAGCTTATCAATGCATATAGTGTTACAAAATTTGCGCGTCATCTTACTTTTTTTGTATTCTTGTTATTATTTAATAAGATGAGTACACTTAATTTATTTTATTTTTATTTGTTAATTTAATTATTACTTGATTTAATAGTCCAACTATACAATAATTATGCTATTTAGTAATCATAGGAATTTAATGTTCTTATTATTTAATAATAATGAATTTAATAATCACTTAATTTAATTATATTATTTCAATTTCTTATTTTTGTTCAATTTATTAATTATTTTTAATGTAAATTGTTCACTATGAAATGAATATTTTCGAGCCTTTTCAAATAAGGCAACTAAGCTGAGTAGGCTGAAATTTGGCCAACTTGACGCTAATGAGGCAAATTCCACTTGAAGGACGATTCAAGTATCGTCCACATCCAATTAAAAGCCGTCATTGTTTGGTGTTGTACGCCGACCGCACTGCTTGGCAAAGAATGCTAAAGCTTTTGCCTGTAGTAAAATCGAAGCGATACCTAAAGTCCAGAGCTAAAGCCCCAATTGTGCATATTTTAAAGTTTTATAATGGTGTGCGGTAACAATTTTTCAGAATTATGCTATAAACGTGAATGTTTTGCTTTATTTTCACATAGAAATTTATTGTTTATTTTTCTCGTCGGAACGTGAACTTTTTTTAACAATTAACAATTTTATTATTAATTTAATTCAAAATTATATAATTTTCAATTAAATTGTGGGAGTTTTCAATAGAAATAAATTCCCAAATATAATAATAAAATATGCGTGGTATTGCTTATTTCTGTGGGTGTGCGCCGCACACCTAGCACACCCAGAATATTTGCCCCGATATATATATATATACACAGTTACGAACCTGGGTGTTTTTACAAACCATTAGGTTCTTTCCGAAAAATATCTTATTGCATTTACGTGAATTTCCACTGATCGATTTAAGAAAGAAAATTATACACTTTTTCCTTCTGTTTTACGTTCATTCGTTTTACATCCTTTGTGCCTTCTTTTAGCCAAGTCAGGAATAACAAAATAAAATGTTTTAAAACTCTTTTTAGCGGTATATACAATATTTATTAAAAAAATCTAAAGCAATAATAAGAGCTCTTCATAGACTGTAAAATATTGCTCAAGAGCTTGGAGATATTTATACGTCTCTTAGAGATTGTTTGTTAATAAAACACAATCTCTGTCCTAAATTTTAAAATAATGGATTCACTCTGGAAAAGATTTGTCCCATTGTTTATGATGTTTACTGTGAAAATTCTTGCTCGAGAATTACTTTTGTTATAAGCTTTTCCATACTTACCCCTGTAGCGACGAAAGAGGGATAATTGCTTTAAAAGGCTTTGAAAATGTGCAAGAAACTTGTAACAATGTGTTAATCTTAAAAAATCATCAAAGAATCTTCGATTAACCTCATTTATAACCGAAAAAGGGGGACATGTTATATCCAGGTGTTTCTTGAAAATCTCCGTTAATGAAAAAAAAAGATATATAAACCTAAGAAAAAATTTTGTCTCGGTTTGGAAGATAATTTTTTTAACTTCTCAGCTTTCTAAAATTTTCTTTATAAGTTTTAGGACTTTTCCTCGCCTTGTTATCTTACGGCTTATATTATGAAAGAAAGGAATGTGGAGTATTCACCTAAGAAAATTCTATTAGACTTGAAATTTGAACTATTTCTCTTGTAAAAATATTTTTTAGAAAAAGTGATGCTATATTTTCTAGAGTTATTTCTACTAAATTCCGAATGTTCAGGTCTGGTTACTCAAACCTATAGATAATCGAAGCATGCTATATTAAAAAAATGGTCTTTTCCATATTATCTCTACTAAAAGTAATTTCAAAATAGCACGTTGATAGAATGAATGAATAGAATGTATTTTTTGAAAAGGAAGAATGCTGACGTCAAAAGTTCTTTTAAGTGGGAGGAAAGTGTAAATTTTGGTATCAGTTTGAAAATGTTCAGAAAATTTTAAATTTTGGGGATCACTGATTAAAATATTTCATTTCATCATTTGAATTCTAAATTTATGCACATCTAAGAATTAATTTAAAATATATTACTTAACTTAAAATGCACAATATTTATTTTAAATACGTAACTACTTTAATTTAAACTACATAATTACATTAATCTGAAACGCACAATTACGTTAGTTTGAGATATAAAATTACAACAATTTGTAATATATAACTAAGTTAATTTGGAGTGCGTCAATAAATTAAAATAATTAAAATATAGTAAAATATCATCTGTCCACGTTTAAGAGGCCGAACGAATAGCTATAACAAAAATAGCGGTATTTTCACAAGCTGTGTTAAATTATCGAAACAATGTGGTGTTAGTGGTGGAAACAGGAATGTAGAGGGTGAGACTAGGAAAACATAGGTGGTTTTGCATTATGTAATAGGTGTCTCAGAAAACTCATAGGAGTAACTACGATATTTTTCTAGGGGGCGGGCATGGCCTCCATAGAAGCTTATCGATTTTCTAATCTACATTTCCACAAAACGTAGTGATAACCCCTATTTCTGAAAAAACTTATCGCTATTCAACTATACAAATACACCCGAATATCGATACACCTACTACTTCTAAACATCAATAATTTGAAAGAATAAACTTTTAAGTACTTTTTTGTTGAACTATACGAGAAAACACATAATGTTTCTCTTTCTGTAGTAGAGTTATGATTTATTCATTAACCTACTAGCGTAAGGCCAAAATTAATGTTTGGATTAAATGACTAAATGTTCAGAAAGAAGGAATGATCACAAGCACATGGAGTAACTATGACATTTTTCTGTTGCTGGGGGGAGCATGACCTTTTTATATGAGAATAAATTAGAAAGGCCTATTGAGTTTTAGCCTCCTATATAATTTTATTTCCAAGCATGGATGTAGGTGGGGGGGAATCCGATGCCTCCCATGACGTACGAGGCAAAAAATGACGCCAATCAGCTTCATCAAATATTCTCTACTTTGCATTACTTCCTTGTTTTACGGAAGGTAAACAAAATTCTTAATAAAGTTTCAAATCTGTTTTTTCGTCCTATAAAATTCAACGTCGAGCATCCGTCTTTTATGTCAAATTCATGAATTAAAGCACATACTTTTACAGCCTATGCACTCAAAACAATCTTCCTTAAGCCAAGAGTTCATTGCTTATTCATCTTTTAAGAAATATCTAGCATTGAAGCGATCTTTAACCCCACTTGGACCACCTGGTCCCGCGTTATATTCCCCGGATAAGCACAAGCTACTTTTTTATTTCAAATTTCACCAGTTTTCCAAGCCGTAAATTGCATTAAGTAAGCCTACATCGTATTTTTCTGAATGCAATGCATATTTTTTCACATTTTTAAGAAGGACATTTCAATTTAAAATTCATTTTTAAGGGTACCTGAAATTCACGACTTAAGTATAGTTCGTTCGCTGTGGGTTGGCGTGCAGTCACGTTAGCAGACGGGTTGCTCCATTGCAGTAAAGGGTAGAAAGTCTTCCAGAACTCGTTTTTTGTGCGGGAAAAATGAGTTCTGGAAGACAACTAAAACAACACGTCTGCTAACGGGATCGGACGCCAAGTCTGCGCGAACGGACTATACGTAGTCTATCCTAATGATTTAAGAAAAATACCTCTTTCTCATCTGTCAGCCTTAAAAAAATAAAGCAATATTTTATACATCTTATAAATGTTTAACTTTATTTTTATACATCAAGACAAATATTCTACAATCAAGGAAAAAGGTCAGTTTTATTAGCCACCTAGCATCCGGAGCCGTATATACAATATACGTTTTGGTAGAATACTTTTCTTGCTTTTGCAGCTAACAGATTTATATACAAATTTTCTTTGTAAACGCCTTTTATTTTGCTCAGTTTAAAGCTAATTATAGCACATTTGCGAATTTGTTGGGTAATATAACTTTGAAAGCAAACACGCATGCTTGACTGTTTTTTTCAGCCAATGTAATCTTAGATTGCGTAATTTCTACTGATTTAAGCATTTTTTCGTACTAATTTTGGTTTGTGCGCAGAACAACACATCCTTTTTAAACTCAATTTAACATTCGAACTTTTGTTATGCAGTAAATTTTGGAGTGGGATTTATTTTATTGGTCTATCAATGACTGTTTCCAAGAAATTGTAAGAGAAGTTTTCTTTTCTTCGTTATTTTAGGTGAAATGGGCGGAAGTGACTGGAGGCTATGTGGTAAATAATATTTCAAATCCATTTTTCCCTCTATAAGGAATTTCACTTCAAACCTTTACCCGCTACTACTTGGATAAATTAAAACACATTTTCATACAGCTTATGCTCCAGAAACTATCTCTCTTAAACCAATAGTTCATTTATCATTTATCTTTTCAAGAAATCTCTAACATAGAATGAGTTTTAACCCCATTCGGAACAGAAAGTTCCGGGTTCGAATCCCCTTGCATGCACAAGCAATTTTTTTTAACTTCATCCGCTTTCGAAACCGTAAATTAAATTAAATAGGATGTTATTTTTCTGAAAGCGATGCATATTTTTTAACATTTATTTACAAGAATATTTTATTTTAAACCCATTTTTAAAAGTAACAGAAATTTACGACCTAAGTCCTTATTCTCCCAATTTAAAGAAAAAGCTCAATCTTAGCTGCCAAGGTTACAAAAATTAAGCATTTTTTTTTCGAACCCTGTGAATATTTAATGCAAATTTTAAACAGAAAGACAACTCTCCTAAAATCGCACAAAACTGACACATGTATTTTTAGGAAATTTTGGCGAGACAGCTAAAGCTTTAGCACTAACGTGCCTTACATTTTTCGACAATAAAAAAAATGACACTGCTAGAAATTTTCTGGTAGGGGTGCAGTCAGCCTTCTGGAGGTGCCGTCCCTCCCTAGTCCCACCTAATTACGTGTATGGAAAATCTGTCTCGAATTCTCAGTTGTGTGAATGTTAAGACCTACTACAAACCTGTCTACACCCTGCGTGATCTATTACTTAAAGTTAAGGATCGCGTCCCTGAGGAGGAAAAATCTGGTGCTATTTACCAAATACCGTGTGGAGACTGTGACAAGGTGTATGTTGGACAGACGGGAAGATCGATACGTCTACGAGGGAAGGAGCATATGCGTGCGGTAGCTAGGGGAGACGATTCAAACCAGTTGGCTGAACATGTCTTCAGGGAGGGTCACGAACCAGATTGGCATTCGATGAAAATATTACATCAGAATGTGACGAATCTGGGGAGTAGACTTTTTCTGGAATCATGGGAAACCTACGGTTTGAGGAGTCGTGCAATAAACATCGCAAAACCTCTACCAGAACCTTACAGGATTTTTGCAAAACCTCGAGTTGGGGGTGTTCATCTGACATCGTCGGGTGTTGGGGTTTCCCCAGCGAAGGTTGCCCTGGTTGACGTTTTCCCAACCTGAACTATCCCGCACCATATGATGTCAGCTGGGGATTTCCAACATGCAAGTATATAAACTTAGAACTTCAACTAACTCTTCATTCTGCCTTCACTTGACAAAGGGAGCAGTTGGCTCCCGAAACGTCGTGTTTTTAAACCTTCCTTCCCCCAGTGTCGCAGTAACTGTTTGTTATTAGCCACTACACCGATGAAACCAATACTGAGAAAAGACAGAATTGAATGATTAGTAAACATGTGTTATTACCTCAAAATCAAAGCTCACTCTGCACAAGTAATTATATTACGGTAAACCTTGGATTGTTTATAACTCACGATAAAATACCTTCAGTATGCTAAAAGGTATGTTCAAACGGAAATAACATCAGAAGTATTATTGATGAATTCCATGCAATGCACCTTTCTTCTTTTTTACTTTTTTTCCATTAAAATTTGTATTCACAGCTTTTAGTTTTGATTTCACTTAAATACTGCACATTATTTTTAGATTCGGAGATGAAGTTTTGATGTTATATCTTTTCCTATCAACACATTAAATGGGTTTAAGCATTTAAACCTAAATTGGAATTCTCGTTTCTTTTCATGATTAAGTATTTAGAATTGGTTTTGAATTCCTCATAGTTCGGAGGCAAGTTTTTTCTCATTAATTTAATAACATGTTTTTTGTGAGCGTTTTTTAATGTTTTAAAGGCAGAAAACTTATTGATAGTACCGTGAATTTGTCACCTTCAATTCGGCATTCCATATAGTATCCATATAGTAATTCCATATAGTAATGGTACAATTTTATATTTGTTTTTGCAGCAAAGATCATGTGACAAAAATTCAAACGTATAATTGCTAATGTCCAGGGAAATAACCGTAGAAAACCACATATTTTGAAATTTTTTTTTAAAAATGT
The DNA here is from genome assembly GCA_006491805.2 of Dysdera silvatica. Taxonomy (NCBI): domain Eukaryota; kingdom Metazoa; phylum Arthropoda; class Arachnida; order Araneae; family Dysderidae; genus Dysdera; species Dysdera silvatica. The sequence continues at coordinate 40,558,317 of QLNU02003225.1, read as the reverse complement.
TCTTTGCAAAAGGAAATGGTTCATAGCTTAAGTCTAAAAGATTCTCTGCAACTTGAACTTTCATTTGTCTTTTTTTCAATATATCGCAAAAGTTGACAACGCGTGAAAAAAAAAGAAAATTTTCTTGAACTTTTAACGAGAAATGTGGAAACACGAGAAAAACGAAAAAACACTTCAGAGCCGAGAGAGGAATTTTCCTTAGGTATTCATAATTTTTTTTTAGTTCTTTTTATGGAGAGTTTAAAGCAGCACCTGGGCATAACATGTTTCCGTTTCCCTAACAAATGGAGTTCAAGAACATTCTTCAGGGACGTTCCGGTTTAAGCACAAAGTTAAAAGTTTTTTCGCACGTTTACAGAGCACTTAAAAATAATTATCATCCTGCCGGCGCCATCGCGTTGAGCGCTGAAACTTCGCAGTGCGAGAGCTTGTAACAAAAGAAATTTTAGGGTAAGCATTTCGTTGCAAAACGCTATAACCAATGGAACGCGCGCATATTCTTGAGAGCCGCTAACTCATTAGTTTGAAATTTATAGCCGAGATTTGTGCTTTAAAGAAATAAATAAACATAAGCATATGCAATCTTCACGGGTCGTTTAACATTAATAAGCTTTTTAATGCCGTGTGCAGCTCTCAGATAACGCTTTAGAACCAAGTGTTCACATTACTTTTGTTTCTACACACTGTATTTACTTAATTTTTCTTTATTATTCATACCTTAGAAAAAAGATGGCAGAATGAATGAGCAATATAATGAGACAATACATTTTATATTATTTCCGTTTTTCAATACCGTTTTCTTCTGCCATTTATGCATTCTTACGTCATAATTATCACATTCTTCTACAGCCCGCAGAACTTTAAGCAGGGTAAATGGCAACGTTTTGGCACTTTAATTACCGAATATTGCATTTACAATGGATGCAATCCAATGGCCGAAATTCACATTTCAAATTGGGCTTATACAATGGCTAAAACTAAACTGGAATAAGACTGGAATAACTTATTTTACGTGTCGATTTTCATGTTTTCAGTTTGCTATAATGTTATATTTTGGTCGAATAGATTCAAATTAAAATGACATCGCTCATAATAGTGTTTCTTGAAATGTATTTGGCGGAGCCCGATAATTCCGTGAAAATCCTCTGAGAGTTCCGAAAACAGGTTTTAAAAAAGCATCATCGAAAACTCCAAGAAAATCTTAAAATTATATAATTTTCTTCCATCACAACTCCTAACTGTAATTAATATCCTAAAACAATCCAAAAGTACTCTACCTCTATGACACTGTTCTACTACCTATTTTAGTGCTTATATCCAAGAACTGGTAAGGAGCAGTCCGTTGGATTTTCTTTAACGTTTGGTCGAGCGCAATATGAAGATTCATGTGTTCGGGTGTGATGAGCCATAAAGGCACAAAAAGTAAAAGTAGTTTGAAACCACAATAATATATATATATTTTACTTTTTCAAATCATCCTTTTATCAAGCATAACACATTTTGGGTATTTTCTAAAAGCCACAATGTGAAATCTATAGAAAGCAATATCAAACTCAAAAAACAACTTAGAAAAGCAATATAACGGAAGTTTTAATTTTCCAGATATCAAAAAGCATCCAAAGTAATACAAGAGAAGTACAAATTAAACAATTTACAATACAAAATATTCAAGAATATTATTATGTTTTGTTGGATAAATAACCTGTCCATTTGCCATATGTGCTAAGCGCATGCGCCACTGGGAGCTGCAGCGCGATGCTAGCGCCCGCATTCTCCCCTGGAGTGACGCTAACGAACTACCCAGTCTTTGGCGAGATGTTAATCTGTGAATACGCAAGCCAACGTGCTAAGCGACGTCAATTATTTTACTGTCATTTCTAATAAAGTTCGAACTGCTGAGCTTCTTGGCTATAACTCTGCTAATATCATTCACAACAGTTTTACACGCGGGGGAAAGATTAATTCATTGTATCACAAACAAAGTTTGTATATACATTATAGAGCTTTGCGGGTTATTCCGCAACGTCTGTTTATTAAAAACACTTAACGTTTCACTCCGTGCTATGCGGAACATCCTCAGAAATAATACCGACCAAGTTTCCCTCTGTAAAATGCAAGACTTTCGCTTGCATTTGCTCGGCAGAAAACATTTATAATTTTCTGCCGATCAACCAAGCGAAAGTCTTAAGTTTTGCAGAGGGAACTTGGTCGGCAATTACTTCTGAGGATGCTCCGCCTAGCATGGAGTGAAACGTCGTGTTTTTAATAAACAGACACGGCGGAATATCCCTCAAAACTCTATGCTGTATATTAATAGACACCGTGTAAATCTTCGCGAAAGTTTATATATGAGATACAAATTGCATACTTGCATTCATATTTTGACGTATCTTTAAAAAAAGTTACGTAATCGAAATATGGCCAGCAGACCACTTTTATTATTACATTCCCTTAATCAGTTTCGCCAGACGAAAGGTTAAATAGTAGTTATAGGGGAACTCCGTGGTTAGGTATATGGCAAGAAATGGGTTCTGTAAGATAAAATTTGGGAACCTTGTACAGTTCATGGTTTGAGGACCAAATCAGAATCATCTGATCTAAGATTTCTTAAAAGTTTAACATATAATGGAAAAATCTGTACAGAAATAAAATTAAATCGAAGATAACACTAGCTTACAAGCTTGAACATAAATTATTGTCAATTGTTATAAATATTTTACTTCCTATACACAAACTGTAAATCCGTACTTTTTGTCCATATCAAATGCTTCTATAGTCTGTTATCAAATAACTTTAAAAATCTTCAAAATTTTGAGAAATTCCAATTTTTC
>QLNU02003225.1:40538448-40555386 GCA_006491805.2 Dysdera silvatica | reverse complement strand
CATCTTGACTTATATATTACAAGCCTGAACGTTATTGATAATACTAGGGTGATCTCAATTACAACTCAAGAAATTTCTCATTTACAACTCTCATTACAACAAAAGTGTCTAGCAATTGACAAGAAATGGATCAGCACACAGAGATCCAAGAATCAGTTTTTACAGTGGTAATCATAATTGTTTAAAAAGCCTTTTCTTAGTCTGGGATCGGGTCAGCTTTTTCTTGGTTTGGGCGTAAGAGCTCTACCAAGGAAGCCACTGAGAGCTGAAAAGGTTTTAACTTTTCACTTGTAATTGTCTGTTTCCAACACGGAATTTAAGAAACGGAGGCTTGGGTGGGATTAAAATTATGCAATAAATATTGAATATATACATATAAAAATTAACTCCTACATGAAACTTCTCTTTAAAAGAGTGAGTGAATTGACATAATAGTTTTCCTTACGATGGAATGATGATTATCAATATGACAATATCAATTTCAAAACCACGTACGTCATATTTGACATTTTTAAAATATTATATATATACTATAGATTTTTTTGATTACTCTTTAATTTAAGAAGAAAACTTTTGTCGTCTACGGATCTGTTACATCTATACCGTTTTGAAGGATATCTTGTCTGAGGAAAGACTATTTTATTATCAATTTATCAGTGAACGAACGTCGGAAAAATATTTTTGATCTGGACAAAATTGTGAAAAAAATAGTTTGAATTTACTACTCAAATAATATATAAAAAACATAGCCTCCCAAGAATTAGTTTTTATTTGTGAATAAAATATGGTTTTATAGTTTTATAAATTAGACACATTATTGATATTAATGTGAATTTGTTACATTTATCCAGTACGTCAATGCATGGGTAAGTAAGTAAGTAAGTAAGTAAAAATTTGTATTTGTTTGCACAGCGGAAATGTCGTATCAGTGAGCAATTTGTCATTCTTAACTTTCTACGAAATTACCCTAAGGAATAGCGCGTTTGAATTTTTCTTTAAAATATTTTTTGCAAAGGAAATGGTTCATGTTTTAGGTCTGAAGTGAGCTTTAACTTCCCTCTGTCATTTCTCTAATATATGGCTAGAATTGGCAAAAAAAAAAGAAACTCTTCTAAAACTTTAGTGAAAAATTTCACAACGAGAATGAACAGAAGAGCTATCTTCGGAACTAAGAGAGGAATTTCTCTCATATCTATACACCTTTTATCAGTTCTTTTTACCGGATTCCGTAAAGGCACGTAGACGTAACGTCGTTCCCCCCCCTTTTTTTTTCAAATAAATGAACTCGCCTTTGAGAATTTCTCAACTTTAGTTCAATAATTACAAGTTAATAGTATATTTTCATAATTCTAGAAAGCAGTTATCATTTTGCTGATACTCCTGCATTTAGCATTGACACCATATAGAGAAAGAGCTAAAAACAAAAATACTTTCAGGTTTTAGACTTTCGTGTAAAATGTCATGAACAATGGGACGCATCATTCTTCATAGCCAAATCATTAGCTTAAAAAGATAAGAACACAGATTTGCTTTACAATGATAAATACATATATGTAAACTTAACTTCTCTATTAACATTATTGCGCTCTTTAATATTATATGAAGATTTTAGATAACATTTTGGAATGAAATTTTATGTTACACCTACCGTTAAAATAATTTTTTTCCTTTGTCATTCATATCTTAGATAAGAGAAGATGGAACGGGGAAATGATAAAATGACACACAATACTTTTTAATATTATTTCCTTTTCAAGTATCATTTCCCAAATTGGAAGAAATTCTGTCGAATTCTGCAGTTTATTGAACATTAAATTCAAAATTCAATTCAAATAGTTGATACCTTAAGACAATTCTATGTAAATACTCCTCTGCTTATTAAAACTTTTAAGATAACGCTTACCAGGGTTCGGATGGGGCCTGGAAAACCGGGAAAAGCCTTAAATTTTAAAAAATCCTTCCAAGGCCTTGAATATCCGGGCAAAATACCGGGTTTTTCACAATGGCCGGGAAAATCCTTAAATTCTATTATTTATTTCCCGAATAGGCTATTTTTAGTCACTTTCACTAGTTAAAGTCAGTGTATTTGGATTATCCAATCACATGCATCTGTGGTTAGTGGCGTAGCACCGGCTAAATAAAACTTTTCCATGCTATTAGAAACTTTTTTTTTTATTTATTGCACAATTAACGACAACAACCGGCTGAATAAACAAGTTATGCGAGCGAATATCTCGCACCCCCTGTTGGCTCAGTTTCCGTCATACTTCACAGGCGTCGTGCGCTTATTGGTAGTAACGAACTGGGAGCGTTCTTGAGTCCTGTTCTCGTCCGTCCTTTCAAGTGGTATTTGGTAGCGTAGTTTTCTAAGCGTTCTTAATTTAAACTGAAACATGGGTAAATGCCCCTGGAGGTTGAAGAAGCCACAATATTGTAAACGGAAGCAGGGATGGAATAACTACGCCGGAATGACATTGCTGCGCATATCTGCGCCAAACTTAATGATTTCTGTAAAATTCCGCTAGAATGCGCCAAAGGATTAAATTTTCCAGTACGCCGAAATGCTATTAAATTTCTCCTAGCATCGAAATTCAGTTTCATGTTTATCAAAATTACGTTTTGTCATTGTATTTTGTAGTGCCAAATTTTCTTTCCTACGCAATCTGTCTTGGCACGAAAATTTTTCCAAATTTGCTACACTTCCAGTTTTCTTGGCATTCAAAGTAACTTGCCATTTGTGTGACTGAACAAAGAATCGACAGACAGCATGGGTGCCCCCTCCCTTCCGGCGGCTTTTGAGTTCTATAATAGTCCACCCATTCCATTTACTAATAACAAGGAAAACGCCTCCCCCGAAAAAATACTGTGGAGCCCTGTTCCCATATAGGGTAGGTAAAGACAAAGAACATAGAGGGAATAAGAATGTGAACTTCTGTAGGGATAATGTAAAACAGACGATCTACGGCAACTTTATTTTGCAAAGAAGCCACCTCGTTCGAGTAGGGGCGGCGTAGAACTTTACTCTTCCTTTGGCACTGTGCAGTCGCCGCTCACTAGATGCAGACATGTATTATTTTTACCTTCTTTTAAATGAATTATCTAATTTAAGTATTTGTATTTTCGATTTAATTTTCAGGTGCTTTATCACACACGATTTCCTTTTTCTTTTTTAAAAAAAAAAGTCAACTGCTTATTTTTCAAGAAAATGAAAATTTTGAATGACGACGAAATTGGAATTCTTAAAAAAGAACACATTTGTATAAATATTCATTGAATTCTATTCACAGAATATATATTTACACATATTTGCATACTTTTATTTTCTAAGCATATCAAATCTCAAATTTTGGTTTTATAATTTCACCCTTCTCCCACTCAAGAAGATTTTTTTTTTCAGAAAATAGTATATTACTTACATATTACAATGGGGAAATTGTCTGAACCCCCTTCATATATATATAGCCGAATATCCCCCCAGAAATTGTTTCTGGGGGGTTTACATTAACATTGAACCACAGCGTAATTCTGGATTGAAGGGTTGAGTGTAAAAAATCATTCTTTAAAAACAAAACAGAAAAAAACCCTAGAAATTCACTAAAACTTATTCCCAATGGGGGGGGGGAGATGTCCCCCCCCTTTGGCACCATCCTTGCCAACAAGGCAGTTCTTCAAGAAAAACTGGGGAGGGAGGAATCTGAAACATAATTCGGGATTAAAAAGGGATCCATAGCCAAAACATTTTTAAAAAATGATGTAAGACTAATTTGAGTTTTATTTTTCATGTAACATTACGATTAGTAAGATTAAAGGAACATTATTAATAAACATTATTATCTCCTCTTACATTGCTAGGGTAAAATTAGTACATTTTCATAGTAATTGTCGCTTTGTGTTCGTAGATAACCTTTGTTAGACGCCTTTTCCTGTTTTGGCAATTCACATTAAACCAGTGGCATAGAAAATGGGGGCTCAATCCCCCCATTGCATATGAAAATACACTATTTTCTCTAAGACCATGTCACGTAATCTTCTTTAAAGCCACTTGAGCCTCACTCATGAGTTTTTAATTGCTACGCTACTGCTAGTGGCACATCCAGAATTTCTCCTTGGTGGGACTGACCATGTAAAAATGTTATCTTTAGCAAAATATTAGTTATTTTTATACATTTTACATTCCTCACCCCTACCCCCATTCTTCCTCCGAATGTCATTTAATTGACATTCAGTGTTATTTAACAATTCAGTCCGTAGGATTTCATTTTTTGAGATTTATTTTGAATCATTATTTTGTAAGCTGTTGTTATTTATAAAAGTAAAATTTTAAAAATATTACGAATATCAAAATTGCTGCTTGCCCAAAGAAGCATTGCAAATTATAACATTGAAATGCATATGGTCTTGTACAATTCATACTTTTTTTAAAAAAAAACTTTGAATGGGGGTGTGGGCTTGAAAAGCCTTGAATTTTTTTCTTCCTGAAGTGTACGAACCCTGGTGACTTATTTACTCAGCTCTTTATCTTCCCTATTATTGCAGTTCAACCAAATGAGTTATATTCAAAACTAGTTCACATGACTACGTGTCGCATAAAGAAAAGGTTAATATACATGTTTGTTAATAATGCTTTAATATCAAATGAACTTACACATCTCTAACAACGCTTTGTAGGATTCTTTCGACTAGAAGTATTATTTCAAGGGTGCCTTAAGGGGAAAAATGTTTGAAATAGAAAATTTATCTACTTCGAACTATTTCGGATTATACTTGAAATGTTAATTTTAAATAATCGGACAGAAAATATCGATCTCTGCTTAAGAAAACATTGAATATCGGTTTTTATTAAAAATATAAATGAATTTCTTTGTCAAAATTGAATTGGAGATATGAAAATTGAATCAGAGAAAACAGAACTGAATCTGCGATATGAAACTTCAATCAGAAATGCTAGTTCTAATCAGAAATACCACTTTGAATCAGAAATACCATTTAGAATCAGAAATACTATTTTGAATCAGAAATACTATTTTGAATCAGAAATACTATTTCAAATCTGAAATGCTATTTTGTATCAAAAATGCCACTTTAGACTTGAAATGCTAATAGATATTGGATAGATATTAGTTTCATAGAATATATTAAAAGGTAAGATTTCTCTCGCAAATCAGAAATATCATTTCCTGTTAAATAAGAACATTAACATTGAAATTATAAAAATTACTAGCTTCACTTATTTTAAGGTGCATATATTAAAGAAATTGACACAAAAAAAGACATCATTAATTATTTTAACCCCTGGTTAATTAATTACCGAACAGTCTACGTCGGGTAAAAACGGATCAGAACGGAGAAGAAGTAAAAACAGAAATAGTTTCTGCAGAGAAGACGATAACAACAGGTCCTCGATATCTGTGTTTTATAGTAACCAATAAAGTTCTATTTTCTCTTATCCTATAATTTATTTTTTCGGAAAATTCTAAATTTAATGGAGTAGCTAGCGAGAGAAGATAAATATAGTTGAACGACGACGAAGACGGCAGTTTGATTACCAATCGGTCGTATTTTGAAAATAACGGGCTATGTTCATCCCAATACAATAATAATATACTCCCATAAACCGTTTTGATTTATTTACTCTTTATTCCTATAAAATTGTATTTTATATTAATTCTCAATCATATGTGCAACTAAGTAGTTTATTAGTATATGAAGGATATTGCTAAAATTAATACAGTCGTGTCAATTTCGAACAATTATTTCGTTCAAAGAAACTGACAGCTGACTGCGGTTTTAAAGAAACGGGTATGCAGGTGTGGGTGATATAAATCAACATAATATCTTTTGACCAACAGGGGACTTTTTAGGAAACGAAGAAGGGTATAGAGGGATGAATCAAACAAGATTAAAATTTTGGCACTCCATTGCCATATGGTATACACTAGAACCTGTATGCTAGGTGGAGAGAAAAATTCCCCTTTTAGTCAGCATGCATATATCTATCCTTTTGTAGATGAAATGCTGTGAACGTTGGACGCCGAATACGCCTCTGTTTTCCCCGTGAGGGACAGGCAAAGATCCGATTACTGAAAATCCTTAAGGGGTATTATAAAATATCGCAATTAAGATGGCGACTAAACGAAATCACAGCCAGCACAAAATATAGCAAATATGATGGAGGGAAAAAGCAGTAACAGAATTCAACATATATACACGAGGAAATAGGCACGTACTGCAGTGCGCAGTGGCCCAACATTCAATGCATTGGGACGGTAAACTGAAGACTGATGGTTTAGATCTTGTTCGTGCAGGTTTCTTTTTTTAATGATTATTATTATTCGAAACACAGGTTTTTGTATGACCCACATAGAAATGACGTGTGGAAACCTTGATCGTGTTAGCTCTATAGAAATTAAAGAAAAAGAAATTCTTTCGATTAAATTATCGAAATTTAAATGAAGAATGGAGTTATGTTAATTGTATTTCAATTTCCATGCATTTACATTGCCGGTCAACTTATTTTGGTAATTATAAACTCAATGGGAGTTGAAAATACTTGAAAGTTACGTAGAGTTTAGAACACATTCTGCTGTTCTGAGATTTTCTAAACATTTAGCCTATAATAGAAAGGTTGCTACAGAAAGAAAATCCACGCTTTTTAACCAATGTTGGCAAGACTTAATTGGAAATGTCCTTAATATTTCACTTTCGAAACCTATACTGTAAATTCACATCTTTGGTCAACGTTCAATATTTTATTGACCGTGGTGAAACTGACTCCTTCTATTTTGAAATCTACAAAATTTTGAAGAATTCCAATTGTCTTGAATGGAAGTAACGTTTCTCTAATATAGATAAGACGCACCGCGGCGAATCGGTTTTAAGTGAAATGGAAATACCATATTTCTGTATCATCGTCGTGGCAAAGTGTTAGCCAACAATCCCTTCCGCCCTTTTCAAAGAAAACTTTTTCCAAACACAGAATGTTTTCTTTTCTTTAAAAAATCTCGAAAGCTTTATAAAATGTTCCACAGAATGAGAACTATTCTAACATTTATTCTAACTAATCAACTCGATATTGCGTAGTAAAATCTGTTTATGTTTAGAAGTTTTTCATAGACAACAATGTAGTAAACAAAAATTTATCTAGGCAGCTTGGCTTTAACCATGTGTGCGTTTATGGTAGACTATGAAACATAAACAATTATATTGTCACAATTTGACTACTTTTTTATATGAAAATAATTTTACGTATATATAAAAGATACAAAAACGAAAACTACTTTTTTTGTTGAGAAAATATTATCCCGAATTTTAAATAAAACTACATATCTTAGCAAAATAAAATTCTGCGGGTATGTTTAAAACGAACTGCATAAAAGTCTAGATTATCTAATTGTATAGCTAGAATTTTCTTACCACAGTAATAGCTAATTGCAGTCTCTTTATAATAATTTGATTTGCTACTGTTTTTCTGTTTATCAGAACTCCAATTAAGACCAGATTTGGCCATGAAAGTTAAGTATTTATTGATTAGGTACTCGTGGAGGAGGAAGTTACGGAATAACTGTCTCCTCCATGAGTACCTAATGGGGGAGGCATGGAGGAAGCAGTTATGGAATAAACAATTATGGAACAACTATTCATAAATTAAATATTTATTGATAAGGGGTTTACAGAATAAATGTTTGTAAATTATTTACATGTATTATTCATGAAATATATATTCATTGACTATTAATTGTAGATTAGGATTAATTGTTTATTGTTTTTAGACTTTAATTATATACAGTGTGTCCCAGAATAACAGTACTACCCTTAATAATTCGAGTTCTTCTCAGCGAAAAAGTTATTTCATTTCTTATTTTATTGAGTTTTGAATGCGTTATTTTTCTATACCATGTATAATCCCATACAAATATGGACACTGTGTTGAAAAATACAAAAAACACTTTTCTCTCTTATTTTAAATCGCAACTATATAATTTTTACATCAACAAAAAAGCTTAGCTAATTCTAGCTCTAATAAGAATAAAACGAATTTTTTGAAGTTAATGGAACTGGATATATATATATATGTCGTAAGATGAATGTCTCAATCACAACAATTGAATTGCAAATTTCGAAAAGGGTTCATCTCGGGTTTTTTCGAAATGGACTTTTTCACGTTTTCTTCATGTCCACATGTGAACCAATATTCTATGAGTTAGAAAGGTTCAGATCTAGTACAAAGTTAAAGATCAGTATTGAAAAACACATGTCCTTCAGAAATAAAATTCGGAAAAGTCTCATCTCACCGAAGTAAGACTACTTATTATTATTATTATTATATATGACATATTTTATTGTTAAACCATATTTTATTATTTAAATTTTAAAATAACAATTTCAGAATAAAAGTTTATATAATTTTTTTTTCATAAAATTGTTATTTTACGGAATACAGAATTTTTAAAAGAATATCTTATTAAAATTCTTTATTTTCATTTGAAATGGTAATATTTGATTTTCATTTATTTCTTATCTCGAGTTCTTTCAAATATTAAAAGAATTTTAAATAGTTCATAATCAGAATCAAATTGAAAGGTATTAGTTTTGTTTTATTTCATTATAATTTATTATTATTATTTTGTACTAATGTCTGCACCAAACTGTTCATAGACAAATAGGCTGAGGACTATGATTATATATACACTTACTTTATCTATTTACTGTACATATAATTTTTGAGGTAGTTGATATATGTTTTAACCGTTATAGTGGATGTTCTCGAAATCTTTATATACTTGTACAAAAACCTGAAGATATAAAAATCAATGGCGAAATTCGTTTTAACCACCAAATAGTAAATAAGTGTTTCAGTTCGGTGGTAAATAGAAGGAGGCGAAATTCTCCATTTAGAAAGCTTTTCGAGTACAGATAATAAGCTCAGAGGAAACATGATTTCTGTTTGAAAAATGACCTTACGAACCTCTCAAGAATTGGCTGATTTTAAGAAAGTCATTTATTTTGTTGTCTTCGGTTATTTTTCCACGAAATCGTTTTCTCTTGCTGCTTTGCTGGACGTCAGTGTAAAATTCATTGAAGCTGTTGTTTAGGTCTGTTGATTTAAAGCATACTTTCAATTCTTCATTGGAATTATTCATTCTGTCGAAATTTCCAACTTCCATTTCATGCCTTAAAGTTTGATTTAACCCTTAACGCTCCTACTATATATAATGAATTGCATATAAATATAAAATTATTAATAGGTAATAGATATATTAAAGATATATAATATGCATAGAAAATAATATGATTATTTTATCCAGAGTGATTATAATTAAACTTGGCCTATTTAGAGCATCCTGGAGCTTGAACCGTTCAACGGATTGACACCAAAATCGGTATATAGACCAATACCTTGACAATACCCTTGGTATACCTTGGTTTACCCTTGGTATACCTTAGTTTTACTGCTGAGTATATGGTTTACCCTTAGTGCAAAAAGGAATACGGAAAAGGAACCTGCAATTTTTTACTTTAAAAACGTCCACTAGGTGGCGTTTTTTACTCAATATGGCAAAAGTAACCTGTGAAATGACCAACACGCAATACAAATGACATTTTCAATATTTAGTAACACTTATTGCATCGAAACATTTTAAATGAAAGTTGTGCGAGCAATAACAGTACGACAGCGCTGAAGGCGTACAATGGAAAAAAAATTCACATGCAGATAGTGCGTAAAGAAATATGACATTTAAGCAGCTGTTAATCGTGTACAGGACGATGTAATGGATGTTCCTCGATGTGGCCGTCATCATTTACTTGTAACAATTCAAGCCGATGCACAGTGTGTTCAACAGCGCATCGCAACTAATCCTCCGTGATGCTTCGCACATGCAGCGTTATGGAATTCTTGGATTCTGCTAACATAGCAACACTTCCACAATAAACCAAATTCTTTAAATGATCCCACAACTAGAAGTCGCACGGAGTGAGATCCGGCGAACGTGTGCCAGTGATTATTATACGAACGACTGATAACGCGTTCACTGGCGAAATGCTGGAGCAAAACAAACGTCTGGAGCAACTCACGGTACCGAAGGGCCGTTACTGAACATTTGACAGGACCATGAACTTTTACAAGTGAATGATAGCGGCCACATTGAGCAACCTCCATTACATCATTCTGTACACGATTAAAAGCTGCTTACTTGCTGCATTTCTTTACACTCTATCTGCATGTGATTTTTTTTTTTTCGTGGTACGCCTGCAATGCCGGTGTGCTGTTATTGCTCGCACAACGTTCATTTGAAATGTTTCGATGCAATAAATGTTAGTAAACATTAAAAATGTGATTTGTCTTGCGTGTTAGTCATTTCATGGGTTGCTTTTGCAGTATTGCGCTACAAAGCGCCCCTACCGGACGTTTTTGAAGTAAAAATTTTTTTGCAAATTCCTTTTCCGAATCCTTTGATTATTCTATATATATATATATATCAAGTTTGGTGAAAATACTGAACGTTTATATTCAGGAAGTGCTCTAAATAAGCCAAAGTTTAATTACAACCACCCTGTACACACACACACACATGTGTGTGTATATATATATATAATTAATAATAATAATATTATATATATAAGTGATAACAGAAATGTCTCCATAACGGAGTTTTCCGATTTCATTATCATTAATATATACAGGGTGCGTCATAAATTCCTGCAAACTTCAAAAATTCATAATAAAAGAAGTAATGCTCGGAAAAAATTTCGGTTTGTGCAAATATGATCAGAGGGACATTGGATTTTTTTCCATGTATAAAAAAAATGATTCTAAAAGTAACTGAAAGAGGGCGCTCACACGTCATACTGAGACGTTTTATGCAAATCAGGCTAGTAATAAAATACATGGCTGGAAATGGATTCGTCATTCGATGCCGGCAGCATGCTATCGTTACCAGATGGAGCTTTGGTGGTTAAACTTTTCTACAAAAATCGTGAATTCACAACTATTGCATTGCGAAAGTTTCGCACGGAGAACAGACTGAAGGCGCAAAAAAGCCCTATTTCATTGAATGGGATACTGAATTTAGTACGACGTTTTGAGGAAATGGGGAGTTTGAAGGATCATCCACAAAGTGGCAGACCATCCTTGAGCGTGGACCGCATCCATGTTGTACAAAGTGTCATGGAAGAATTGGCAGTCGAGACATGAACGGGGAGTAGCAGTGCTCGTGAAGCTGGAGACTCGGGATTCTGGAATTGTTGATTCGACGTATTCTGCACGGAATCTTGAATCTGTATCCGTACAAAATACAGGCACTTCACCAATTATTACCGGCAGAAACAGATGAAAGACAAAAATTTGCTACATGGGCGCTTGCATAAATGGAACGTGACCCACAATGGTTGTTGAATGTCATGTGGACGGATGAAGCCCACTTTTCACTGCATGGTGATGTCAATACGCAAAACAGTTATATTTGGGCGACGTCAAACCCTAATGAGTACCTCACTAAGCCACTGCATTCTCCTCATGTGACTGGTTGGTGTGGTTTCACCGCGTCTTTCATTTTGGGCCCTTTCTTTTTTGAAGTGCATTGTCCTATATCCGGTTGGAAAACATGTACAGTCACTGCAAAACCGTATGTTACGCCTTTGAGTGACCAGGTTGTGCCTGCATTGCAGGAAAGACATGCATTACCTGTCATCACCTTCATGCAGGATGGTGCCCGGCCCCACTTTGCACGTGCAGTCAAGAAGTTCCTGTTGGAAACTTTCACTAAAGACTGAGTGATAAGTCGAGGTTGTAAGTTTAAGTGGCCCTCACGATTACCAGACTTGATCATGGCAGATTTTTGGTTGTGGGGATACTTGAAATCTTGTGTGTACCGGGGCTCCCCTGCCACTTTGATGAAACTGAAAGATGCCATTCAACGGATCGTCGAAGGCCATGTTGAATTCCATGTCAAATCAACCAGGGTATAAAATAAGCAGTATCGTATCGCAAATAGAGATTTCCCATTTTGCATATCATTCTAAGACATGATTTTTAACCAATACGAAAAAATATATTGCAATGAAAACAAATTTTTCCACATACACACACAATACACTTATAGGCAAATTTTTAAGAACTTGTGAAATAAGAATGAAACTGCTATTCAAGGTGGCAAAATTGCTACTCAAATGAAATTTTGATGATTAGCAGTTTGCTTTTCCAATCCAAACAAAATCTTTATTTTGCACCCTGGATTCTGAACCTCTCAAGATTTCAATGATTTTTGGTTTATGGTTAGTACGTAATTATGCAATAAGTAAAAATCCAATTTTTTATATGTTTTGGCTCCGCGGTGTTTTTTTTATGTTTTTTGTTTCTTTTCCCCCACAGATTTTCAAAAAGTGCAAAAAATACCCAATTTCACATGCCATTTACAAAAAATTTTTTTTAATCAATAATAACACCGGGCTCATATATAGCTAATTTTAAAGGTTTTAATTTAATATTTATAACACATACCATTTGTAAAATTGCTATTTTCAAAACTGAAAATTTTGAAAATGAAAATGTTTTTACAAAAAAATTTCAAACTAGTATATTTTGCATATCAAGTTGAAATCCATAAAAATATCTTTAGAATTAGCTATATATATATATATAAACATTATAATAAGGAAAATAGGAAGTAAAACAAGTTAAAGATAAATCTAAATTAAAAAATTAGACGGGAGAAAGAATAAGCAATTAGAAAAAGCTGAATTCATAAAAGGCTACTGCGTGAAAGCTGCAAGTGCAGTTTTTATGATAAAAATAAGTACTTTTTGAAAATGTAAGGTAAATTACGTAGAATTTAGATGACAGGAATTTGACAGAAATAAATGTACTAGGAACACAGTAAAAATCAAAAATAATAAAAATAAACAGAACAGCAGTAAATTAGCATAAAAGTCACAACAATGAACTCAACAAATAACAGGATACACAAAAATACAGCAAATAATTAAAATTAACAATTTCAGATAAGGACCGGAGTAAATTTGAAGAAAATAGTACAATAAATGGAAAAAGGACACGTGTAGGAACGTTTTCAAGGGAGGCTCCAAATACGTGGGCCCTAAGGAAAGGAATGGAATGTTTCTGTATGGAAATTAGTTCAAGCTAAAAAATTAATATGCCCCCCGACATTCCAAGCAGCAAAGAAAGAGTAGCAATAAAAAGAAAAATTTTCTTTTCAAAAAATGGGAAAAATAAAAGGATTTACATTGGGAGGCGAACGGACTTACGACACAGCAAACAGAATAGGAACAAAATTAAGGCTTAATAAGAAGAGAGCGGAGGGGAGGGCAGCAGAGTTGCCAGTCTAAAGCTGAGGAAGTTGAAGGCGCCAGGAAAGCCTCCAAATTGTAGAAATTTTAAAGAAGACTTTTGTTATTTTTGAACTTATTAAAAAAAACAACAAGCAATGAAGCGGTCCGGTTCTGATTGTTCTTTAATTTATGTTTGAGCGATTCTATTGCTTCTAAAAGGCTTAAGTCTTCAAGGCAAATTCTGTGGATTCTTTTTAATTGAGAAATAATAATATTGCGTTGAACTTTGATGCTGACATTAGACTCGAAGATAGATAACGTAATCACTTTAAATGGGAATTCCTTTCTTTTGTCATAAATGCAAGTCCTTGTACGGGACCCTTTATCCAATTTTATATGTAGATCTAAAAAATTAACGGAACTACCACTGTTAGTCTCTTTTAGCTTGCGTTCATTAAGATAGATGGCATTGGCTAAATAATGGAAATCCGGGCGGTAGAACACAATAATGTCATCCATATACCTAAAGGCTGTAACATCCAAATGCCTTTGTTTTTGCTCATGAAAGTGCAAAAAAAATATTGGCAATGGAGCTAGAGAAGGAGCATCCCATATGGATCTTTTTAAATTGTTTGAAGAACTGAAAACCATTGAAAAGCACATTGTCATGTAGACAGTAGTTAAAGAGATTAGTCTCGCGACTTTTGTCAATATTAATAAAAGCACTGTAATTCAAAACTAAAAAGTCTCTCAATTCATCCATATGGTCTGGCCGTAAACTTGCAAACAGATGCTCAAAATTAAATGTATCTATATTCCATATATTACAGGAGCTATTTCGAAGGTAATTTAAAACTTCCGAGATATTTTAAATAATGAAGGATTTTCTTTCCGATTTTATCTTATGCAGAATACGCTTGAGGATACTTTGAAATGCACCGGCAGCAGATATTATAAGCTGAAGATCCTCAGGTAATAAATCTAAAGCTAACGGGTATTATGGACTCTCCCCCCTAAGAAATTTTTTTAAGGAAGCAAATAACTCCCCTAATTAAGGGACTTAAATTATTTAAAAAAAGAACTTTCTACAAATGAATTATACAATTCAGGTGCCATGATGATGGGGTGTCTTATATTTGTATACTCCTAGCTTCATATTGTTTATTTACTGTGAAGCCACAATGAAATCTAAAACATTTCAATTCATTTTTTAAATTTTCTTGGTCCACCTGTTTCCTGAAATTCCAGCATGACTCCCATCCAGGGGCGTGCAATTTGCCTGAAGCAAAAGAGGTAAAACTCTTGCATTGAGCCCCCCTTCTTCTGTCCGGAACACACCAGGCAAGCCCCCCTCCCCGAACCTGCTTAGACCTCAAGGACAAGTATACCTGACTGCCTCAAGCATATTTTCCAACTTTTTTTTTTAATTCACATTTTCTTACATGTATACTATAACAAGAAAAGCACTGTTCAAAATGAATGCAAAAACAGAACATTTCTTTGATTTTTAGCATTATCCAAATCATCTTGGCTAATCCTAGGTTTAATTGATTAAATCCCGAAATACATGAAAAATTCCAAAATTCGGGCTTTATTCTGACGCCTGGATAATTTGTGAATAACCCGCGTAAACTTAGCCTTATCCAGATTTCGGATATTCTCCGTAATATATATGTATTATGGTGAAAGACCAAAATCTGGCGAATGTCGACAGTCTCCAGTGAATGTCAACAATCACATAGTCGCTTGGTGTATGTCCGAAATATTTGCTAAATATCATTATTTCTGACTTACACCGGTCAATGTTGACATTCAGCATGCACTGATGGTGAATGTTGAATAAGGTTATTTTTTTTTTACTTTTTAAATCATTTTTAAATAATACTATATTATTAAAGTATATTGTGATATATATGTCAAAATAGGAGAAAGCTGAAGTAACAGCACATATAAATAAACTGTTGAACCTTAAAACGAACAGTACATTCTAATTCTAAATGAGAAAAGAAAATAATACCAATAATAAACTTATTTAATTATATGATTAACGGTACTCAATCTTATTTATTGCAATGACTTAAACTGTTATGACACTTTAAATTGCACAAGAATCCCTTGCTTTTACAACTGCATTCAGTATTAAAACACTTCTTTTTGCAATTACAGCGTGTGTAGCCTTGCCCTCCGCTTCTCGAACTAGTTGCAGCTGCTTCTCTTAGCGACATTTCTTGAGGAGAAATCTCCTCCACGAAAAATAACTTTTCTTTACAAATTACGAACTGATTATGGGTATAAAGCTGCTTGAGGGTACCATTTTTTTTGCTAATTTATAAAAGTCGGAGTCTTCTATTCCAACAACAATCACCAACATGTGTCGGGCATCTGTACGACCATGGTCGACATCAAGAACTTGTATTCGTACGGTATCACCAACTTGAGCAGGAGGAAATTTTCTTTTTGAGGTTCGTAACATTGTCGTTGCTTGCAATAGAAGATTCTCTTTCGCGGTCGCTCTTTTCATAGAAATAAACTCGTGTTGTTCAGTCAGGGCTGGATATGAAGATGTGGTAGGTTGAAGCTCCTCTTCAATATTTTCCTTTGGAATATGGTTTTCGATATGGTCACTGCTCAAATTTTCTTCAAAAGTATTAACAATTTCTTCAAGCGGTTCTTCGGTTTCGATATTTGCGATTTGCTCTCTAGGCAAAGGTGACGATGCTATGCCTGTTTTTGGTTTAACGCCTAACTGGGCTTCATAAAGACTTTGCCGCCTTCCTTCGTGGTATGCTTTGTTCTTAGCAAGTTGAACAAAGGGCAAACCATCTGACCATTTATTTGTATCGTTATCATTCATCCATGCAGTTAACATATTCTATATATCCTGATTGTCCACTTAAACTGAGCCTATGTTTGACTATGGCGAGGCTTTCCGTGAACTATCCTAACATCTTTCCACATAGCGCATAGTTCGGATATGACTCGATTACTGACTTCCCTACCATTATCTGAATGCAATATAACTGGGGGTACCAAATCTAAAAAATATTTGAAGAAGGTGAGATGCTACTTCTTCAGCTGTCTTAGTTTTCAAAGATCGTAACTGGATAAATTTCGTTAAATGGTCTTGATACACCATTTTGAACTTATATTCGCCACCCCTGTGTGACTGCAGGTCTATCAGATCGACTTGACATCTTGAATTTAAATCCAAACTGAGCATTGGTTTCACAACAAATCCTTTTTTAGATGCACTATTTCATTTGACATTGTTTAAATAAATTTAAATTCAACATGAAAAGCCTGCAAAAGGGTTGCTGGTATCTAACTGGAAGGAGACCCACACGCTGAACGTATGTGACGATGTGTGGAACCGGCTAGGCCAGTAACCCAGTGTCCTACCCCGCTTTCAAGTGGTGCAGGATGAGCTTTCTATTTATGTGGCAAAAAAATATTTGCTACACGGATAGAAAGGCGGAAGGGGAGGGCTAATTCTCCAACCCGTTTAGCCAGCGTGGTGAAATTATGGCTAATTCCTCCATTATGTTGATACACCAGAAACAATGGCCCCTAGTCTCCAGCTGCTGAAGTGCTCCTGATCAAGGCAGCGGTCAGTGTGGCATGAAAGCAGGGGGTGCTAAGAATCACTGGAAT
>QLNU02003225.1:40497800-40538348 GCA_006491805.2 Dysdera silvatica | reverse complement strand
GATTTATCTCTATTCTTTGAGATGGAAATGTTTCAGACATCGTTTTACACATTAATTGCTGATCAAAATTTCTTGGGCCAACTTTATACAATGTTAGCAATTCAATTCATTTTGCCTCTTGCCTAACTTCAGTTTCAACACACAACGATGTCTGCCATTAGGACATCCATATTTATCTCACAGTCCGTGCGACTTACAATACAGGTTTCTAATACAAGTTTTCATAATATAAGTTTCTAATACAAGTTTTTACAATACAAGTTTCTGATACTAGATCATCTACATCTACATTTTTCTTCTTTATATTTTCATTACTCCTATTTAAATTTTCAAGTCCACACATTAACTGTTTTGCTAAATAACTATTTCCATCTGATATAACATCGCCACAAACATTATCCATCGAAACAAGATCGCTGTTTAATAGAAGAGATGAGCTTAAATTTGCAAGTTGCAATGTCTTGGGCAACTTATTTTTATGATTCCTATATAAGTGACTAGAAAAACTAGATTGGTTTTTAAAAGAAAACTAGAATTGGTTTCTAAGAAAAACTGAGATTGGTTCTAAAGAAAAACTGGGTGTGGTTTCTAAAGAAAACTAGATTGGCTTCAAAAGAAAAACTAGATTCAGGTTCTAAAAAGAAAAACTAGATTGGTTTCTAAAAGAAAACTGAATTGGTTTCTAAAAGAAAAACTAGATTGGTTTCTAAAAGAAAAACTGAATTGGTTTCTAAAAGAAAACTAGATTGGTTTCTAAAAAGAAAAAACTAGATTGGTTTCTAAAAAAGAGAAAAACTAGATTGGGTTTTAAAAGAAAAACTGCAGGTTGAAAATGGACAATCTATGTCAATATTGGCTGCAGTGTGTAATTTTAAATCAGCTATAAAAGCAGGTAAATTACTAAAACTTTGCCAGCAGTATTTGCAAATCAAAGAAATTTCATTTGTGACTTTCTTGTTATTTAAGATGACCAGTAAATATTAAGTTAATTGAAAAGGACAACAAATTAACACAGTTTAATTAAGTTTAATCGTTTACAGACTGTTTCAATAGCCCTGGGCTATTTTCGTCAAAACGGTCGACGATATATACACAATATGTAATGACAAATGCGTGTTACAAACGGCGGTTACAGATTACAGGTATAATGAAATGAACAGTAAAAATCAATCAAGCACATGGGTTAGGGGAAATGTCTCTGGTAATGAAACATTTAATTTAGAGCAACGTTTCTAGTAGTTTAACGTGAATTTAAAAAGAAACAGGATAGTAGAAAAAACTATGCTATATGGGAGGAAATATGCAATGTATGTCGGAAGAAACATTTTATGAAGAAATTTTATCAAATTTCATCCACAGATGAAGCACTCAAAACTGAACTCAACTACATTTGTAGAATTGCAGCCGATTGCGAATTCGAACCTTCCATCATTGATCGTTCTCTGAAGAAACTCACGCCACCAAAGCTGCCTACTACTCTCGTTGGTTTTTCTCCGCCGTGCGCTGAAAAACTGTCTGTATGCCCTTTGTGCCAAAAATATCTACCAAGATTGCTTCCAGCCTTCGAGAATTCAATTTCATGTTGTCTTCACTCCCATTAATAAACTGGGATTCTCCAAATTCAAAGACGTTATCTCTGACCTTGCTTTTTGGGGAATATTTTCCATTCCTTTCCATTGTGATCGTGTCTACATTGGCCAAACACACAGAGACCTTCGAATTCGTTTAAAAGAACATGACACTTATGTTCAGAAACAAGAACTCCACAGATCTGCTTTGGCTAAATACTCGTGGGAATCTTGCTATAAATTTTTATTTCATAAAGCACAACTTACCCAAAAAGTTTCCTTTCCACTGGACCTCAACTTTTTTTGAGGCCTTACATATTATCGCCAACTCAGATAACGCCATTAAGGATCAGCTGCTGTTCAATTTCATTTCTCCCTTTTGGAAGAATTTTCTCCCCACATCGAACAATATTTCTTCATAAAATGTTTCTTCTGTCTCACATTATGCATTTCCTCCCATATAGAATAATTTTTCTACTAGTCTGTTTCTTTTTAAACTCATGTTTTACTACTAGAAACGTTTCTCTAAACTTTACGTTCCATTACAAGAGACGTTTTCCTTAACCCATGTGTGTGTGTATTTATTTTTACTGTTCATTTCATTATACCTGTAGCCGCCATTTGTAACACGTATTTGTCAATACACCCGTGTGTATATACGAGACGGTCGGGACAGAAGCGAATCCCCTATCCGATTGGTTAACTGGCGTGACGTCATGATACAAGTTAGGGACACTAAATTTTGCCTGTATTGGGGAATATGAACTAAATCTAAGGATTAAAAGGCACTAAAGAAAATTAACTTGTTAGGGTTACCAGATCATTTGAAGTATCCTTCTTTTGGCGAATATTAATTTACTTTTATTTCTTATCGGTAACTTTCAGAAATTTTCAGAATATAATCACACGTGCTTAACTGATAACTATTAGAAACATGCGAAAGATAGAACAGTTACATATATATAAACTTTAAATAACATAACATATATATACAGTAGAGTCTCCATATAACGAACTTCCATATAACAAAGTTTTCTATTTAATGAAATTTTCGGCGGAACCTTGACTTTGAATGGCACTAACATGTAAATTTGTCTCCATATTACGAAAAACAATTTCTATATAACGAAGTTCTTTTTATAAAGAATTTGATTTTTTTAATTTATCTTTTACAATTTTTCAGCGGGATGGTTAGGTAGAAGGGGTAGTTGAGGATTTTAAGCAAAAACGGACGGAGGTGAGGTAGCCTTCTGTATAGTAGACATAGGGTCAGTTGTGATAAATAATTCTATTGTTCTAAACTGGGAACTTCGAAGCAGCGGGGATGTATCACTCTGCAGGTGTGGCTAAGCCACGAAATTTGCTTCTCGCATATACGTGTTGCATTGTTGAAGAAAATGTTATAGATGACGTGTTCCGATATTTACAAAAGTGTGAGAATTTCTATAAATAAAACGTTTTTTATAAGAAACCTGTACAAAGCAAAATTAGTGATTATTTCTCTGTTTCAAATATGTTGTATGAGGATCATACAGATATAAAGTAATCCTCAGTCTTTACTTTTGTTATTAATTTGTACGTACTTGTATACAAAAAATATTTAAATTCGTTGAAAAAGAAGAGTCTACTGAATTTAGTCTTTACTGTCCAAATTTAGCTTTTTTCATTTTATCGAAATTAAGTTTCATCATTTATGTTAATTTCTATTTAACGAATTTTCCTTATAACGAAGTTTTTCAGAGGAACGATGGCACTTCGTTAAATAGAAACTCGACTGTATATATATAAATAAACAAAAACTACTTAACCTTACCATATAAAAAAAAATCGATTGTATTGTATTTTTTCAATCAAATCCACGGAATGAGAGAAAATATACGTACGTACATGCAACTGACCTCGGAAAAAAATCGCCAAACGATCAGAAAACCCCCCAAGAAAATAGGGTTGCAATGCAACAACTGGTAATATGTATGCTGAAAGATAATAATGAAGCCCTTTCTTTGTTCTTCTTTATGAAAAAATAAAACCCCGAGTGTTATTTATTTACTTTTTTTGTGCATGAATTCTTTCATAAATGAAGG
This sequence comes from Dysdera silvatica, assembly GCA_006491805.2. NCBI lineage: Eukaryota > Metazoa > Arthropoda > Arachnida > Araneae > Dysderidae > Dysdera > Dysdera silvatica. Next base: position 40,534,696 of record QLNU02003225.1, on the reverse strand, counting down.
TTATGACATAAACCTTGCATTTCTTTTAATAAATATTCCTCTAAATCTAGTTGCACTAAAATTTAGTCTAGTAGTGTTTCCAAAAACAAGGATCGGAAACAGATTACTTTTGCAACCAATGAAATGAGGGATTAGCGTCTGTCCCAACCGCCTTCGGTGTGTATATCGTCTACCGTTCTGATGAAAATACTCCAGGGTTATTGAAACAGTCTGTAAACGATTTAACTTAATTAAACTGTGTTAATTTCTTGTTCTTTTTCAAATTTAATAACGCGCAGTGTCGTCGTCAAATTATTTCAAGTTCGAAATATTAAATTTAGGTTTGGATTGTAAATCACAAAATAACTTTAGTTTAAATAACTTAAACGCAAATGCAAATCTCTACAATATAATGTATAAATCACATTTAGAACAACGTTGGAGTAGTTAAAAAATTTTATCAATACAAAAGCATGCTTTCAACTAATCAAAGTGGTGGTCATCATGATGATCATCACTTCGAATTATTGAAAGCACGTTTATGTATTAATAAAGTTTTTTAACCACTTCAACCTTCTTTTAAATCTAATTTAAAGGTAAATAACTTAAATTAAAATATTCCAAAATTTAATACTTCAATAAATATTACGACCACTTTTTATTTTAACAATATATAAGCTTTGATAATGTTAAAATCCCTTTGCTGAATATTACCATAATGTGCCCTTAAAATACTACACTAATTACATTATTATCTAATAAACGAAGATCTGCTCTCTTTCCTAGATCGCGACTTAAACGTAGATATCTAGAACTTCTTAAGAACGATGTTTTGATAACTTTCTATTTCACAAGTTTTCGCTCTGAACAGTGTTTGTTTTTGGCGTCCTTTCGATTGTTTATGAATACGTTAAATCTCTGTTAATTAATTAAACACGTAATCAGCAGTTAATTAGTTTTCACATTTTCAATTGAGTTAGATGGGAGAAAATTAGTACATCCACCAAAACTTCTTATCGAACACGTCTTTTTATTAAGTAATTGAAACGCATTTTATCAAAATTTCAATAAAGCCCAGCAATGCAGAGACAATTTCATAATATTTTATTAACAGAAAATGATAGTAAGATTCTCTATCACGAGAATTGCCATTATTTTTGATAAACAATATAGAACATCATCGAAGTTGCTGTCTTTGATGCAAATCCGGACGGATTTCTTAAAAAATTATATTATTTATTTCAGAAGTGATAAAATACTCTTGATATAAGGGTCAAACAGAAAAATTCATACGGAAAACGTAATAATAACATATGGACAAATTTAATTTGAAAATTTAAATTCTGTATTGTGTTTATCTATGTATAAGTGATCCATGTATCAATAACTGAAACTAAAGTCAGTTACAGTGGCCATAATATACCAAAATAATTGATGTAATGTCTGGAACAAAAAACGAAAATTCTGAAGTCGGAACTAAAGATTAAATTTCCTTCTGTAATCAAGCATTATAATCTAAGTGAATGCCAGAAATGTGTTTGGTCACTGTTTCTAGCAGCAAGGCAATGATAACGACATTCCGACTACGGGTTGGTCGTATTGCACGACAATAATTTTCACGTTGTCAAGTGTACAACTCCACTCAAAGCAATTGGCGTTAGATTACCAACTACAAGGGACAATCTACATGCTCACAAATTATTTTCAATCTACAACGACTCCTATTTTCATCAGTGCCGCTGATTGGTTATGCCCCCCCCCCCACAAAGTAGCGTTTGAATCCAAACGGCATTCCGTAGAAATTGCTCAAATGCTCCTTCACTATCTTTGAAGGAAATTCCCGTATCTGCTGCAGTTAACAGTCGGGCTAAGATCGTTTCGTAACAAGCAACGGAGTCCTAATGAATATTCAGACCAGTACTTGATTACTGTTCAAATATCGATTTCTTCCGAAATCTGCTGCATTTAAGTGGTTTCGAAGTACTATGGCTTTATTTGCAAATTGGAACTGATCGATCACTAAAAGCATAGGGTAATTTCAGGTGTTCCTAAAAATAAAATACTAAACTTCATCGAAGGATATACTGGCGTTTAAAAGAAAAGAATTATTAACCAAAAAGGCATGCATTTATTAAATTTAATTAATAATGGCTTTGTTCACAAAATACAATTAATTTGGGATGTGAATATCTCTAACAGCTATTCATATTTAGTTCTCCGCTAAAACCGTGAATAGGATACTATGGTGGCTTTATTCGTTGACCAATATTTGGTAAAATATTAGAATTTTGTTATCCCTGTCAAAGGTCATAATAAATATAGAAGCCTTACATATTTGTTAGATTGAGGAATTCTGGTATATACGTTGGGTTCCCAGTTTGGTTCCCGGGCCCCCCGACGATATTTTCCTTCTTTACAAAACAATTGCAACTTGTGGGTGCCAAAAACAATGTTCATGAATCTCTCTATTCTTGAATAGCTTTTGCATGCTATTCATCCTCCTACAAAAATGCAACTCATTTTGAACAGCGTTATCCCGAAAAGAAACTAGTATACAGTTATCATTATTAACTTTATTCATAATATTTTATTACTTACAAGGGAACCCCTTTCGCTGTTCACTGCACTTTGATATCAGACCTATAGGAGATGATAGTATTTGACTTCCTAATCACAAATATGTAATCATTTGTCTGCTAAAATGATATGACAATTTTTTATGAATATTTGAAGTCCAAAAATGACACTTTTTTCGCCAGGTTTGATATTTTTTAATCGCACTGTATGTGAGCAAAAACAGGTTTGAAGTCGGTAAGATTATGAAGGATCATCGTATTTAACGGATAAAAATAAAAAAAATCGTCTCAGCTAATTTAAACAGTATAAAAAAATTAATATGAAAAATGAACTTTTAGCATAGATATTTGGCGAATTTGGCGACAATTTTGAAGAGTTGGCGGGACATTTAAGTTTCGCATTCCACTAGCTATATAAACTCGTCCGCAAATGTAACGTTAATATAGTTGTACGAGTTTCCGATTGTGAGAAAATGAAAAATATAGTGAACATAATTCAATCCGTTTTGAATTTGGTCGTTAATAAATACGACACGCTTCCGTCGTTAATAACTGACCAAGAACTTAAGGAAAGTCGGGAAGTATTGTCGAAAATCGAAAACATAATTTTTAATAACAATGTCAGTGAAAGTATCAGTTTAGATTTTGAAGACAATTGTGATTTCCGTATCGACGAAGAAAGTGATATTAGTATAGTCGGTGACGAATATTATAACTGTACTGTAAAGGGCGATCAATTGGCAAATGAATTCAGTTTAGAAAATATGCAAACAATTGTTCAGTATTTTGACAGTTGTCAAAAAAATAAATTCCAGAAAACAAACAGGAGATATCCAACAGTAAAATACCCTACTTATATTTCGAGGTTTAGAAAATATATATCAAATATGGGCACAAATATAGAAAAGTATAAAATAATAAAAAATGAAATGTTAGCCAGATTTACAAAAGTTAGGGAAAATTATTTACCTGTTCATGATATAGATTTGAAAAGATGGGCGATCCTGAAATCCCAAGAGTTGGGATTTGGGGATTTTAAATGTTCCGATTATTTTATAGATAATTTTAAGAGCCAAAACAAAATAGTTGCGCGGAAAGTAACAAAATATATCACTCAAATATACACCCAGAATATGGGCAACATAGAAAATAGTGCCATAGAATTTATTTTGATAACGAGAAATATTACTGCTAATATTATCCCCCAACAAATTTTTAACTCTGATCAAAGTGGTTTTAATTATTTTCTTCCAAATTAAAGGCAGCTATCGCATAAAGGTGAAAAACAGACATTTTCTTTAATAGGGTCTGATTTTGCTAGAACACATTCATATACAATAATGACAATAATATCAATGAATGGGGAACTGACAGGGAAAATGTTACTTTAAGAGAAGCTGCCTGAAAATTTGGCCCGACTGTCAAAATGAAATTATTTCTACCACCAAACTTATTACACCATTATTATTACATGCTCCAAGTCGGGAAAAATGGACAAAATCAAAATGAGAGAGTGGGTAGAATGTTGTATGAAACCCATCATGTCTCCTCCTTCCTGCGTTTTACTAAGCTAATGGACAGGTAGTACAGACCCAAACACTTATTAAGATTTTCCGGAAAATTGTATATCCTTGCAAATACCCCCCAAAGCAACATCCCTCATACAACTGCTGGATGTTTATTTCTTTCGACAAAATAAAAAATGTGGTAAAAAATTCTGAAAGGAGCTTCAATGGTGCTGAATAATATTAGCATGATGACATTGTCACTAATAAGAACACGCGCACACACACATATCATACCTATACACACCGTGTGCATGTATTAAATAATAAACGTTAATGCGTTAAACTGCACATAACTTTTAAAATAATTATCAACACTCTAATGTCAACATTTATTTCGTTGTAGAAATGTCTTTCTTCGACGGTAGATGCACAAACGAACCAAATTAGACGTAAGTCAGAAATACGAAAAAAAAAACAGACGGTACATGTTCCTGATGTCATTGCCAAATGCCATTTGTTTGGATCCGGTTCAGAGAACAAAACTCCCATCAGTACCTAATACAAGATTACTCAGAAAGAAGATTAGGGAAAGGATATGTGTGTGTGTTTACACAAAATAACCGCTAAAAGGAAAGCACCTCCAAAACAAATAAATAAAAAATTGCGTAGAATATTTTTAAACTTTGTGGATGGGTTTGGGATGGCATTTAATTTATAATTCAAATCGCGTTGTCACAAACAGGAGCGTTGTATCTTTATTTAGCAGAAATTGAGAATAAGTGCGTGTGTATTTCATTGTTATATGTCAGTACGAAAAGTAGGATGTATATTTTAATTTCATACTGAAAGTTAGCAGGCTTTCTATCATTGTAAACTTGGCAGACCCTTAGAAATACAAAGAACGAACGTGATTTTATAGTGGTTAAATTAAAAAACCTCCGCAGACTTTGAATATTCAACGAAATTCATGCACCACGATTTGACTCCATGGGTATCATATAAGCTCCGACATTGTTAACTATAAGTTTGCTGTATATTATAATACTTCAATGAATTTTTCATTTTTTTGCATTTTTATTTAGAGATTTTCTGAAGAATCAATGAAAACGTCTAGGAAAATGATGTATTCAAATTTGTAATAAAATTGCAAATAAAGAAATCTATCGTATTGTTTGGTATTATCTTATACAGAGGTAAATCCCCACAAATTCTCGTAATTAAAAAGTTTTAATTAGTTAGTAGCTATTTCGATAGTAACACACTTCCTTCTTCAGAATTATACTAACTCCATTTACACACGATGCTGTCCGACGTTGCTGATTAAAAATTCTTTGGTTGAGAGCTGGAAGAAATATGTGCGTCTGTTGCGACGTCTCTGGTAATAACCAGAGACGTCGCAACAGACACTTTAATAAAAGTGAAGGAAATTTCTTCAAACGGGTGAAATAACATTGACTAGAAATTGATTATTAATTATGATATCGGCATTGGAATGAATACGAAAGGGTTAAAAATTTTGAGATCTAGTGTTAAAAAATTTTCAATTGATTTCAGTTTAGAAACTCAAGCATTTATCAGCTGCTTAGTGATATACGTTAGCGCTTTAACTACCATCACTAATTCCTGGAATTTAGCGCTACCTGTTTGTCAACTACTTCATTGAAGGGAATCGGAGAATTCTTGCGCATTTTAAAGGTATAGCTGGCTTCATTTATCGTGCATGATTACCCACAATATCAAAATATTAATAAATAATTTCAAGTATAACATGTAGGCAGAATACAATATCCAGATACTGAATAGAAAATAAAATCTTAGAAATTTCATGTCATGACTTTAGATGACGTTAACCATTCTTTACAATAAAGAAATTGTAAATATTATGAATAATAATAATGTTTATTATATATAATTCGATTTTGTATATATTTTAATGAGGTACATATCATAATCGATTTTAGAAAACATGGAAGAAATCTTTTAGATTTCATGACTAAGATTTGGGTTAGAATTGGAAGAGAATATAAAGCCAAAGCTTGTTACGGGATTCTCTTCCAAAATGAGTTTGCAATTCTGTTGAAATTTATTAGTTTTTTAAATATCTGAAATAATAAAAAATCGTATAGTTCTGTATCTGATTTAAAAAGCATTTCCATGAGCCGACGATTAGAATATATTAGCGCTATATATACGATATTTGGGACTCATTTGAGAAAACAGTGATACAAAAGTGGGTAGAGTTTATCTGTTAGCTGAAATAGTGATAAAAGTGAAATAAGCTTATGAATTCAATCCCGTTAAACCTCTAGGGTGTGTCGAATGAAAACGATTATTTTTTACCTTATTTTTTAAAGTTAATATTATACTTTTAAGAACGTTATTATTGAATACTATATTAGAATAAACACATGTTATAAATTATAGAACTAATATACTTCGGAAGAGTACTGTAAGAGAAGAAAAGGGGGTGGGAATTATCCAATGAGTATTGCAGTTTGTTATTGGAACAAAGCAATTTTAAATTAATCCATTTAGCATGTATAAAAGAATTTGATTTGTACATCATTATTGAACGAATTAAACTGCAGAAAAAAACCAAAAGAGCCAGATGTGATTATCTAAATTCAGGTAGGGTTTAATTAGTTATTTTAGAGTCTCTTTTTGATAGTTGTTAAACGATAGGTTGATGAGTGTTTGTTCTTGATCTTGCGAATATACAAATGACGACATTTGGTTGACAGGAGGTTTAGAAAATGATGAAAAACCGCGTCAATTTTGGTGCTTTCCTTATATATAAACAGGTTTGTATAAAAAAAGAGTTACACAAAAATGCATGTAAACTAAAGACATGCGTAAGTAAAAAATCTAGTCGAAAACGTGAAGCAAACGACCATGAAAATAAAGAATTAGATGAGAAAAAAATCTTAAAAAACACAAGAAATATCTAAAATTGGAAACTAACCGAAATTCGTATTTACTCTCTGTGATTTATTTTTAAAGGAAAGTTTCTTGTACTTTTCCCCCCAAGAAACAAAACAAACATCGAAGAAATGGAATTGGAAACAATGTTTGACATGCGAAGATAGGGTTCGGGGCTACTTCTGGAAAATAAATGGTGTTGCCTGTTACGCGAGGTTGGGTGAAACTAAATAAGTCGCGTTTTCAAACTATTATTTGAAATTGTTTCCTCGATGTTTGACATCGGATTCAGGATTATACGTCGGCAGCGTTATTCCCAGCAGCCCATTCGGCGTCCGTTTCCACACTACTGTCATAGGAATAGTAAATGGTGAAATTTCAACCATTAAAGAGTTTATAAAACGAAATAAATCTGAATAAAGTTTCAAAAATTGAAGTCTAGTAGAAGTTCTTAAAACAGATATGTATTTTAACAAAGCAGTTGTAATATGCATTGAGGATGCTCCTTGTGGCCAAGACATTTTTATTTTAATGTATACCATTCACTTCACGTTCGAGGAAATGATTAAATTTTACACAGATGTAACTGAAATGTTACATATGATATACACAAGTAATGCTAAGTTCAAATTAACATCAAATAAATGTTTTAAATGGATATTTACGTCCCGTAATTAGAACGCAACTCATTTAATACATATATGATATTTTTGTATTGTGTATACATTGAAAGTGGTTAAAAAAATGATCTCCTAGTCTCTTCTCCATGTTCCTTTTCGAAGTTCGCAGTTACCACGTTCTTCTAACACACTTTCGTATTTGGCCCGACGATTCCCGCTGTTGAAAAGATTTCTTGATTTTCGATACAATTTTGTGTCCAGTTGTGATATCAGATGCTCATTATTTAGGGAGAAAATTTCTTTATGGATTAGCAGTGCTCAGCTAAGCGCTATCTTTCTTCCAGGAAAATGAACTCTTGAGCTTTTCTCTCATCTTTGATATTTCACACGATCCACAAAGTATGTCTAGAAAATAAAAAAAAATCATTGAATTTTTTTCATTCACGCACTAGGTGGCGTTTGTGGTTCAAGAAAGGTCCAAGTACATTTTCCTGAAACACTCATATCTTTCCTAAAGGTAAAAAGGAAGGAGAAGAAAACAAAAAAGGTAGAATCATTTAATGTGTTTTGAAGGAAAATTCTTTCATTTATAATGGGATGAGACTTCCTAATAGCTCTTTATTATTCCCTTTATCATTATTCTCTCTATTAATAATTATCTTTATTATATATTAATTCGTTATCTTTAATATATATTAATTTTTTGTCTTTAATACATATTATTTCCTTATCTTTATTAGGTGTGATATTTACTTTACTTCCTAATATCTCTCTATTATTTATTTTTCTCTTTATTAATGTTATATATTATTTATTTCTAATATATCATTAAATAGAAAATATTTTAATAATTTTCCTTTCTGATATTCATTTTAATATAATATAGCAAAATATTATAAAGCAGCTAATCAATATAGTAGAAAATCAAACTCGTAAGAAGAAGAAAAATACACTCATTTTAATTGCTGTTGAGCCGCTACACTTATCTGTAACTCTGAGACAAATAACATATTCAATATTGCTATTGTTATGTATGAGAGTCTTATTTCAATAGTGGTACACATACAATTTGGTTCAGTTTAAGATACAGAGCTTAAATACAAAAATTTTATTTAATTTCTTTAATTTGTTTGCATTGGGGTGCCGTCTGTTGGCAGCAGAAGTAAGAGGGAAATGTACCACTTTTAAAATCGATACAAATGACATAAAAGCGTGGATAATTCCAGTTTTTTTAATAGTGGAGTTGTACCACTATTGAAATAAAGCCTTCATATATTATATTATTAAATGTATGAAACTTTACATGAAACAAATAAACGGTTTATTTCAAAACTAAATCTCCAAAAAAATTTTGCCACTGTCTATTAGTTAGGAAACATTTTTCAAAATATTAATTCTAAAGAAATTTTGTTTTGCGAGAAAATGTAACTTCAAAAATGCGATTGTTTAAGTTTGGAAATTGAACGGTAAATCGACATTTGTTCCAAGCAGCAATGTGTAAGTAACAAATGATGTTCCGTAAACTATTTTTCTCCTAATTGACGATTTGAAAAAAAAAATGAAAAAAATTTCATATATTGGTTTCTTTTTGATTCGTTGTAAAGAAAATGTGGGTTTGCATTTCTTTCCATAAAAAACTTAAAACTAATATTTCTTCGGTTGTGTCAATTTCTCATATACCTGAGGTTTACAAACGTTTTGACCAGTGACTCCCAACCACATACCATAAGTTGCCGACGGCTCCCAAATATTCGAAAATTCTCAAAACACATGAGATAAACACTTTCAGGTATCGTATCATGCAAAATATTACAAATGTTGTAACGCCTTTAACTGAAATCCATAAAATGTAACTGGACGTCGTAACGCCTTTGACTAAAATTCGTAAAATCTTACTCGACGTCGTAACGCCTTTGACTGAATTCCGTAAAATGTTACTCGGCATCGTAACGCCTTTGACTGAAATCCGTAAAATGTTACTCGACTTCGTAACGCCTTTGACTGAAATCCGTAAAATGTTACTCGACGTCCTAAAGCCTTTGACTGAAATCCGTAAAATGTTACTCGACGTCGTAACGCCTTTGACTGAAATCCGTGAAATGTAACTCGACGTCGTAACGCCTTTGACTGAAATCCGTAACGCACAATTTAAAACCCTACTATGTGTAGTCTTGAACTTGACCTTGAAATGGCGAAAGTCGCCAGGTTTTTTCTTTAAAATGATGCCTTGTTAAATGAGGCTGTTCCACAAATACATGAAAGCAGAATTTATGAGTGAGAAAAACTAAATTAAGGGAACAATAAGATTAATAAGCTGGCAGTTTGATAATTATTAACAATAAAATTGGCTTGATAGCAATGCTCATGAGACTGCGATCGTCTTTTCTTGTTATAAACAAGTTGTGACCTACCAAATGAAACCAGTCCCTAAATAAAGAAATACGTAAAGTGTATGAAGTGAGAAAAACTAAAAATTAAGGGGACTTTAATAACTCGTAGGCTGATGATTACGAAAAATAAAATTAGCGTTTTGTCTAAACTATAATTAACTAAACTATAATTAACTAAACTATAATTAACTATAATTAAACTATAATATTTAACAGGGATTTTCAAATTTTTTTATCCACGGTTCACTTCAATTCTCATAAATTGCTAGCTACTTTATAATATACGAAAATGTTTAAAGCAGATGCTATAAATATTTTCATCTTAAAATTTCATATAAAATGTTAAGTAACATCTCGACGCTCTAGGCTTGCACCCACGAAGCACAATTTGAGAAATTGTTGAATATGTTAAACACGCATGATTCTTTCATGTCTAAAATTGAGTAATTTCTTCTTTATAAAACGAATATTTTTGAAATTTTTTAAAAGTTTTAAACAAAGACAATCCCAAAATTGTACAGAATATAAAATTATGCCTTTTTTTTAAATTTTTATTTTTAGATTTTCTAAAGTGTATCTATTTCTCTTTCCTAAATTAAAGAAGTAGGAAAAATATATTTTTCAGAGACCTGTAAGAAATACTACAACAGAACGTCAAATTTCAAGTGAAAGCCATGGCATTCACAAAAGAAATCAGAAAATAAATTTTATGAAAAAATGAAAAGTTTAGAACTGAATATTTTGAAATAAAAATGCATTGCATTTAAACGCAATTTACTGAAAGTTAATTACTCTAGAATTAGCTTACTGTACTATGAATGCCCTCACGAGTTAGCGAGGACCCATCGGTGCACTTAGTTCAAATATCCATTAAATTGCAATTTTTTAAGAAAATATTATTTTAATAATATAGTAGTTGATACTCGAATATAGAACATTTAATGTACCAAACGGTTTAATAGTGTATATATTAAAACTTAGTCTAAAGCAAAGCGGAGGTTCGTATGTGAATATATTGTCACGATAAAATGTCACCAGAGAATGATCGTTCGCAAAATTTGAAGTCCATTATATGGGCCCAATATTTTTTCTGCCACTGAACGAGATACAAGGTTCAAAAAATAACATTAAACGAAGAACACAATCTTCAAAGATTACAAAAAATATAAGCTATGTAATCACAATTAGTGTTACATTTGGGTTGGGAATGTAAATCTCTAAAGTAATCAATCATCAAACACTTAATATAAATGACGTATATTTTATAAACAACGATATTTCTAAATTTCGTCCACCCATGCATTAGTTTTCTACAATTGTGTTATTTCTAGTTTTCAAACTCCCTTCAAAGGTCCCTTTCCCGTCCGGGAGAGCACCATAAACTATGGAAGCATTCTACGTTTAATCTTATCAAAAGGAACATTTTTCATGTCAATTATTCAAATTTAATTTAGTCTGAACCTTTTGATTAAAAAGTTTTGAGATACTTTTTATTTATTCATTTTTTCTTGCAACGCCGTCTAAACAGTGTTTACGATGCCATTCGGGATTGCTTTCCTTGTTGATAAAAAAATTTCGGGGATTGCCTTGTACTTTTCATGTCGTTTCGTGTGACAATCCAATCGATTTCAAGAAGTTACTTGGGACTATATTTCCAATACTAAATAATTTTATATTTTTTAATACCATTTCTAAAATTTAGATGAAAGGTGTAAGTATTGGTATATGGGAAATGGTGATAAAATGCGCAAAACATGCATCATATACCCAAAAATATCCGAACACTTTGGATTTATTAATTTTTTTTGAATTTCTAAAAAAACTATTTGTTTCTGTGCTCTAACTTTGGACATACATAGAACATACTTGAATTCATACTCTCCAATAAAGTTTCGGTGACTTGTGCATTTAGGGGACCACCCACATATTGACAAAGTGAAAAAATATATTTGATCACCCTGTATCATAAAAAGCTGAAAATTATTTGTAACTTTCAGAAAATATTTAACCAGCTATGCTTAATGCCAGTGTGCATTTTTGTAAAATAAACATGTATATTCATGAAGATAGAAACGTTTCTTTAAGAAAAAAAAATTCTGTCACATGTTTTTTTCTCATAGTATCCACAGTTTTCAACGACGAAGTAATGTTCCTCGAAAGGTCAAACCCACAACTTTTCCGGTGTTGTCTTTATTAAGTGAAAAATTTATATTATGAAGTAGGCGATAAATTATAAGCACAGTAGTAGATCATTTAAGAGAACGAAGGTGATAACAGAAGAGGAGTCCGAGGAAAAGCTTTACTAGTGAACATTTTTACTATAATCGTAATTTACAAGAGGGTTGACACATATTGGCTGAAGATCTAGGGTTAAATATTTTCTTCATGAGTTATTGTACTATTAAACACCGGGAAAGTTGTGGGTTTGACATTTCGAGGGACATAGCTTCGTCGTTGGCTAAACCCCTTCCATAATTTATGGCCTTCCAGAAATTCGAATATGCCACGCTGTCAGTGAGGGATTAGATATGATGATCCACACTGGACTTTGTTCACCAGAACCCAACTTGAATTCTTCTACCACATCTCCTTAAAAGCTCTGATCCCCAAATGGATATTCTACCTTTCCTCTATTTTCTCATCTTTTGGACTTTATATCCCTCCCTCTTCTGAAAACACAGTACCACTTGCGCGGCCAACAATTCCAGATTGTTTATTATTTATTATCTTTTGCATATAAAACAACGTAAAATGTTCACTGTTTCGTGGAAAAAGGTGTTCAAAATAAATGCATTGGTTGTAAGTTTTGATTTGGTAAGAAACATTTCATGAAAAAAAGCACCAAAATTACCGATAATGGAAAAGAATATCGCTATATGATATATATATATATATACAAATTGTATAATAATATATTAAATTGTAGTATGATTGTGACATGTAGTACCTTCTAATGTAATATACATAAATACACTATACTTAAATGTATATTTAGACAATGTTAAATTAGAAAGTGGTATAACATAAAGTAATAAAACCAAGTAAATTAAAATAGTAGAAACATCTCAGAATAAAAAATGCAATTGGAGTAGTAAAAGGTGAAGAGGAGTAAAAGATTAAACAATACCAAGAATTTTGTTCTTCATCAGGGACCGCACAAAATCCCTGTTATTGGTTTGCTTTTTCTGACTACAATAATTGAGATTTGTGATCAATACTGAATGAACCAATATTGATCAAAAATTAGTTAAAAATAGTATAAATCCAGAATGTAATTTAAACATATTAATTATATATATATATATATATGTAAAAAAGAGAGAAACATTATGAGAAAGAGACCTACAGGCAGAAAAGATGGATGGATGACTCAATGGCCTGGACTAGGCCAAGCACGAAAGACATTAGCCATGTCAGTGGAGACAGAAAAATGTGATTCATATTGGCCTCCAACCTCCGAATCGGAGAAATCACTTCATGATGATGATTTTATATATATAAAAATAAGAAAAAATGAATAGCAAAAAAGGATTTAATTAAGTATTGGTTTTTATGTTGTATTTATGATAACACCAATATAAAACGCGAGCATGTGTGCTCATTGAAAACAAACAATTTTATACAATAATTTTCACAAAATAGTTTTATTGTTAGGGAAATTGAATCCATTCCGAGGAATATGATGCTGTTTACTGCGACCACCATTTTCATGATCTAAAATTTATAGCATTATCAAAAGTAGAACGTAACATGTCTGGAAGAATCATACTTTCATATTTCGGAATACATTGTCTACTACGATTGCCAAATTGGAAACACTGCCATCATAGTCATTGGCTTTGACGTAACCTTCAAACAAAGTAACATTATAAATAATGCGCAATCTGGAACACTGCGACGCATGTTGCCCAAGCGATGAATACGAATGTGTTTCTGAAATTGAACATGACATCATAGCTGACAAATAAAAAGTTATAGACTAATTTATGCAAATCTGTTCACTGGACTAAAACAGCACCAATATGCTCATTATCGGTTCATTTTTAACTAGTTTTTGGCAGAACCTTCGCTATCTTCTATGGTCAGATAGGCGACAGTCAGATTAGATCAATCATCAATCGATGAATCTTTATTCACAGCAATGCGAAACATGTTACAATCAGTAAATGATAAAATTTTTAATTAATTAACGTCTCACATTTACCTTAATGTAAAATTAGTTAAAAATAAAAATTAAGAAACAATTATACAAAGACATCGGAGGCACCGGAAACAGACTAGTTTAACTTATCTGACTAATCCAGTGCCCCCCCACAAATATAATTGACTTATCAACACCCGCACCATGCTATTCATAAATAAATAACCGCGTAATTTCAGCAAATAATTGATTGATTGATTGTTTGGCTTTTTTATGGCGCAAGAGCATCTGGGCTATACTGCGCCACATTTCAGCAAATAGAAACAGCAAAATGAGAAAATGTTGAACATCAGCAAGAGGAAGAATAATATTTAGAGATAAAAATGGTCTTTCGAAACTTGGACTAAAATTCTGAAAGGGAATGAATGTAAGGGAGGTTATGACCGATATAATTCCAAATTTTTGGACCAATATTGTTCAAAGAGGTTCCACCAATATTGGTACGAGTGTGTGGTATTCTAAACATAGGTATTGATCCAAGATAATATGATGAAATAAATGGAACCACAGATATTAAGTCCCTAAGATTATTGAAATTAATTCGTTTATACATTAGAATTGACATTAAATAGCAATATAGTGAAGTTACTGGAATGATATTAAAAGATGAGTAAAATGTCAAAGGATCAGATCGATTAAATCGATTTGGAAAGAAAATTGTAAAAAATCTATTTTGAAGTCGTGATAATCTAACTGTGTTTGTACTCATAGAAAAATTGAACATCAGAAAATCAAAATAGAATAATGTGGCTACAAACATATCGTAGAGCGTTAGAACACTCTCCGATGGAAGAGAAGTCCTAAATCGTGTTATCATTCCAGTGGTCTTTGAGACCCTTATGAAAACATTATCGTAATGGCGGTTCCAACGTATATCTGCTGTGAAAGTTATACCCAAGAATTCTACCTCATCGCAAAATTTGATTACAATAGCACCAAAGGTAATAAGTAAAATCGGAGAAATATCATGTTTTGATCTTATGAAACCCATAGCTGATGCTTTATATGTATTAATCAAAAGTTTATTTGTTAGGAAACGATCAGATCAATGTGCGTAAGATTCCAACTAGGAAAAGTTACTACGATCACCCTATATATCATATTTCATAGATAACTTCAGATAGTCTATTATTTTCTATATATCTTTTTCTACAGTTTTAGGATGTAAAACTCACGAATTGCATAAGTTTTCGAAATTAGCTCATCTATGTCTGTCATTATCTTGAGAACAGCCTCTTCATTACGTAACTTCGAAGATGACAAACCACCCGTCCATCACAAACCCACTACACAAATAAATAATCAAAAGTTAAAAACTGCGGACAACGTGGGTTAGTATGCATTTAAAAGTTTATTAAAATTCAATGACATTTTACCTAGAAAAATGTAAAATCTTTCGTATCGAATTCTACTACTACTAAATTAGGTAGTTACGGCGCAAGAGCCAAATTAAAATTTAACGTTAACAAACAGGATAGGTGTTCTGTGTTACCATATTAAGTAATACCAAATAGTGTCAGTCTTTTATTCAGCTTCAATGAACGTAGTTACAAGTGTAACAACCAGCCAGAGCAAACATATGAGGCAAGAAAAAAGTGCACAAATCCTCCACTAGAGGGACTCCAACATAAATAATCGTTTCAGCAAGGAACCCGAGAATGAAACTAGAATGAAATAAGATCTCATTAACTAAAGAGCAAGTGAATATATTCATTCGTAAATAAGATCACAACTCGAAAATCGGATTATTACTGACGCTACAGTCCGTCGCTTTGCCCTCATACTTCTTCAAAATACAATAATAACAGTTCCAAACCTTTTAGAGCCAGGGCTTATCTCTAACTAAAACAGATAACTAGAATTAGACAACAAATTGTTAGTAAACTACTTTTAACCCAACAAACAAATCCAAGTTAACACAAAAAACAACTAACTACTTCACTGGCAAGTAAAATTCACAGTTCTCGTTCTTGTTATAGTATAATTTCCAACTCAACCAGTTAAGTAATAAAATCTCAGTGTATATTCAAGACTCGACTTAAACATTCAAGCTATAAAAATAAAATACCTCACCGGGCAAATAGAATTCTTTGGTATCCCAATCGAGGCTGTCCATAGCAGCGTAGCATCCAACGATATTTCTGCTCGATGAAACGAACTCTCTGCCGAGGTTGTCTACAAAAGTCGACTATCCACTATTAGCAATGAGCAGGTTACGTCAATGTTAGCTTTCGGCTACACAGATCTGCTGTTGACGACTGAAATAAAACCCGGTACCACTGTTCGCTACATCGAAGGTAATATTTCGTTTGCCATCATCGGCTCTGCCGGATCCTAATACAAAATCATCATTTCAATAAAACATTATAGTCCTAGAGTCCTGATAGGTCTTCCACCAAATCTTTATTACTCAGTAACCTCTAATGACCTCTTGACCCTCCTGTATGCGATCTAGTCCTTCTTATCACTCCTATCGGATCAATGCAAGTATTAACATATCAAGAAACCTTACGTCTACCCAATGCCAACAAGTAAAACTACATCGTTGCAATTTGTTATACTTTCAAATATTCGTCTCACTCATAATGTGCTATTGTTTGAAAGAATTTTTAAATAAATTGGAGACAATTTTTTAAATTTTAGAGAATAATAATCATTATAAATTTAATAAATTAAAAATATTTGTATCTACCTGCCAAATATTCAGAAAATGTTCAAAATGTAAGACTACGGCTTTGCTTTAGATATTTTGAAGAAACCTAAAAAACAACAAATAGGCCATATATATTAATCTCTCACGTGCTGAGACAATTTTCAGAAAAGGTTAAAAACAAAGCGAACAAAAGGTTAACGATTTGGGAAAATCGAAAGGAGAGTTTCTTCCTTTCATTAATTGGTTTAAAAAATCTCTGGAAAATAAGATTTTTGTATGACGAAATAACATATTAGTCAGTTTCGATGTGACCTGCTTGGCAGAGGCCATCTAGTTAACTTTACGATGATTTTTGAAGTTTCCTTTTAAGGATGTTACGGGTGGGTGCATGGTGTAAAATCCAATTGTTCAATTTTCGGCAAAGTATAATAAAAGGTAACAAATACTTATATTTTCGTTAAATTCTATCATATTTTTGGCATTTCCCAAGCATTTATCTGTAGATATGTCAGTTGCAGCATAGCTTCTATTTTTTGTCCAAAAACACAATTGGAATCACCTGTAGTAATCTTTGCAGAAAAAACGTTAAAATGCGTTTTAACCATAGACTCCTATTGCAAAAGAAATAGTTGCTTTTATCAAAATCCTTATCTAGCTGTGATTAAAACTTATCAGCACTTTTTATGCTGATTACGACGATGTAAAGATTGTAAAATTGTGAAGTAAATAAGCGATATTTGAGATTTTAATTTTCGGAGAAGCATCTAAAATTCCGAAAAACCACCACTTACTGACGTCGCACTTTTAAAACAGCTAAAAATTTGTAACCAGTGTGAAAAATTCTCTTAAATAACGCTGATAACTTTTTATCACTCTCAAGGGAAATTCTGAGGGATACCCTTATCGCTCTTCAAACGAGAGATATAGTAAAAAAACAAGTTTTTTATAATTTCCTTGATGGGCATTATAAATCACCCCAAGTATATTATTGGACAAAAACTTCGAAGACAAAATGCATTTCATACATATAAAATGATACTCGGATAATTTCGAAAACGTCTTCGAATTCAACCTAATAAATAAGCAAAAACATTTTCCAGAATTTGAATTCACCATGTGTTCGACGTATCCCGAACATCAATGCATATGCGTTAAATGAAGTATAGCTTTTATTTTCTTTGTTTAAATACATACTTGCTGTCACCTGTGGTTGCCTTTACAGCATTTTAAAAAATAAGTTTCTTCTATAGATTTCCATCGCAATTTGAAGTCCCTTTCCGATATTGCATCGTCAAAACCTTCACAAATTCAGAATTAGCGTCAGAGTTACCTTTAACTAGAGCTTAAAATCTCTCCGAGGTGTGAAATGGAAATCGCATTTTGAAAGTCTAACGCATTTGGACTTTGGTCAGCGAACTTTCGGATTAATCAAGTGCGTTGCTTCGGAACTGGAATCGCATTGGTTTTTTTTCATCACTGAATGCAAACTTCATATCTTGTTAATTTATCGGACACCACATGCATGCCATCCCTATATCCATTTCAAATATAAAAACTAATGATTCTGAATTATATATGCATTTGAATTCATATATGCGGTTGTATTTATATTTATAAGCAATCGATTCTCAATTACATATGCATTGCCATTATATTTGAATTGTATGAATGTAGAAATTTTTCACTTTCACATTTCAACTGCAACTGCTATCCGAAAGATCTTCACCCGAAGCAAAGAAACTGTTTGAAATACGGAAAATAAGTTTGAAAAAATATTGTGGTCTTCAGTTTTTGTTTTGTATTCGTTTTGACAATGCCTGATAAATTCCTGAAGTTTTCTCTGAGATGATATCGTAGAAACTGTTTAGAACTCGCAATCTTGAGAGGTGCGTCTTCAATATTTAGTTTCTCGTCAATTATAAAATTCAAATTTCTAACTTTCTAAGCATTTTCTATTTAATATACGTAAATGCGAAAATTAGAAAGATTTTATAAAATGATATCGCTAAAAATATTTACAAAAATCTTGCCTGTAGAAAGGTTTTTCTTCCTGTTATTCAATATGTGCCCCCTCTTCCACAAGCCAGAGGTTTAGTATTATTATTTTGTAAGTAAATAAAATGATCATACGTTTTTTTGAAACAAAAATGATGGAAATGGTTATATTTGCCAACGCAGAAAGGGGTGTATTAGTTATAGTACCATCTTCTTGAAAGAATATTAAATAAAATTTAAGGATTTAATGTACCAATTTTAAGTTCCTAATGAAAAGTAAACTCATTAATTTAAATCCCCAAGACCTTCCAATGGACAAAATCAAATATATCCACATTTGTGCATTTTATCCTAAGTCAATATTTCTTTTAAATAGCATAGTGAGATACCTCACTACAATTATTAGATTTGTTTTTAATTTTTACTGTCTCTTGTCAATTCTGTATGTCTATTATTTATTGGTTACTAAGTGGCAGTCGAAATGTGCTTAAAAAGTTTTTTCTTCATATAATCTTAAAACTTTAACAAAATATATAATACTATTGTGCCCGAGATACATATCACTGATGAAAAAGGAGTCAAAAATATATAAAGACGTTAAAGTTACATTTTTATATCCGCGAACAACGAAAAACCTCGAGCAGGAAAACATTTATTTTTCAAAATAATCTACAAACGTATGCATAAGCACATCACGTGGAATTTCAACAGTCTAATGTTATTTTTCAAATATCAGCGAAGAAACGTCCCGACTTTTTTTAAATTTTTGCTTTGAATTCTTGAACCAAAAAACACTGTATTGTTATTTCTTCACGTTCTGAGAAGCAGAAATATTCGCTTCCATGTTTTCTTACATTTGTAGTTCTGCAGCGCACATACCCACGTTATGCAAATATTGCTTTCTTCATAGAATATTTGCCTTTTGGGAAAACTGTTGCCTGCTTCAATTTTTGGATATTGTTTGAAGGCGCTTTTAAATTATATTTTCGACTTCCTCACAAAAGTAAACGTTAGTCTAAAATAAGACAAAAAATGTGAACTCTATGTTTATAGATATGCTAATTTGAAGGAATTTATTAAAGTGCATTAAGGGGAAACATTCACTAAAAAGAAAGTTCAAGCAATAAATGTGTGCAACGAAATTTATTTTGATTGTGAATAAAGAACTTAATTTTATACATATTTTATTCTCTATTTTCCCTGTAAAAGATCACACAGAATTTCATAATCTCTTTCTTTATATTAATTTAAATTTAAATATTATAGACGTTTCAGCAGATTGAAATCTACAGTAACAACTTTTTACCTTTCACTTAACTTCACTCACTGACAACTTCACCATGTTTGATTTTATTTGTTTACACTTTGGTCGGGAAACTCTTCAAATTGTCCATAAATACATCAAAACACACATTAAAGTTATCCGTTTTAAAGAACATCTTCACTTTAATCACACCTGTAAAAAGGAATTTCTTATCCCTTTCACACTTAAAGTTAAACCTCTTGTAAATTCATCTCTTGGACATTGCATCGCACATAACATAAGTCTTAAATTTATTTCCACTAGAATTTCTCTCTGTCCCCGCGTACTCGCTCAGCTTCAAAATAAAATATCCTTTCTTACTTCCCTTCTAAATACTAAACTTGATTTTCTTACCATGCTCCTAGTTAAATCCGCTACTCGCTCACAAGAATCTAAAATCCAAGAACATATTCGTCTTACTCATTCACGTAAACTTAACAACCTTAGACCTTCTATTTCAAAACAGTCAAAACTCCTTACAAAAAACTGGATACTAAATCTTTCAAATAAAAATCTCACACCACAACAGCAATTCGTACTATCACTCGGCCTAAATTTCTCACCTGCTCCACTTAAAATTCCTACACCACAGATTCTCGCTTCCATAGAAAATGCTCTACAAAATACTCACACTGACGAACGTGTTGCAGCTGATATCCGCTGCAGAGTGGCAGGACTCCTTCGGCGTCCAAAACTTCCTGAGGACAACCTAACGCCTATGCAAAGGGTTGCCCTCCGGGAGCTACGGAACGATAAGGACCTTGTCATACTGCCAGCTGATAAAGGCCGTACTACAGTCGTCTTAAATCGTCCAGACTACTTACATAAAGTCTCTACACTCTTATCTGATACAAATACATACACCCACATCACAAAAGACCCTACACAAACAATTCAATCCAAAATGAACTCTCTCCTTCTAAAACTCTATAAATCTAAAAAACTTACATTTAATCTCTACGACTCTTTAAAATGCACTTCCGGCCGCTTACCATCCTTCTACGGATTACCTAAAATTCATAAACAAAATATTCCTCTTAAAACTATAGTTAGTTTTTGCAGCTCTCCTACATATAACCTATCAAAATATATTGCACGTCTACTCTCTCCTATAATCGGTAATAACGACTACACTGTTTCTACTAGCCAATCCTTCTGCACCTCTTTAAATAACCTACAACTTGACGACGACGACCTTATGGTCTCATTCGATGTAATTTCTCTCTTCACTTGCATTCCCACATCACTTGCAATCGACACCGCACTTACACGCCTCCAAAATGACACAACACTACATGAACGCACTTCACTAACACCTCACGACATCTGCACATTGTTGAAATTTTGTCTGGACTCTGCTGTGTTCTCCTCAAATGGTTCTATCTATAGACAAGTTTTTGGCACTGCCATGGGATCTCCGGTCTCAAGTGTTGTAGCTAACTTGGTTATGGAGTCATTTGAGGAAACTGCTTTATCTTCACTGAATTTTAACATTAAATTCTGGAAAAGATACGTCGACGACACGTTTGTTGTACTTAAAACTAATACACTCCAAAGCTTCTTCCATTACCTTAATAACTTAAACTCACATATAAAATTCACATACGAAACAGAACAGAACAATAAACTCCCTTTCCTAGACGTTCTTGTACACAGATCTCACGATAACTCAATCTTCACCTCAGTTTACCGTAAACCCACACATACAGACAGATATCTCGATTTTAAATCGCATCATCCAACATGCCACAAAGCTTCCGTTGTTAAAACATTAAGTCTTAGAGCGAATTCTCACTGCAGTAATGAAACACTTTCAAACACAGAAACAAAACACATACACACGGCACTTAAAAATAATGGATACCCTAAACGATTCATTCTCAGAAACTGTAGACCCAATAGTACATCTTTAAACAATACATCTCACACCCGCATATCTATTCCATATATTCACGGCATTTCCGAAACAATCTCTCGCATCCTTAAAGAGGCAAATATCAAAACATTCTATTCCCCTGTCACAACACTTCGCAAACAACTTACAAAAGTTAAAGACCCAGTTCCACCAGAAGATCTCACAGGCGCCATATACCAAATACCATGCAAAGACTGCAACAAACATTACATAGGACAAACAAAAAGAATGATCAAAACAAGAAAAAAAGAACACAAACAAGCACTCGCGAAAGGAGACATAGCCTCACGTCTGGCAGAACACGCTTTACAACACGGACACGAACCCGACTGGGACTCAACAAAAATACTACACCGTCACATCACAAACAAGAATAGTAGACTCTTCTTAGAATCTTGGGAAACTTACAAACTACACGGGAAAGCCATTAATACATCACAACCACTTCCAGAAACTTATAAACAACTCTTACTCTGAAATGTATGAGACATCCCCAAATTAGGTAACCCGCAGTGTGGGTTTCTCATTGGTCCCTATTGGGGTTCTTCCATGATTCTATTGGAGGCCTCCCATTGGTTCTCATTGGGTTTTCCCATTCTGCGGGACTACTCTGATGAAGGGTTTTCCAGAAATTTCAAGTATAAAAAAGAGACAGAAACATAACATCGTCATTACTCCTGATGAAGGACTGCTGCTGATGCGTCCGAAAGCTTGAGTGATCTTTTTCATTGCTATTTTACCAGTGTTTAACCTTTTTATGTAACCTTTTATCTGCCAAGGGAGGTAGATATTTTATTTTATTTTTTCTTGTAAACGTGTGGATTAGAAGACCCTGCAAATCATATGCCCTGTCTCATGTAAATTTTACTAAACTATTTAGACCTAAAAATGCAAAGAATTCTTGTAATATCTAATGTAATTTTATTTCTGATAGGCATTCGCAATATATATATATATATATATATATATATATATAATTTCGAATGAAATATAATTTTCCTTAAAAAACAATATTACGCAAAAGCATATCTTTTATGGTAGACAAAAATAAACAAAATCTATTTATAAAAATATTTCATGTGTTAAAAATATTTTGTTCAGCGAAATTAGGAAGAAAATAAATATTTCGCGGCTTATGGATTTTTCCATAAAGTCATTTCTTTATATAAAGATAAGTCATTTTTTTATATTTTCTGATTTTTGAAAGTTCAATCGAATAAATAATATTCTTTTTATTTATTAAATAATTTACTCAGTTTTTCGTTTTCTCTATATCAGAAAGCATTTTTATGGCTGTTCAATATGTTATATAATAATTTCAGAAACCATTGTGAGTAAGTCCACTTCTTATGAAGGTTTTTTGCATAAACTTTAAAATAATAACTAAATTATTTTTCTCCTTTTAATATAGGTTGATACCACTGTACAACAACAAAATAACTGTAATTGCAGTGTTATTGTATTTCGTTAAACAATTAAATTCAAATAATTTCCCAAAATTAGTAATGAATTCAGATCGTCTATAGTGCAGAATCGAAATAATATAAAAATATATTAAGTTTACTAAAATTTACTCAAAGTGAAGACATACTCGTAGAAGCTAAATCAATGGAGCTTAAACTTTTATTAAGAGGACATAGTTATTTGCTCCATGATGCTGATTTTGCAGTTATAGAAGCTCATGCAATAAATAATTAACATACGTGTATGTTTAGTCCTAGCAACTGATATTATATAATTCAAAATGATAGAAGAAGAAACCTTGTCAGCGTTATCGAAATGAACGAACAAGATTTTCTCTCTGCAAAACCACTGGAAAATTCCATTATTATATAGTGGGAGGGAGATGAACTACAACTACACATAATTATAGTATATATATAACATAATTATAGTATATATACACATAATTATAGTATATATATATACACATAATTATAGTATATATATACACATAATTATAGTATATATATATAATATATATATATACATAATTATAGTATATATACACATAATTATATGTATATATACAAAATTTCATCCAATGGGCGTTACAACCCCAATTAGCCAACCTTCTATATGACAGTGTTTAAATAACTTGAAGGTGTTTGCTATGATGATTAAGCCTATTTCTTAATAGTTTATTTTGTTAATTTGCCAACATAGATTACGACAACAAAGTTTGTTGTACAATATTTAAATATTTTTTATATTTTCATCTACCAATAGGTGTTAATCCAAATATTTTAAGTGTTTCATTATTCCAATAACACTTACGTTTGAATTTGTACATCCCATACATATCTTCTTTTTGTCGTAGAGCCTACACTTGAAAAGACGTTATATATTTTTCTGATCAAATTAATTAAATTAATAAAATTAAAAAATTAAAATTCATGTATGAAAAACGCACATTTTTATTACATTAAAAAGTTTGACACACATGTTTTATCTCATACTAGAGCTTTTTGTACAGGAGAAAAGAGACATTGTCCGAGTCCTGGTCCCAGAACCTGGAGCCAAACCAGAGGCGAGCTGAGCCTGGAGTGCCTTGACCGCTAGATCAACGGAGGACAAGAAGAACGCTCTCACTTTCTCCATATATAAGGATGTAAGATATTATTACCCTCTTCAGGGTAAACACAATTGTCAAACAATATTATTTGGCACTGCGTTATCCCTGAGAAGGGTAATATCCTACAGCATTGATTTTCTCATTTTGCTTTATGGACTTGACCACATTGGCTTTTGAACCAAATATATAATGATATTTCATAATACCATCATACTTAATACATTCGTTTGATATTAGAACATCTTAAATTTTTTATTCTCTTTGTTCCATCAGATACACTTTCGAAGGAAAGAAAGAATATTTTAAACATCCCAGAATGAAAGCTTGAATATTTCGGAAATAAATCAATCTTTCAACAATAACTGTGTTTATGACTATTCATTAGGTACTTTTACAAAGTTATCAAGTCCCTATTATTAACAATGGGCGATACGAAATATGCCTCCGAATATACCAAAGCAGTATTCGAGAAATTTCAACAGACTACTGGCATTTGAACGATGGCGTATGATGCACGTAACTAATCAACTGTAGATATGGAAATGATAATTTCTGTACACAGATAATAATTTGTAAGCTTATATATTGTCCCTAATGATTAGTGTTTCAAGCCCAATTTCCTTACATTAAGCTCATAGGCGTCGGCAGAATTTTTTGTAGGGGTGGGCAAAGATTACTTCAGCAGAAATAAAAAACCTTCATTCAAAAATACCATAATTAAATTATTTAATTAAATAATTATTTAAATATTTAATTTGTTTAATTAAATAATGGGACTACTTAGTTCAAATAGAATAGAGAGGTTGCATATTTTTGCTCTTGAGAAAAAAAAAACTGAAATTTTTTTTAAAAAATGCAAGGAAAGGCAAGTGCCCACTCTTGCCCTATACTGCCGACGACCATGGTTGAGCTGTACTTAAAACGTGTACAAATCATACGTGTGCAGTACGAACAACCCATAGTTGAAATATCATTGAATTTTTTAAGAAACTTTATTTTAAGCAGAACATATACATATATAGCCTACAAAACAATTTAAATACAGTAATTATGGTAAGAATACAACAGAAGTAAATAAATAATGTTTAATTAACATGCATATGTTGGGCATGCATGTCTGAGCAGTAGCGAGTAAAAAACGTAGTCTAACAAAACCCGCACTGGACAGGAATATGAATATCATTTTTGTTAATAGCTATTTAGCAGGTGTTTCTGGGATGTAATGCACAATGTATGAACTTTATTGAAAATATGAATAATTGGGTTGAAAATTTGTTTAGTGTTAATTGGAAGTAGTTTAGCCCAAGTTTTAGCACGTGTTTTCCTGCAAATCAATTTCCAAGGGCTGGATTCTCCTTTTCGGAGTTTTTAATTTAAGGATTTTTTTTTGTGGGGTGGGGCAATATTTGTTATCTCCTTATCAAAAGCAGTGGTCATTTACTTATTTGAGATTTCCACTTAAATTATTTTTCTTGATAAAAAATTTCCTTTGCACCTTCTATCAAAATCCTTTGAATTTATGTTGTTCAGTTTAGTGTTTCATGACGTAAAAAAAACGTAAGGGAATGATACCATTATTATATCATCATAATGACCATTATTCATAGAATAACGTCATAATGGACATAGTCATTTAGAGAATAAATTAAAAGAATGATTTCTAAGTTATATATTTTTGTGTTTCTTTTTCAAATTAATTACATTTCACTTCTTTAATAAATAATATACCAGTAAACACAACATGGCACAATTGATACCCATAACCTTACCCTGTCATACCAGCTTCCACGCTTACTGATATACACGGTAGCTTACACCTGAAGATAGCTGAAAGGCGTCGAAAGACTTGTAAAGCTGAATTAAATTGTAACAGTTGCTCCAATTGTACTTATTAGTTTATAATTTATTTAGTGCATTGTGCAGTGAGTTGATCTGTTTCATTTTCTTTCTTACCACAGTTTCTCAAATGAGGCCAAAACTAGCATAAGGGCAAAACTATATGTAATAAAATAATACGTCCTTACCATTCTGAAATATACCAAGTAATCCTAAGTCGATGAATATTTAGCCGAAATAACTCAAGTACTTATATCAGAAGTATTGAAATCCTGTTTAATCTTAACCTTTGTGGTACTTTTACCTGTCTTGGAAGAGAGCCTCGGAAAACAAAGAAAGCCATTATTTCCTTTTCTCCTCCATTTCTAACTAATGGCGGATACAAAGGCTGTGACGGGGCAATCGCCACTGTCCGCACTTGAACCGGAATTATATCATGGAAAATAAAATAAATATATCTTTACTTTATATCAACATATATACAATAAGGAATAAAAAGTACGGGACACTTGGCTAAAAATGAGAGTCGAAAACTAATCGAACCTCTTGAAAGATTTTGAGAACAATTTTTTAGCCTTCTGACAAGAAAAACTAATCTGGCATAGGTCCATTCCAGCGCGGGACGCCTGGACTTCATTCGGGCCCCCGAGCCGCAGTCCCTCCTCTCGTCGGCCCTGGCAATAAGCTCCTTTCATCAGATGAGTCTGTCACTGCACCTGAAGAGCCACAAAACAGCCAATTTATATCAGAACTGGCTAGACTGATTAAAGCATCTTCAGGATTTGAAGACCGCGACCAGGAAACCTTCACGATCGGCTCGAATCTGATGTCAAGACCTGGCTATGAAGTATTGACAGACGATGGACCTTACAGTGCCAGTGTCATCGGCGATCAAGACCTTGCGACGATGAGGAAGAGCCTAGCGACGATGAGCGTGCTGAAAAAGGACCATTCAGTGAGGAAGCTTTTCACTGCCTTGAGATGGCTATGAAGCGGTTAGAACAAGAAGAAGAATGTGATGATGTCTTTAAAACGTGTACGAGATTTAGAATCAAGAAAACAAGTCTCAGCTCTGCAGCAAAAGAAAATTTTAGGCTTCTTTTCCTAAACTGTAGGCCTACTTTAATGCACTACTTTATGTAAGGTATGCATTTGTAAGACATGTGATACAAAATATATAAAAGTTTTGTGTTTAATATCACTGTTTCTTTGTTTCATATTGCTCCTATGGCAATGAAACCATTTTTTCGTAAATGACCGGTTATCCGAACACCCCCAGTCCCCAATTGTTTCGGATAACCGATGCTCTACTGCAGTCCAAAAAAAAAGAAAAAAAAGGCTTGACATTTTTACGGAAAATTAATCATGCCTATGTACGTGCAGAGCAGTAAACTTTTTTCACTTTCTAAATGTACATAAGATGCGTTTTAATGAAAAATTTCATAAAATCATCTTACTTTTAACATTTCATTAAAAGCGAGTTTATTAAAAAATATATTAGCAGGCATATTAAAGCGAGTTAAAATAACATTAAAGTTTATTATAGCAGGTATATTAAAGTAAGTAAAAAATAATAATAAAACGCTTCACAACAGGTATATTAAAACAAGTAAAAGATAGTATCAAAGTATATTAAAGCAGGTATAATAAAGAAAGTTCATTAAAGGGGATATTAATAAGGAGAGAACCAATTAACCTGAATACATATTTGGAAAAATCACTTATAAATATATTTACTCCGAAGAAGAAGATCGAAAATATTTTAATGGGTTTTTTTTTTGCTTATACAATTTTGAATATGGGCATGGAATGTTTTCGTAAATTCTCAGTTAATTTAGATTAAAAGTTTAAGTTTTACAGTCCTATAAAAAATCAAAATTTTAAGTAAAATGTAACATAATTTGAAAATATTGAAGTTCCAGAACAAAAGTTCAGGAAATGGATTGACTGAAGACTTTCCACAGAAAATTGCTGTAAATTTCACTCTCTCTCAACGAGAAAGTGTAGACAACGACATAATAAATGTCACACTGACATTCGGCAATATAACAGAAGGAAACGATTTCGTGGAAAAAGTATACCAGTCAACGGAAGAAATGACTTCCTCTGAAAATCAGGAAATTCCTGAGAGCTTTGTGAAACCATTTGTCAGGTTGGATAAAATGTTCTCCACGCGCTTGTTTTTATTCGAAAAGTTTTCTATTTTTAGAGAATTTCATCCCATTTAACTTATCTCTAATCTAAAGCACATGTTTACTCCTTTGGAATTAAATGAATCCAGAATCTCTCTCTCTCCCTCCCTTTCTCTCAATTAATAACTTATTGTCTTTCCACAATAATATTTTGTGGGAAGAAACGATGTAAGATATTATTACCCTTCACAGGGATAACACAATTACCAAATAATGGTCAACACATAAAGCTACGGGGGCTAGTTTTTGTGGGTTTTCGTGGGGGAGTTTATTATACTTGCTATACTTGCTTAATATCAAGATCACTAAATGTTTGTTGTCGTTGAATTAATTTTTTTGTTTATTCTTAACTGGTTATAAATTTTGTATCATTAATTTTTAGGGGTGACTACGACTCATCAAGCTGGGACTTACCAGTTTTTTTTTTCCAATAATCCTTCAGGTATGTTTTATTAGTTTTAACTTAGTGTGGCATTTATAAAGAACCGTAACATTTTAATACACCTGAAAAATAAATAATATTATATAATATTTGACACCCAGTTGTGAGAAGCCCAATATAAAGCTTTTTTTTTATTTAGGGAAAAAAGAGGCGCCGTCCACATTCTGGATTCGAACCAGGGTCCCCGCGTTGATCACGGAGGGTCTTGACCACTAAACGAATGAGGACATTGGACAACACTCTCTTTCTCCTTGTGTATGGATGTGAGTTATTATTAACCTTCGCAGGATTACACAAGTGCTAAATAATGGTCAACATACAAAGCCACCTGGGCGTGTGTTTTTCGTGAGTTTCGTGGGGAAGTTTATTATACTTATAAGGGAACTACCCACATGGAAGTCAAAGCCAGGGTAGTGACTGAGCGTGACAGAAAGATCTGTCGATGCCTAACAAATAGCCGTTCCTATGTTTTGGATATTCACAGAACGGAATTGTTTAGAGCTGTTTGAAAATTTCTAAATTATGGAATTTTGACCCTGCATTGCAGCTTCCGGGGAATGCAGCACAAAAGCCTTATATATATATAAGCAGCAGTGGAAATATAAGAATTAATTTTTGCGTAGTTTGCGGTTGAGAAAATATTGTGCTCGTTAACAAAAATACTTTAATTTCGTATCTTTTCATTGTCATGTGGTATTTTTTGCCATCATATAATATAAGGTTTAGACATGAAAAATATAGCAAATATCGTTCATGAACACTGAATTTAACCATTGCAAAATATAAAAATGAACCATCAGTGTCGAAAATACGCGAAAGTGAATGACTGTATGTCAAAATCGAAGAATTACTTCTGAACGAAAATGTTGAGGAACAAGTTTCTTTGACATAGATGATGGCCAACATTTTGCTGATTCCGACGTTAGTGACGAACTGACTTTGCACCAACAGTCAACACGTATGAATTGGTGACGAAATGTCTAAATGCAATATTACAACCTCCGTCCTGTGTGGTGCTAGATTCATGGACAGGGGCAGTTAACTCACAAACCTATCACAATATGCCAAATAATTTCACCAGATTTCAAATTTCTCCTGGTACAACCGCTATGATTCAACCTTTGCACATTTTTTTTTCGCATATATAAGTTATTTATTAAAATTTTTTTAAACTACATTGCTACAGATGAATTACATGTAAACGTAACGTCTAGAAACGAAATAATAAAATTGCACTCTTTAGTTTTTAATCAACCAAACTCTCCACAATATAAGCCAATGATACGCTATCCATGGATAAAATGTAATTACGTTGTCGCTCATGAAAACTTAACTTTTGGAAACGTTATAGAAGTTTCATTCATTTTTACACAGGACACATGTTCTGCTACGGACTGTCAGAGTATGGCATTTATAACATGCACATACTGCTATGCAATTTTATGCTTTACACATTTTTATATCAATTATCACTTTCATAATTTTTATAAATATGATGCACTTTCACTTTGCATTAATTATATATTTCATTATTTTCGTAATGCTTTACATTAGTTAAACACCGTTTCAGCGAAACTGACTCCGTAAGTTACTGTTTCTGCAAAATTATTTGCATTGTATATTTCACATATTTCTTTCATCGCTTTTGCATCATATTACACCCTCATAAACGCATTTACTATTTCTTTTTAATGTAAGTAACACCCATATTATTAGCATTTATTTACATATATGTAGCATTTATTTACATGTATATTACATATATATTACATGTATATTACATGTATATTACATGTATATTACATGTATATTACATATATGTAGCATTTATTTACACTAGTTGCCATCATACTGTTTATAGATATTAATTTTTCATGTACGCTGTCAGTTTGTTCACGTATATTTCTAGTTTTATTTTTGATATTTCCCTGATGTACGGAAGCTGAAATGCAGGAGTAAAATTCCATAATTTACAAATTTTCAAACAACTGTAAAAATTTCCGTTTTGTGAATATCCAAAAAATAATAACGGATGTTTGTTATGCATCGACAGATCTTTATTTCGCGCACAGTTACTACCCTGGGTTTGATTTTCATGTGGGGCGGTTCCCTTATTAGTAATATTCGTCACCCACGTATAAGAAGCTCAAACTAGAGCTGTTTTTTGTTTAGGAGAAAAAGAGACGCCTTTCCTCTTCTGGATTCGAACCAGGATTCAACGAACCAGGGAAGAATAATTGATATGAATGTATTTGACAAGATCACAACAATAAAATACTCATTAATTTCCTCAGTTAAATAAAAACGTAATATATATAAAAATATATATGTTTTGGATATAATATACATTCACAGCCATCCTATGACATTTGAATAAATCGAACACTACGCAGATTAAATTAAACAACAATATAAATCAACGTTTATTGGCGTAGTGATGACAGCTGGAAGGTCGTGGGTTCGACCCACGACTTTCCAGCCCACCTTCCACCACCACCCAGCACGACCTTCCAGACCCACCGAATGCAGAAATATTTATTTTCTTTGGAACGTTTCACTATCTAACCACGCCATAACATCGGCGCTGGTATCACTACGCCAATAAACGTTGATTTATATTGTTGTTTAATTTAATCCTATGATATATTTAATTAATTGATAGCAGTTCGTCCTTTAATTAAGGGAATATACGCAATCGCTAAAACTCTAAGAAGCCAGAGAGGACCCATTTCAGAAAATTGTGAATTTTGAGTAGTTAGGAAGGAGATGTGGCTTCTCCAACTATCAACTATTTAAACAAATATGAGATTTTCATATGTTCAAATATGACGATGAAATAAAAACCAATAAAACGAACTGAACCAGAATTTGGGTATCAAAAACTCATAATGCTGAGTTTAAGGCGTTATAATAATTGATTATTATTTTTTTTATTATTAATAATTATTATCCTAATTGATCCATTTTAATTCATTCAGCCAATAATGTTTTCAAAGTGTTGCCGAAGTAAAATTGAACAGAGCTGAAAATAATGGTATAATTCTCATACAAAAAAAATGAAATTTCCAAAAAAATTCTGTAGCAGATGTTCTCAATTCCTTCTGAACAACATGTATTGTGATTTCAAGAAGACATGTGTGTCTAAAAATCTGTTCCCCTTATTATTTTTATTATCATAAAATAGGGATTTGTGCGCATTTATTGACGCATATCCACTTACGCAAGCCCACATAGCTCCATATAAATAAAATTCCCCTTTTTTTCACCAAAGAAAATTGCGAATTTTATTTTGTGGACATCAATTTCTTCTTTTCTCCCAAACGTCTAGAAGTCGTTCATTTCTGTAAGTAGACGAGGGGAACAGCTCCATAAAATGAAGTTTGAATTGAGCCTTGTTTTCTCAAATGGAACTCGAATTCAGCGAAGCCAAAGTTCCATTCGGTTAAAATTTACTGCTGTTTTTTAATAGAGCAAATTTATGTTTAAACCTGGAAAACCTATACGCAAAGAAACTTAAAAGACAGTCTGGTTGTTTTCCCTTCAATTTCCATTCAACGTATTTACGAAGATTTACAGATACGGAGGAAATGGCTCATCAAAAGGAACCCATCACGAATTGTTTTCAAAAAAGTTGAGAAAGCCATTGTAAAAGAATATGCAAATGAATCCATTGGCGTAGCCAGGGGTCGTTTTGGGGAGTTGTAACCCCAATTAAAATAAAATTTTAATATATGAGTTGTAGCTCTGTAACTTCCTCATTGAGCCTATAACCGCCCCTTATAAACTTTCTGCTTACACCTATGAGTGAATCGACTCTGTTTAACGAGAATTAAAAAAAAACGTAAAATATATTTTATTTCTTTTGTAATCTACAAGATCTTTTTTTGAGTTTAATCTTTTGGATGCCAGATATCCATTTATATGTTAAAGTGCACAACATTTTAATAAACTATGGAATATTGTCCACTACATGTTTAGTTTTTATTTGACTATTATTCCTATATTATTGATATAAATATCATAGCAATAATATTGGTTATGGAAATACTATAATATTCTTAGCAGTATTAATAATATTATAATTTTTGAGGAATTCGATATGGATAAATTTAGATTAGCAAGGCTGGTTTTCCCATCAGGTGAAATTATGATATCATAAACTTTGTGTTTGGTTGGAAAGTTGTTTTTTATTTTTGTCATTTATTTCTATGTGAAGAATTAACGAAATTATCCAAAAATATATCTAAATTTTCAGGGTAAAATTAAAGATAATTATTGCTGAAAGAGACAACTCCATTAGCTATGAGTAGTTAGGCGCTTCAGAACAGTCCCCAAATTCATTCAGAAAATACAGTAGCGCTCGTTTTTACTATTAATGTCTGGAGTACAGCGCCAATTTGTAGCCAGTTAATTTCATCGAATGATCAGCGTTTACATGTTCATTGCTCAGATATCTGATATCAGATATCACATCATCCATGATGACCGAGATAAGCAAGTAATGAACTAATCCTAAGTATGGTAACTAGGGCCCCACATACGTGAACGAATATAATGAACAGAAAATAAATCACAGTCAAAAATTGTCATCCAATACGGAAGTTAAAAGTTATAATTTCGCCATCCAAGGTAACAGATTCTGCATCTATTAATGGTAAAGTTGACGAGATGGTAAGAAAATAAGGAAAGAACAAAATTTTATATTGATCAAATGTAAAAAATTCAGCAAACACCGACTATATTATTAACTTCATTGATCAAATTTTCATCGAATGAATCAAATACAATAATAATAATAATAATAATAATAATAATAATAATAATAATAATATATATTTATTTACTTACGATCACAATACCTACCCATGCATACACAAAAACAGCAAATGTAATACACAGAAACAACAAACAACTTAAAAGCCAGATTCGTTTACATTTTTAAACAAAATTTATATTAAATAAAAATTTTATATACCAAATGTGAATTAAATAAAATTTTGTACGTACAGAATTTATACTAAACAAAACAATTACGCTTTGCGTTTTAACTTGCAGTCCAATATTCGATGCTTGTAATTCTATAAATATTTTGTACATTTTGTATACATTGCCTGAGCCTTTAATCCTAAAATTAATCATTATATTATTAATCATTATATATTTTATTAATTATATATCTTATTAATTGTATATCTTATTAATTATAATCTATCATTATATTATTTATTATATCATTGTTAATTAATAATCATTAATGCCATCTTTATTTCGATTTTTAATTTTTAGATAGGAAATTTTGAAAATTTAATGGAAAGCTTAAGGGAAGAACCTACTTAATTTTTTGAGAAAATTTAAAATAATTAACTTCTTGTAAGTGGAAACACTTTTCTCTATTAGCTGCTCGGGTGCTGTATCTACATACACTGTGTGTACATAGTCTACTTGCTCATTCAGAAAATACAATGCAGGTTGAATAACGATCATTAGTACATTGAATCTATTTAGCGCCCCCATTTGTTTAGTTAAGCCCATTGAAAAATCTAAGTCGGCCTACTCATTATTAAAATATATGTATCTCAACTTAGTATACATGGTATATAGGATCATTGCAAGTAAATGAACTAATCACAAGTATGGTTTTCGATACAGTATTAAATTAATAGGCAGAAATTAAAACAAATCCCTTGAATTTACATGAAAATTTCATGATATGGCGTAGAATTGTATATATTTATTGATTTATTCTGATTTATTCCCTCCGAATATTGATATTGATTTATTCCCTCCGAAGATAAAATAAAACAAATAATAGCCATGTAAACAATAAAAGTCTGATCTATCTAGTCGATAGAATAAAATAAAGAAATCGACGAGAAAAATCGTTTAAGAAACACAGAAACATCTAAAATTGGAAACCAACCGAAATTTGTTTTTACTCCCCGTGTGATTTATCTTTAAAGGAAAACTTCTTGTACGTTTCCCCAAAAAACGAAACAGACATCGGAGAAATGGAATTGGAAAAGATGTTTGACATGTGACGATAGGGTTTCGGACTTCTATTTGAAAATAAATGGAGTTGGGTCTTACTCGAGGTTGGCTGAAAGTATATAAATCGGCTCTCAGCGTATTATGTGAAGCAGCTGCTCGACGTTTGACGTCAGATTACGGATTATACGTTTGGCAGTGCTATCCTTAGCACCTCATTCGCTTCCCTTACCCTCGTCCGTAGAGTAGAAAGGAATGTAACTGACAACATCAACAAGTTTGCGAAACACGACAAGACTGAATAATGCTTCAGAAATGGACAGCTAGCTTTCTGGAATCGACACGCATTTCCACAAATCAAAAATTGCATGGAAAATCCCATTCGTGTTGAAGATATTTTCATTGTAATGCAAATTCTTCGCCATGTTTAAAACAAAAACAATATGATTTTATATAATCGTAACTAGGGGGTAACTCATATCTTGTAAGTGATATTCTGCTCGTATCAACTTATTAAGCAAGTCTTTTATGTGTATTTATGTTTGACAAGAAGCACATGAAAACATACATATATTAGGCGACACAGTCACTAAAAGTGTAAATGATATCCGTTCAATGATAATGTAGCAGTATCACGTTCAAATTTCGTGCCGATCATCTAGGTCCTTTATTATAATAGTGGAGTAGGACGTAGTCGGGGGTTTAATTCCTTTGGAAATAGAGGTCCAAATTCCCCGAAAACTGCAAATGGCGACACGGCATGACATTAGCTGTCATCTCGCCGCAAAACGCAAACAGAAATATAAAAAAATTGGCATAACATAAAAATGTAAGCCATATTAAAGTCCTTTCCATCTTCTCCTGGATGTACCTGTTTTAAGTTAACTGTCGATGCATTATTCAAACACGCTGTGTTATTTGACTTTCCCATCTCATTTTAGAAACTTATTCTTCGTTTTCTATCACCGCTTTTTGTATAGTTTTAAATATGAAATATTCGTTATTTTCATGCGGAATGTTTGTGGTTTTTGTTTTGGTTAAGTAACCATGCCGTTATAAATGAGCACATTGTTTTTCAAACGAAGGAGAACTGTTAAGCTATATTTTTATTTTAGGTGTGTTTCGTAACTTAGAATGAGAAATTAGAAAATGAGGTGCGCCACATACCAGGAAGTCCAGACGGTATTATAATACAAATAAGCTTAGGATAAACCTTCGTAAAAAATATCGGAATCTTTGTTCAAACCAAGGAAGATTCCAAAACGCGTAAAAAAATTATAGTGTTTTAACGTGGAATATTCTTATTAATTAGAGAGCGAGTTTTCCTCAGAAATTTCCTTTAAAAGTAAAGAAATAGTGTTGTTAAGTTCAGTTTTTAAGATATGCTTAATAAAGTACTCATATTGTGAAATAATGATGCATTATAAAACATTCAGTCGATGAAACACGAGTATTGAAAAACGAGTATACTGTGAAAGAGTACTTACTAAACTATACTCAACTTTGATAAATCACCCTTAAAGAAAAAGATGATTTCTTGGCACCTGGTTGATACCGAACCAGGAACATTTTGATACGAAGTTAAGTGCTCTTTTCAAACCGAGTTGCCGACATAGAACAAACTCTCCTGTGTGAGAGAATATAAAGCTTATATGCATCATTGTTTACGACAAGAATTGCTTGACTTTAGTAAATAAACTATACTTACCAAAATAATATTGTCTTGAAACTTTACCAAAATAATATTGTCTTGAAACTTTACCAAAAAAAATTTACCAAAAATTTTACCAAACAAATATTGTCTTGT
>QLNU02003225.1:40471785-40497700 GCA_006491805.2 Dysdera silvatica | reverse complement strand
GTAGTCCGGGAGTTCGTTCCCTAGGTCTAAAGAGGTTCAGATTCATCAGAAAATAGCAGGATCCGTTGTAACATAACCTCTGCTGCATTTTCACCGTATAACTTCCATAAAGGAACAAATATTATGCAATTATATTATATACATTGAAATTTCACTGAATCTTATTCTATACATTATACATATTTCACATTCTATATATATCTACTGAAACTCCTCACTTTTTACATCATCCTCTTTGGTCTGCTGTGAGAAACCACATGCTCTCTCTCTCGCCTTGCATTGGCTCAGTGTTACGGCGTTCGCTGAGCGATTTAACATGGTTCGATGGCCAATGATGCCAACAAAATCTTTTCGGGTAACTACTCAACGTAGCCATTGTGTTATCTTCGCGGGCAGGGTCCGACCATAAAAATCTCGGACCCAGAGAAAAAACAAACAAACAGGGGCCCCAATTAATTCCCCCTAAACGAGTAACATAACCATGGAAGTAGGAAGAGAGGAATCTGATGTTGGTAATGGTTGTGTAAGAAGTTTGTAGTTGGATAGGGGTTGTCGTAGCGTTTTTGTTACTGAATCAGATGGAAATAAGAAAAATTTAAATTTAATTTTATGGTTAAGGCACATTTTTAGTCAGTAAAATTGTGGAATAGAAAATTTGTGGGAAGTTTCCCCATCCGCCCGTAGGTAAAAGGGCTGTCAAGGTGATTTTTAACCAACGCGTCATTATTCTTGTTTACTGATTGCAAAGGAGGGCAAAGGCGATTTTCTCACGTTTCCATGAGGGATTTGACCCTGTAAACAGAATTTAAAATTCTTATGTGAGAAAAGAGCAGGACTTCGCAAAGAAGAAGAAGGCAACTCAAATCCATAAAATCATAGTAGAATACCCAAAACTTTAACATAAAAAATCGGAGCTAAAGAAATGCAGAAAGTAACACGATCTTAAAAATAGGAAAGCATAAAAGAAGCCACGAACGACGTTTCGTAGCCGATATGTAAAATGTTATTTCTAAAGACTCAGTTTCCGCCATTCTAAGTTGCGAACCAAGTTGAACAACAACAAACTCGTAATTTCAGATCAACATGACACTTTATCAGGGAGCAAAAGCAATAAGTTTCAAAATAATACCTTTCTCCCAAGCCAATAGCAAAACGTCTCTCAAATGACGTCACTCGAACCAGCCCAGAATTATTGTTTTCTATATAAAATCAAACCAATGAGATTTCGAGGTTAGAGAGGGAGCCGAGAGAAGTGACACTCCCCCTTGATTGAAAAGGCCAAGCAAAAGGAGAAAGGGGACAGATTATTAGAATTTAGGAAGGAGATTAAGAGGATCTTCCAAAAAACTCAGAAGACGAGCAGATGAAAGCCATCCGAATGACCTTAGCCCGAGCGGCAGTAACATAATGAAGTAAAAAATCGACGACAGAAGATATTCTTTCAAAGAGGTTCCATCACCACAGACGTGGCTATCAATCATGGAGGACTATTGGGTGAGCATGATTTTTCCATTAGCAGCTTCCTCATTTTATTAACATCGATTAAGCAAATCGCTAACGATAATGAAATAGTTTTTAAGAACAATAGTATCACGGTGCAATGTCAGGAAATTTAAATAACTATTGTTGTTATTATTATTGTATTTTGTATTAAATAGCACTATCATAGATTAAAACTATTGCATGTTAGATGAACTATATATAAGTGTAAACACGATGATATGGATTTAAGAATTTTGTAATAGAAATTGACTCAGGTTAAGTGTAATTAAGAAAATCGTGTACTTATCAACGTGTTTAGTGAATGTATCAGTGGATTTTATTTGTTCGATTGAATTATTTGAATCTTTTGTGTTTGATCAATGAGGATAAATTAATAGATAATCATTTACATATGATAAATTATTTCGATAAGATTTAACTAATATGGATTCGATAGATCAATTGGTAATTTTTGAAGAACAGGACTCCATTAATATGTATACCAAAATATACGAATTTATATGCTCATGCTATCCCGAAACCAAGGTATTAGTTTTAGTTATAATCATGTACTTCATGATTTATATAATATTGAGTATAATATCTGTTAAATTGTAAATAAATATAGTTTTCATGTTGAATAATGTCTTATGCAATTATTTTACGTGTCAATAGTTCAGCATATTGATTTTATACAAGCATACATACTTATTTCTTGATGTAGATATTTGAGGTTTTGCAAAACAAAAAACAGTACAACGCGTAAAACCTAAGTTTAATTGTCCTATCTGCGCAAATAGCAGACCACTAGATCATCACGACCAAACTACATATTTAATCTAAATGTTTCAGTTTTTAATATTTGTTTACCACTTAATAATTTCATTATCACATAAAAAATGCTGTGACATAAACAAATGGTCATGACAGGGCCCTGTTCATAGACCTTAAAATATCTAGACTCCCCGAAAGAATATAGGTCCAGGGCTTTACAATAATATAGTAGTAACGTATTTGTCTGTCGCGCTATTAAGCAAGGTTCGACACAAGGTGGTATCGAAGAAACTGCTCCATTTTTGTTCCCACTAAAATTAGGGGTTTGGTTAACATGACGGCGATAATGTAGTGGTAACGTATTCGTCTGTCGTGCTATTAACCAGAGTTCAACCCACGGCGATGTTGCAGAAACGTTGACATTTTTGTTCCTATTGGAGTTCGGGGACTGATTCCACGACGGCGATAATGTAGTGGTAACGTATTCGTCTGTTGTGCCATTTACCAAGTTTCGACAATCGGTGGTGCTTCCAGAAACTAAAGCATTTTCGTTTCCGCTGGAGTTCGGGGATTGAATCCCATGACAAAGATAATGTGGTGGTAAAGTATCTGTCTGTCCTGCTGTTAACCAGATTCGATATCCGGTGGTGGTGTAGAAATTGCAGCATCTTAGTTCCCACTCAGAGTTCGAGGTTTGATTCCCATGGCAGCAGCATTGCTTCCGGAAAACAGCAACTGCAGAACCTGAGCGTATGACCACATTTTTCAAGAACTTCTAACACTCGTATCACATCCCATCAGTACCAAAATGGCAGTTGAAATGGGACGAGCAAGATTTTAATAAATTTCACCTCATTAAACCCTCGCATTGAAGTGTGTAGTCTAACTATAGAGTGACCGTAGTAAAAAAGGTCACCATGACTAACTGCGCATCGGGCATACACGCTTCTCCTCAACATCTTTTGAAGGAGAAGATGTCCCTTGCTGTGTGCTACATGGGATGAAGCATTAAATGTTTTCATATATTCTATCTCTTAATTTTTACCTTGACGACATTTCATGTAATTCTTTTAACCGTGAAATGATTTTTAATTTTATCTAATATTGGCTTCTCCTATCTCACGTGATTTTTTTATATCATTTCGTTTGGTATATTTGAAACATTACTTTCAATATGTTTTACCACTTTTGCTTTAATTTATTTTTATTTTATAACCGCATGTACGTTCTTACCTTGTTTGGTGTAGAATGACCCTTGCAGATCTTGCGGCATAAAAATACAACCGACCAACCATAGGAGCATCACTTACAGTTTTCCGGGTAGCCTGGGAAACAGAAAACTGTAGGCTCCAGCAAAGCATGACGCTTTACTGTTCTTGCACCAGAAAACACAAACTGTATTTCTCTCTCTTTTGAAAACCTTAACGGATTCCAATTGTTTGGAACGGGAGTGATCATTCGCCAAAATAAATAAGACGAGCTACTGGGAAACGGTTTCAAGTTAAATGAAAATATCATGCTGCTGCACTTCTGCACCAGAAAACTATTTGCACAAACAAAGTTTCTTCCTTTTTTTTGAGAAAACACTTTTCCAAACACCGGCTTGTTTTCTTTTCCTTCAAAGGTGCTTTTTCAAGTTGTGCAAAAACGCTTCAGAGAAGACATTGAAGCTTTCCACACAAAACTAGTTATTTATTTTAGTTACTAAGGCCAACTGAATAATGCTTGTACAGCTGCAGGTTTTGAAGTGGAATACATGTTCAGGATTTTCTTATAGATATCGATGTATCAAATAAAATCGACTGACTCAACTTGGCTCTTGCTGTTAATATATTTTTAGAATAAGTACATAAAGTGCTTACATAATTCTTCATATAACAGCATAGCGCCGTATATGAATCTTTAAGAGAAATAGTTCTCTTAAAGT
Organism: Dysdera silvatica; assembly: GCA_006491805.2. Taxonomy (NCBI): domain Eukaryota; kingdom Metazoa; phylum Arthropoda; class Arachnida; order Araneae; family Dysderidae; genus Dysdera; species Dysdera silvatica. The sequence goes on along the minus strand of QLNU02003225.1, from coordinate 40,493,517 downwards.
AGTGAAGTTTTCTTTTTATGTATTTAAATAAGTTTTCTTTTTATGTATTAAATAATAATCTTTCTTATTCAGTCAAAATTCCATTAAAAAATTATATATATGTATATGAGTCTTAATGCTTTTGCTTAATCTCGTAACAAAGGATAGTAGTGTAAGGAGAATTGGCCAAACTTTGGTCATGCCTGTGAGCACGGTATATAACATTGTACGAAACATCCTGCATTGCTATCCATACAAAATTACCCATGTTCAGGAGTTGCTTCTTGCTGACCTGCCAGTAAGACACACTTTTGCTCTAGAATTTCTTGCTCGCATGGAATTGGACAATGAATGGCCATGGAACATTTCGTGGATCGACGAAGCCCATTTCCATCTCCAAGGACATGTCAATACTCAGAATTGCAGAATATGGGCAATGGAAAACCTGTTCTAACATGAACCAGCATCTTTTCATTCTGCAAAGGTAACTTTGTGGTGCTGGTTGACGCCATCGATTATCGTAGGGCCATTTTTTTTCGAGGAGATGGGTCGTGCGGGTCCTGTTACCTGTACCGTCAATGGTAAACGCTATGAGAGTCTTTTGCGCAACTACATCATTCCAACACTTCAACAGCGTGCATGTGTGGGTAGCATTTCTATGCAAGATGGTGCTCCTCCGCACATTGCAAAGCCAGTGAAGCAGCTGCTGAAGAGGCATTTTGAAAATGATAGAATTATCAGCCATCATTTTCCAACAGTCTGGGCATCAAGATCGCCTGATCTTAATCCTTGTGACTTCTGGATGTGGGGTTACCTAAAAAGTGTTGTGTTCAGTAGTCCGATTGAAAAATTAGCTGAATTGAAGGCACGCATTGCGCAACACATTCACAACGTGACCCCTGAGACAGTCCGATCTGTTGTGGAACATGCTGTTTATCGGTTTCAACTTGTGGGAGAAAACGGTGGACAGCATATTGAACATGTCTCGTGCAAGTCTGCCGATAATTAAAAACCGATTTCATTGTTGCTTTTTACGCGGTTTTTAGCCTCAGGACAATTAAAAACCGATTTCATTGTTGTTTTTTATCCTGTTTATGGCCTCAGGACAATAAAACAACGATTTTTCTCATCCGATGTGGTAAGACCTTGTCGCGGTGGATGGGCTTTCTCATAACAGTGACACAACTGTTGAATGACTTGGAAATCATTTTTTCAGAAAAAAAACCAACACGGTCATGCATGTTGAAAGGTACAGTTCGTTTAACGTGCAACTCACGCCATATTCGTCTTATTGCGATTCAAATGACATCCTCCAATATGCTAATACACCAGAAACCATGGCCCCTAGTCTCCAGGTGCTGGAGTGCTCCTGATCAAGGCAGCGGTCAGTGTGGCATGAAAGCAGGGGGTGCTAAGAATCACTGGAATGGCCCAGGCTGCCGTTTGTTATTGACCTTGGCTACGTTTAATGGACGATCCCTTGCTTCTGAAGCAAAACTTCAGGAATTGGAAGAAGAACTTGACAAGATCAAATGGGACATTGTAGGACTCAGTGAAGTTAGAAGAAAAGGTGAAGAGTTGGTGGAACTTAAAAGTGGACATTTGTTTTATTATAGAGGAACGGAAACTGGAAGAACAAGTGGTGTTGGCTTCTTAATCAACAAAAGAATTAAAGACTGTCTTCTGGAAGTTGAAAGTACATCAGATCGAGCAGCGAGGCTCGTTGTTCAACTAACCCAGCGATACCAACTTCAAATAGTACAGGTATATGCACCAACATCAAGCCATACCGACGAAGAGGTTGAAGAATTTTATGAAGAAATCAAAGAGTTACACACCAAAGGGAAACAACATATCAAGCTCATCATGGGGGATTTCAATGCAAGAATTGGACAACAGGAACAAGGAGAGACATCGGTTGGTAAATACGGATATGGGGAAAGGAATGAACGTGGCGATCAACTCATCGAATTTGCAGAAGCTGAAAACCTTAGCATCATGAATTCATTTTTTAAGAAGAAACCGCAAAGAAAATGGACATGGAAACACCCCAATGGGGGAACTAGCGAAATTGACTATATCCTGGCAAACAAGAAATCAATTATTGAAGATTGCAGTGTACTGAACAGATTTAATACTGGAAGTGATCATCGAATGGTGAGATGTAAAGTGCACTTAAATACTAAACTAGAAAGGCAGAAGCTCATTAGGAAACAAGTAAGTAAGAGGGTGGATTTAAAGAAATTAAAAGAAAATACCGAGGCATTCAAGTTGGAATTAAAAAATCGCTTTTCTGCACTGGAAGGACTTATTGATGAAAGTGATATCTCAGAAGCAAATGAAAACATTGTTAAGACAATAGTTGAAACTGCTGGGGAAATTGGTGGTGTAACCTGTAAAAAGCACAATAGCAAATTATCTGAGAAGACGAAACAGCTCATGAAAAGGCGAAGAGATATGAAGGTGGACAATCGAAATACCAGTTCCAGGATTGAGTACATAGAACTTTGTAAAACTCTGCGCAAAAGCATGAAAGAAGACATAAGAAAATTCAATTGTGAGCTAGTAAGGAAGGCCATTGAAAATAACAAGAGCCTTAGGGTTGTTAAAGGAAGTTTATCTGTTGGGAAGAAACACATCATTGCATTAAAAGGAGAGGATGGCACCGTAACAAGAAATAGGGAAGAAATACTTAGAAGAGTTGAAGAATTCTACAAAAAACTATATGAAAGTAACAGTGGATTAAACGAAGACACTGAAATAGTCGAAGGAACAGCTCCTAAAATCTTAAAAGAAGAAGTTTCATTTGCAATAAAAAGTATGAAGAAAGGAAGAGCCCCTGGCGATGATGGTATTACATTAGATATCCTAAAAGAAGCTGGAGAATATGTAGAAGACATACTTGCAAAATTCTTTACCAAATGTCTTAACAGCGGTAACATACCAAACCAATGGGATTCTGCAACAGTAATTCTTTTGCATAAAAAAGGTGATAAAGAGGATTTGAAAAATTACCGACCAATTAGCTTGTTACCTGCTATTTATAAAATCTTCACAAAAGTGCTAACACATCGCCTGCAGAAAAAATTAGATGCAGCTCAACCAAGAGAACAAGCTGGATTTCGAAGTGGATTCAGTACAGTGGACCATATTCAAGTATTAAGAGAATTAATTGAAAGAACACATGAATATGAACTTCCATTGTGTGTTGCATTTATTGACTATGAGAAGGCCTTTGACTCTATTAAAACATCAGCAGTCATCAACTCTTTAAGATCAACAGACATTGAGGATGTGTACATTGACATGGTGAAACGTGTGTATAAAAATGCAAGTGCAAAATTTCGGTTACATAAAGATACCAAAACTATCAAAATTGGTAAAGGTGTGAGGCAGGGAGATACCATTTCTCCAAAACTTTTTACTTCAGCTTTACAGATGATTTTTCAGCTGATAAATTGGAATAACAAGGGAATAAAAATAAATGGTGAATATTTAAATCATTTGCGGTTTGCTGATGACATTGTTATTTTTTCAACGAACCCATTAGAACTCCAAGACATGGTACAGGAGCTCTCAACTAGAAGTAAAGAAGTTGGACTCAAGATGAACCTACAAAAAACTAAGATCATGTTCAATAATTTTGTAGAGGAAACAAAAATACAAGTTGACAACATTGAGCTAGAAATTGCTGATTCATATATTTACCTTGGCCAGCTGATTTCAATGGATGGCAACATTATGAAAGAACTCAACAGACGTATTAAACTTGGCTGGAGTGCATTTGGAAGAAACAGTTTTATCCTGAAGGGGAAATTGCCTTTGTGTCTAAAAAGAAAGGTCTTCAACCAGTGTGTATTGCCAGTCCTCTCTTATGGATCAGAGACATGGAGTCTAACAGTTGGAGCAATACGAAAGTTACAGACAACGCAAAGGAGCATGGAGAGGTGCATGCTTGGAATAACTAGGAGAGATCGAAAAAGAAACACTTGGGTGAGAGAGCAAACTAGAGTAGAGGACATCATTGTTAAAGTAAAAGGGCTGAAATGGCGATGGGCTGGGCATATTGCAAGAAGAACTGATCAACGATGGACAACAGAAATTCTGAACTGGATTCCAAGAGACCACCGAAGACCTAGAAAACGTCCTCAAACTAGATGGGTGGATGAAATAAGAAAACAGGTTGGGGTGACGTGGAAACGAATTGCTCAGGATAGACTTGTGTGGAAAGCATTTGGAGAGACCTTCATCCAGCAGTGGATAGATAATGGTTGAATATGATGATGATGATATATATATATTTGTGTGTGTGTGTATTTATGTAATTTATATTTTGGGGTACATTTCCCAATCAATGCAAATATTTAAATAATAAATAATAATAAATATTAAGGATACAAAAATCTTCCCAGCTTAAACATAATGATTGCTATCTTGTTTATAACCGGATTTTGTCAAAATTTATCCAATATTAATTTACAATCTCTCCACTTTTGACGTTATCAAGTCAACGTGGATGGAGCAGCCGCTCTAACTGATTAATCGCATAAGGCTCCACTAGAAAAAATAGCGAGGGAATGCACCTGCATATCATTATGCAGACTTCTTCTCAAAAAGATGATTTCCTGGCCGTTCAAAAGGTAGCTAGTCTATACCTCAGTTTTCTTTACGCGACTTTTCACCCAAAGGTACACAACGGAAAAGACCCGATAATCGCGCACGTCTCTCCTTATAACGATATCCTCATTTTCGTTCCGGGAATAAGAGGTCTCTACTCTTTTACTTTCCTCCCTTTTATATCTCTACTCCTCCTCCTCCTTCGGCGGCATCCATCTCCTTCCACTACCTTCTCGAAGGTTCTTGAGTGCTAGTCAGACAGCTTCGAAAATGTGCGTATGAATAATCTTCTCTGTCCCAGTAAAGCCCTATTGACTCCCAAAAATCGTTTTATATTATAATTAGTATTTGATAATGACCAAGGTAATAATACGCCATAGCCCTAACTTTTATGCATATGGACATCAATTATTGCATTATAATGGAAGATTATTCGATCCTAGAGTTTTGTGCAAAAACACCAAACGACAACTCTTCCACACCTTCCATATCCTCTTGATCTGTCTCCTGTTAATTTCTTCCTGTTTTTCCGAATAAAAACAAGCCAAATGGAAGGCGGGGTCAAAATATTGAATTTACCTTGAAGGCTGCGACAGATCAGTCGAAAAGCACACCAGAGAAAGCCTTCTTATGTTTTCACCAAAACATTCTGAAACTTTAGGGCCATATATGTATATATATATACTAGTTTAAATTTTATTTCACATGTTTCATGTATTTCCTAAAGCCAAATATATTTCAGTCGCAAAAGACGTAATATTTAGTATTAGAAGCAAAAGTACGTCGAACTAAACAGGAGAATACATATAGAGAGGGTAGGAGGAGAAATGTATACGTGCTGGAACTCCATTCCGCGTCTTTCGTAAAAAAATCGAATCCAATAAAGTGTTTTTCCGATGCAGTTTTTCATAAGACCTTGAATTCTGATAACTGTCACAGCCTCAACTGCAACTTGAAAAATAAATATACAACCCAACTTCGTAAGTCGAAAAAGAAACTGCAATTCCATTGGGAGAGTCCGGAAATTCAACTTAGGTAATGTATTTACGGGTGAAATTCTGCAATAGGCTACAAAATTCTCTATAGTTCAATAATTTAAGGAGAAATTTCCCAAATTTTTTTTTTTGTTATTTTTATCAAACAAATCTCAAGTACTTCACAAAAACAAGGTTTAAATACATTTCCGTAACATATAAGCAAATTGTAATTTAGGTTTTAATATCTACGTTTTTCTGTTGTTTGTTGTGTGTTGTTGCTTTGTGAAGGATGACGGCTGAAGACGCCTCTATTATCCCAGTAAGGCTAATTATTATAGAAAGCGCATAGTAAAGGGAAAATTTTTCGGATGTTGCTGTTCCAGTGAGACATGGAAAAGTACTCTACCTCTGGAACTCATCCCTGTAGTAGGCGAGAAAGTCCCATGATGGCTTTCGGTGTGGGCATTGAGAGGAACTGTACCTGGAGATTGTAGAAAGACAGGAACGAGTGGACGTGGCAAAACAGTAGTTCTTGAAGGAACGCTATAGAGCAGAGAAAAGGGGTCAGAACGCAGACACCAAGTCGTATTGCTGATCGAAATCCGGCAGGTCTACCCTTTTATGCTCGAATAAAAATGAAAACTAGAAAAACCACGAAATGTACCATCTGTGTGGATATTTAGATCTTGTGACAGAAATAAATAATAGATGCTTGGACAGAATGGGAGAGTCTAGGATAATTAAGAAACTTATAAAAATCTTTCCCTGAGCTAGGATGTATTATGAGACGCCTTAAGAAAAAATATGTCTGAGTAAAGTGAAGGCTGGCCTAAAAAACTGAGAATAAAGAGATGGTAAAGGAAAGGAAAGTATTAGCCAGGCGAGAGTGGACAAAGATCGCTAAAGACCTCCAAATACTTCAATGCTTGCAACATCAAAATGAGAAGAAGAACGAAAAATAAAAGCGGTAACAGCGGGTTACCAATGCCTTTTAGTTATATTTTTTTTTTCAAACTATATCATATCATAAATTGTGCGGCGGTGCTTTGTGTAATCGTGCTGTTTTTCTTTTTTCAAATGCTTATATTAAAGATTTGAAATTCACAAAACACTAGGACGTTTATGGCAATAAATTATCCAATAGAATAAGTTCCAGCAAAGAATGAATGAACACATTTTTTTATTGCTTTCACAAGCAGAAGGGGCATAAGAGAAAACATTTGGATTTGTGGATATTATCTACAAAACCTTATAGTATAAAATTTAAATACGATTCAGCATACGTATTTTCATTTATAAAGAAGCAATTTCTTTTTCTCACTTTGAACCTTCATCTTTTGATGTATAAAAATCATAATCAGCATATCTCACAGAGCAAAACTATTTTAATTGCACCGTGTTTTCTCTCCAGTCTCCTAAATTAAACATAATTACAATACTTGACTTTTTTGATATTAAGCTCTTATGGTTTTAAGAGTACTGATGTTAACAAAAGTTTTCTAGCTTTATTAAAATTTTCTAGTGACACTTTATGAATTAGTTCACGAACAATAATAAATGTAATGGCGATACACTGCACAATCCAATCGAATGTGTGTAATATATGATTAGTTCATTTTATTGGTTAGTTTTTAACACAATCAAATTTCCATCCAGAACTAATGTGTTGAGAAAAGTATTTTGCTATTTTCGGAAAACCATCTCTATCCGTACCTACAGTCCATCAATTATTGACCATATCTATAGGAAAACATTCTAATCCAAAATCTGCCCCTTCTCTCTCTCTCCGCCGATGGCTAAAATCCCAAGGGAAAAATCTGCATCCCTTATATGTCTAAAATTTTTACCAAGATCGCTTCTGATGTTCATGAATTTAACTTTTGTGTTTCATTCACTTCAGTCAATAAATTATGTCTTTAACACTTTAAAAACACCATCCTGAATACTAACAACTGTGGCATATACTCTATACCATGTCAGTGTGGCCAAATTTTGTTACAGTCGAACACGAAAATCACTTCGGGTTAGATTGAAAGAATATGAATCATATATCATAAAACAATAATTTCACAAAATGCTTTTTTTGCAAAATAATCATGAGAATTCGGACACAAGATTCCATTTTCAAACAGACACATCGTAAAACTGCCAATCAACACTTGATTTCAATTTCTTTAAAGCATTCTACATCTTATCTAACATCAATATCACAAGTAACGAACAACTAAATAATACTGCCTCAAGTACTTGGGAAAAATATTTTGTGTGTTACGGCTAAAGACATCTCCAATAAACTAACTGCTAACTAAAATTAAAAAGCTTCCAAACTGGACTTTGGCAAATCCGATCAACATTAAGGTTTTAAGCAGTAGAGACCATGCTTTGATAATGGTAGCCACGTATTATCAGAATAGCTATCAGGACGATAATTTATTAAATTAACTTTTCAAACTCATTTAACTGCAATAATACATTTTTTGAAAATACTACTTCGATGTTTTATACACGCTTTCAAATTTTATTTCAAGAAGTTTATAAAATAATCTAGAAAATATCCCAAACTACATTCAAAAGTCTCTAATAAGAAACGAAAGTCTGTTCTGCATTTATTTTATAGATTCAAAGAAACAATTCTCTAATATATATTTATTTGCTTTTTATAAATGTTTCACTTTCTGCATTCTCAACGACCATTTCTAACAGAATGTTTTACCCGAATCGCGGAAACGTTTTTGGGATATGAGAAGAATTCTAAAAAGGAGTCTTTTTTTCTCTTCAATTTTCGTTTTGTATTCCAGGTAACAATCTCAGAAGAATTCTTGTATTTTTCTTTTTATTCTGTTCTTGACACTGTTTTAGGAATTACAAAAGTGACGCTCTTGTCCTCTATATGCAGCTTCTTCTTGTAAAATATAATAAATACTTTTTCAATACTCTAGTCTTTTATTTAATTCACCTATGAACGAAAAATCTACTTTAAGAAGATTTCGTAGGTATAATAATTAGATTAGCGTATAGGAGTTAAATATTCATATACGCTAATTAGATTAGCGTATATGAATATTTAACTCCTGTTATTGCTCATGCCTAATTTATATCAAAAATCTAAGCAAATACGTTGAACTTTATTTTATTTTTTAAATAAATAAATGATCAAGTTTTTCCGTGTTAATTGGCGAAATTTTTATAAGTATCAAGATGTGATGAAGAAATATTCTTATTACTTTTATTCTGAAAACAATTATAAAAGCCATTATCAACTAGTTTTAGATCGAAAAAGTTATGATTTAGTCAGCCTCATATAAATAGTTTTATTTATAAAAAAATAACTTTGAATGTATGCAACTAACATAGAATTGTCATATTTTGTGTGATATTCTCCGTGTGGAGTAAACAGGACAACAAAGAACACAGTGGCAAAATTGGGAAAATTGCGTCACTGCGAAGAAATTATACTGTTACTCCTTCCCAAAATTATACAGAACTAAATAAAAAAAATGTCACACATAAAACACCTTGACTTTTCATATGTGAAAGTAGTTTATCACGTAGTTGTTGAAACCAAAGTTTTAACTAGCAATTTTATATAAAAATGAATAGAGTGTAAAAACTAATAATTCATTTTTGCCCCCTCATCTGCCTCCCTCCAACAAATGTCTTCCTTTGGCCCGTGTCTTTTGCGTCTACGTGAATATCATCTATTGACAGGATAGAGTCTCAGAAGAGTCACTCAGAATTACTTCAAAATAATATACATATTTACACACTGACTACAATTAGGAACTTCCATAAAAATAAGCATATTTCTCTATATTTGTTACGTATCACTCTTGACGTAAATGTGTAGAATATTTCATATGACTGATCCTATTGCAACGGAGTTAAAAGTAATGATAATGATTTAATTTTTAATGACATACAAACGTGCTCTAAGATTAAAATATTACATATTTAAGTAATGTACCTTATTAAAGTAATATATAATTTTAACGAAATTTTGAATTTTTACTGTACATATTATATTGGAGCAGGGCACGGCAAATGCGGCTCTTCATTGAGCTAAGTGCGGCTCCCATTAAACATGTAAATCCTTTTTTTTTTTTCATTATTATTATTTCAGAACTTTTCTTACGAATCTTGCAAGTTTAAGAATATTAATATATGTAGTATTACTTATATAACTTTAATTATATTTTAATTAAATTGCCTAAGGAAGTGAATCGGTTATTGAAGAGTACAAGTCGTACTTAATCGCTTCGAAAGTAGGTCTTTGGTTGCGTCGATATGTCGTCGTGCGTGTTATCGAGCACGTGTCCCGGAGGTAATTGCTTAAACAGGAAGCGAGACATCAGCCCAAGGTCGAAGTAGTTCGTTGACAGAGGACTCTTTTGTAAACAGTGTGCTTAAAAAACAAATAACTGTTCAGTTATAAGAAATCCGTGCGCATTTGCACTGCTAGTGCTACATCAGCCAACTTGTGCAATAATACGCCTGCCTAGAGTGGTTCAAAAACAAAAAAGTTCAAATCTTTCATAGGCATGTTATTTATTTTGTTAATCTTTTAAAAAAACTAGCTACCAAAAAATTCAAATCGATTCGACAATATTTACTGGTCGCTCAACACTATAGAAATTTTAGTATATGTCTTATGCTAATGTATAATGCTGACATCAAACATGCAAACACTCTTAACAGTTAGCTTGTTTGAGATGAAACCTAATAATATGAATGAGCCTTGGATACAAAAAAAAAGACAAAGTTCAGCATTGTTATTAATTATTTCAAGGATGAAGGCGACGGTGTTATTCCACTACCTGAAGTAGGACCTGCTTAGTCTCTTCATCCTTGGTCAAAGACCCATTTAAATTGCTCATCATGGCAACTCCTCCCTCCGCCTCATCATTAATGACTTTCAAGTCTGCCCACCTGTTTCTTCTTCCTTCCTGAAAGTTTTTATTGCCTTCACAATACTCAGGAAGCATCTCCAAGAAGGTCTCACAGATACGCAGTGATTTTAGAAATCTCAGGGATGAGGAAGAAGCAAGATCGCTTACGCTCTTAGATGTTTCCTTGTCTTCTTTAGGGACCCACTTAGTGCGTTCCATCTTCTTATTCTTCTTCATCTGTGCCACGATATCTCTCTACATGTCGACAGGCACTTTTCCTGAAAAAAAGAAGGAAACCGATGAGATTTTTCCCCGGCCAGATACCAGAGATGGCGTTTGAAAGAGATTAGTACCGCCTTGCCGATCTTCCTGATTAAATCTTTGTAGCAGACAAGGTCGTGTAAAAGATTAAGTTCATTTACAGCACCGTCAGAGGAGGAGAGTCTTTTGGAGCCTCAATCCATATTCTGGAGTAGATGAGTACAATGAAGACAGACAGACACCACGGAGACTAGCCTCCTCATTCCACGTTAGCTTTATGTGTTTCCTGAATATAAGAATCTCGAGCACACAGATAACCTTCGCCATTCACCGAACGTAGTGGAAGGCTCCAGGATTTCTGATTGGAGCGCGAAGTTCCCCAGTGAGATAATTCACAGATAGGTTACACAACTCTGCATAATCGTCGGCGGTATTCTTTGTCTTCCTACCAATCTTAAAGGTGGCTAGGGTAGTGTCTCACCAGTTTTTCTGGCCTTCTGCTTCTAATCTTGGATATTGAAATGCCCGGACGCTGTATTTTGAGATTAAGGGCCACTGCAGATGAAAACGTTTAAATATATCGATGTCTGGTTCAGAGCAGGGCACCATTACGGATTTGAAAACTACAGAAATAATCAACTCCAAGCTAGGTGGAGGAAAGGTCTATCGAATGTTTCCTCAATAAGATGGCAACATCCTGAATGAATCACCGTGTTTGCAGCAGTCTTGTCAAAAGAAAGAACAACATGTTCCTCCAACTTCCATTCCCGAATAACTAGGACAATCTCCTTTACCATGGCAGCTCTGGTACTCGAGGACAGCTTCGGTACGACGATTAATTTCTTATATTTGGTGTCTAAACTGGAAACCAGAATGGGAAAATGGCCCACCTTTAAAACCTTCCCTTTGACTGTTAGGTTAGGTAACAGCTTGCTATTCCAATGAAGGACCTGGGAAGTATCCTTTTCCTCGACTTCATCGATAAAGGAATTCTTCAAAACAACTTCTGTTTTAGATTGTTCCTGTATTCTTGCATGCCAAAGGGAGCTACGGGAATACGCTGTTTTCTCACAAGCCATTGCTCTCGCTTGTAGGATACGAACTGCTCGCCTGTGAGATATATTTCTGAGATCAAGAGCCGATATCATTTCTGTAGTAATTTTTAATTTATCGGGTAGGGAGAAAGTAGTGGAATCAGATGCAGATGATGGCCCCATGCGTCATTGAGGAGAGGCATATTTGGAGGGTTCTCTTTCAGAGGAAGATTGTGATGACAATGAGACTATCAATGGCCATTACTTTCTCAATTTTCCAGATGTTTCACTCAATGTTTGTGCGACACAGTAGTCTGCATATTACTCTTTAATTTGTGCTGCTTTTTAGTCAGTAGTTCGACATTACTAATTTAATAAACAACGAAAATGGAGTGTCGGAAAAATACGTCCTTCACGTATCACAGCTTCTTTTTCTTTATATCTCTCTTTTATTTAAGTCTGAACTTTAATAGAAAAGAAAGCGAAATTAGGGAAGAATTTTCTGTTTTTTTTTAATTAGGAGCTAATTTTTCAAATTTAAACTGAATTTCGGAACCAAAATGTGGTCCTCATTTTTACCTTTTTTCAAAGTTTGGATTTAGAAATTTTTCAGGTCATGATTCTTTGATAACCTTGAGTGACCCCTAAATATTACAGTATCGACTTAAATTTTCACACAGATGGTTTTTAGCAGAAAATGAACTAAATTACCAACATGCCTCATGAGTTCTTTAACAATGAATTTTTGCCATGTTATCGTGGCCTGCGCAGAATATTTAACCAATTTTGTGGGTGGTTTTGAATTTTACTGATGATTTTCCTATCAGCTAAATGTCCTATTTCAAGCTTTTTCGAAAAATCTGGTAAATAGACTTTTTTATTAAGCAATTTAATCTTGTTTACGAATTGTAATTTTTCCGTGCTGTAACTTAATTATTTTGTTTCAATTTCAGACTTTAGGATTAAATTTATTTAAATTTTTTGGTAACATGGCCGCGGAAAATATCGAGAAACGAAAATACGAAGAAGAAAATAAAATTTTCAAGAAAAATGGGGAGAAAATTTTGCTTTCATTCACAATAATGAAAAGTCCTGTCGTTTTGCTTTCTTTGTAAAGTTACAATTGCAAACTAAAAAGTAAGCAATTGCGTCGACGTTACGATGTACGCCATCTCCACTTTTCAACTTAATATCCACTCAATTCAAAATTGCGAATGAAGAAACTTAAGCCCTTATAATCTGGTCCTCTTTTAGTCGCGAAGACAGATGACAGAACAAACTAAGCTAGCTTTTTGATAACGTGGTCTATTGCTCGTAGCAAACGTTCATATGGAAAAGAAGACCTTATTAAAAGAAACTTATAAGAATTTACTAAAATTTTGGATCCAGATAATATAAAACTGCGTAAATTACTCTCATAGACTCCTATGTCACGGCATACAACTAAGTGCCGTATTGGTGCAATTAGTAAAAATGTTGAAAATAGTTTGATGTGTGATTTGAAAAATTGTACAGCATTTAGTTCAGCTCTCGATGACACTACAGACATTCGGGATGTTCCACAATTGTCCGCTTTTGTCCGCTATGTATCTGCAGTCGTAAATGTAAAGGAAGAAATGTTAACACTAGTAGTTTTTATCGAAACCACTCGCGGTATCGTTGTCAGATATGCGTTTGATGAAGTAATGAGCAGGTTTGAATTGCCTCTTGACAAACTTGTAAGTTTTGCGACTGATGAAGCGCCTACAATAATGGAGAAACACGAAGGTCTCACTGGTCTTTTAAACAACTATCCGAAAATTACACGTTTCTTACCTCTTCACTGCGTAATTCACGATGAGCATCTCACAGTGAAGTATTTCAAATGCAAACATGCGTGGAACATTGTTTTGCAGATAGCGAATTTAATTAGAACAAATGACAAAACACGCAGTCAATTTAAGAACTTTTTAGAAGAGTTGAGAGTGAACAACAAAAGAGATGTATTGCCCAGTGATTTATCCCTATGGTGTGTTGTAAGATGGCTGTTAACTTACAATGTTTTGAGCTATTTTGCGGAACTCCTAAATTCTATCATAATATTTACAAAAGAAAAAGGGAAAAAAAGACCAGCCAGAATTAGAAAATGAAACTTGACTTTCTGACTTAATGTCCTTTACAGCATGGCCGTATTTTCGAGACCGGCCCCCAAATCTAAATTTTTGAGAGACTTGGCTACGGCTTTGCACTTTATGATTGTATCGATACAGGCTGTAAAATTTTTGTACCCCGAAATTAAATTCTGGCTATGGTCTTGCATTACGGACATTCTAGAACATTTGGCTTTACAGTGAATAGAAAAAAAAAACCATTATTAATTTGTCACAAACTGCATTTGTTTTGATGCTAAATTTTGGCCTTTTGTGTATGAATAAAATAGTTGACCATTTTACACGAGTAAACGCAAATATAATTAATATTAAAGAAGAAAAGTTAAACGAATACAAAGAAAAATTGGAAAACTTGCGAAAAGATTTCAAACACAGGTTTGAGGATTTGAAAAGTTTGAAATTTACATTTGCATATTTTGTGAACCCATTTATTTATGATATTATTGAAGATGGATGTCAAATTTCTGAAACAATACTTGTTAAAAAAGCAGCTACGGAATTGAAGTTACTAGAGATGAAATAGGATCAGACATTACAAATGCAGCACAAATCTACTATAATTGATTTTTGGAAACTCTTGCCGGAATCAAAATATCCACACATAAAGAAAGATGCCTGCCGTATAATTTAAATTTTTGATTCAATATATTGCTGTGTATCTTTGTACTCCACAATGAAGTTCATGAAGTCGAAATATCGTTCACATTTGACCAATTGTCATCTCACGGAATTGCTGTGAACGGCTTTAAGAAATTTTATACCAAATTTTAAAGATTTTACCAAAGGTATTCGTTAAATGTTTACATTAGTTAAATGTTGCATTCGTTAAATGTTAAATTAATACATTTTGATTATACTTTATTTTTATTATCACCACTTGAGGGCGCAGCGAAACAGGCCACGAAATTTTCGGCTCCTGATTTTCTTGTTTTAACGTTACTATTTACCGATTTTAGAGTGTTTTGAAACGAGGCGCAGCATTAAATCAACTTGGATATCCAGTAATATCTGTGGGATATAGTTGTGTGGAAATTGGTGCGATTTCATACCTTCGGAAATATGAATGAAAGTTATAGTCAATGTGGAGAGGCAGTACTTGCGAAGACAGAGGCAATCCGGTGTTCTGGGACAGACTGTGGCAAGTATTTTCATTTTTATTTTACACCCATATCCAAAAAAAAAAACTTTAATAAAATGACTCGTGAAAAACTGCGAAATTGGATGTGTACGGCGTGTAGAAATACACCGTCCGCTGATCTTGTTAGAGACCGTCCAGTACAGTCTGATGTTACCACTACCCAATTCGGCTATACGAAATTCATTGGGGTCAAACAAATGGAGGAAATTGATGTTATTCATAAGACTATTGACACTTTTTCGATTTAACAGATGGAAATGGTCACACGCTTAGAAAGGTCGGAACGATTAAATCATAAATTGGCAGAATGGATAAATTGGAGGAGAGGTGCACGAAACATATGAGTGCGATTGATGAATTGTCAGCTCGGAATAACAGACGGGACCAATTTTCTAGAGATCAAAATATTGAAATACATGGTGTGAGGGTGGCACCTAATTGTGCCACTCTCATACATGGTGTGAGAGTGGCACAATTAGGTGAATCTAGAAATTTGTATCTAAAAGAAACTGTATTAAAAATTGGTCAAAACCTTGGAATTACGGAGGTTTCGTTAAATGATATAGATATGGTGCATCCACTACCAAAAAGATATAATTCTGATGTACCACCTCTTATTGTCTAGTTTACATCTGGACTCATTCGTGATAGGTATATTTAGAAAAAAATGAGAATAACAAATGGTGATGTCATGGGCACCCCTCACCCTTCAATGATCTATATAAACTTAAACTTATCCCAGTATAATAAAAAACTTCTCTGAGAAGTCAGAGGGTTTGCATTTGAAAATAAATATAAGTTCGTTTGGCATAGAAACGACAGGATTTTCTTGCGAAAAGACAGTGGTTGTGAGGCATTACCCATTACACGGTCCTCTGACTTGCAATATATTACGGCAAATGAAAACTAAATTATGATATTGTATGGATGATCTTGCAGTTGTTTCTTGGTATGTGTCTATTCTTTATATGCATATGCACTTGAATATGTATATAAAGAATAGACAAATACCAAGAAACAACTGCATATACATATGCACTTGTTTTGATACTTTCATGTTACGTTAACCCGTTGTATCAGATTTAATTACATTCTACCTGAATGAATTACCTGACGATGATAAAATGAACGCATGCGAAGTAGGGAGTATTAATAGGGTGGGTGTTGTTTCGTGTTGTACTCAATGCATTGACTATTTGGATTGTTATATTTTCATGTCAACATCGATAAATGGTTCGTTTTAGTGATGCCAATGTTGGCCTCTCTCGTCATTTGGTGTCATCTGGTGTAATTTCTTGTTCTGTTCTGTTTTGTTCTGTTTTCATGTATTGTCATTTTGTTTAGTGCAAGGCAACCCTCACTGTCCTTGCGCCATAGGGATTCAACAAGTCTGCCAACCTTGTTGAGGAATAGGAATTTATTACCCGTATATGCTACAATGATCTAAACACTTTTGTAGCCTATATTTATGGTATTATTTTTTGAATTTGCTTTCTCATTGGTTCAGGTTGTTACTTTATTTCCACAAATCAACTGCTAAATAACTATGTAATAAAAATTCTCAAATTAGAAATAAGTATAAGTTCGTTTTGGTATGGAAATGACAGGATTTTCTTGAGAAGAGAGATGATTGTGAGTCATTGCCCATTACACGGTCCGCTAACGCATTGTATTACGAGAAATGAAAATTAAATTATGATATTATATTAATGTGCTTGCAGTTGAATTGTCTTCATTCTTTACATATATAAAGATATTAAGATATATAGAAAGCATATATATATGCATTTATTTTGATACTTTCATATAACGGTAACTTGTTACATCCGATTTAGTTACATTGTATCTGATTTAATTATCTGACGATGACAAAATGAACGAATGCGGAGTAGGGTGTGATGAAGGGCGGGTGTTGTGTTGGCTTGTACTTACCTAGTGCGTTGACTTTTGGATTATTATATTTTCATGCCAATGTTAAAAATGGTTCGGTTTAGTGCTACTTATGTTCAGCTCTCTCGTCATCTGGTATAATTTCTTGTTCAGTTCTGGTTTCGTGTATTATCACCTTGTTTTGTTGCAGAGCGACCCTCGCTGTCCTTGCGCCATAGAGATTGAACAAATCAGTCAGCCTTGTTTTTCGTGCAAGGATTTATTACCTGTAAATATTTCATTGATCTAATAACCTTTATAGCTTATATTTATGGTATTGTCATGAATTTGCTTTCTCATTGGCTTAAATTGTTTTTTTTTTCTCGCACAAATTAAACTAATAAATAATGATTTTCAAGGTTTTTCACATTCATACTTCACAACTATTTATACTTTATCTTATGTATTATTTCGTGCTGGTTTATATGTTAAATAGGTCCCTTAAACGGACCTTATGAAATTGGCGCTGCTGCCTATCCGTTTTATTTTTTTTTCTTGATATTTATTGTGTTCTTTTATAATTGTGGTTTTGAGGGGGGTGGGGGTTCGAATATTACGAATTGACTGGTTGTGTCGTGGCATTGCTGTAGTTGAAGTATTTGTTATAGTTTTATTGAACACTTTTATTTTTATCTATTTCTTGTTTTTCATGTATAGTAATATTGTTAGGTCTGCGTCTATGTGCCTAGGTCAGGGTGAAAATTATCAATATTATAAACCTTCCCAACTTTCTAAATTTAATACTTCTTCTGAGGACATCTTATTTATACACACATAAATGCTTGTAGCCTAATTAACAAAATGATTTTATTACAACATTTATTACGACCAATAGAAATCTCTGTGGGTGTTGTCTGTGTCTCAGAGATATGGTTTTATCCCGATTTCATGATTAATTAATGTCCTATGAAACGATCGCTGAAAGCCGAACTGATTCTCGCGACGGTGGGGTAGCGATGTTCATTCACAAACTGTTGTCATTTACATTAGTCTCACAGTGGTGTGGTATTTATCCAGAGATTGCACTTCTGACCATTTTTACCCAAGGGGCATTTGTTGTAATGATCTATAGACCACCAGGAAGTAATATTCAATTTGTTTTGCGTATTCACAACGTCTTTTGGATTGGTTTCATAGTATGGGGCAAAATTTTTTCTCTTGGGGAATTTCAATATTAACATTAATTTGCAGAGTGGTGATACTAACACTTTCGTGAATATTATTTCGTCTTATGGTTGCCAATGTACAAGTTCGCCAACTAGAATAGCGCTTAACTCACAATCAGCCTTGAACTTGTGCATCACTAATGTAAATTATCTAAAAACAAAATAACTTAATTTCATTTGAATCAGCTCTCACTGATATTGGTCTTGCATTTTAGGTACTGATAATGTAAATTATGCTTAGTCATTTTCTACTATTTTCAAGTCTCGTTATTTGACTCACTTTCCTGATATATGCAAATTGTGAAAAAGTAAGCGCCAAATGAAACCACGTATTACTAAATGAATTTCCAGTGAGAGAGAGATCAATATTAAAAATAAACTCTTCTCTAATTTCCTCAAATTTAAACTCCCTGAACATATTTCGTACTCTCCGCAATAAATTTAATAACAAACTAAAACTTGCTAAAAGACATTATTTAAATCAATTTTTTAAAATTCTAATCAAAAGAAAACTTGTGTTAAAATTAACGAACTTCTGGTACGTAGACAAAAATTTTTTAATCCTATACGACTCACTGCACACCACTAATGGGATAATTTCTGACAATAAACAGATGGCTGAGGCTTTTAATGATTATTTTATCAACTTCCCTCCATCACTTGTCGGCCAGTTAATAGATTCACATGATTTTAAGTATAATTGTCATGATTAAAACCTCAATAACTCATTGTTTCATATGACATTGATGCACTTGAGCTATTCTCTGTTATTTGGAGTTTGGACCAGAATAGGGGACATGGACATGATCAGATACACACAACTGTTATTAAATTTGTCGTAGAGATTATCAAAGTGTCTTTGTTGCACATTTATAATTTAATATTTTCTACTGGTTTTATTCCTCTAGAGTTTAAAATTTCTTACCGGTTTTAATAAAATATTTGAAAAACTTCTTTATTTAAGAATCTACAATTTTTTTCCAATCACACACCATTATTAATAAAAATCAATTTGGATTTTCCAGAAATAAATCAACTGAGCAAACTCCATTGTAGGCAACTGATTATGTATGATAAAATTAACTTCTTAGACTACTCAATAGTGGAACCGGAAGAATTTCTTCAGAGATTGCTCCACAACATAATATTTTAAAAATAGACGATCTCCTTAAATACAAAATTTCAATTTTTATGTTTGGATTAGTTAAGCTTGGAAACAACACTGACATCTCTTTACCATAGCTGCCGGGGCACAGATATGATACCTGAATGGACACTACTTTTAGACCAAACTTCGCGCGAACAAATGTTGGCTTATCGTGCATCGGATCACTTGGCCCTCGGGTGTGGAACTCTCTTCCGAATGAGGTGAGACATCTTAGCTCCCTACTCTCATTTAAGACACGTTTATTTTGTTTTGCTTAATGATTCATGTGTTTGTGTTCTCATTATATTATTTTTTACTTATTTGCTTACTTATTCTTTTTTCTTTTATTTATTTTTTTTCTCTCATTTGCACATGGTTTATCATTGTTTTGTCTTGTGCCGCTGGTGGAGAACCTGGGCAGCGTGGGCTACGTCAGATGTAAAAGTCTTTACCCATTGCTGCCCGGACAAAATTTTCCTATCATTTCTTAGTTACATATAAATGTTTTTGTACAATTTTGCCCGAAATAAAGGAATTATTATAATTATTAAATTTTTAAATAATTATTTTGTATTTTCATTTTTTAAATTATATTTTTTTGTATGTACACTTTGCATAACATTTAAGATCTACATATACCATATAAATTAAATTTGAATTTATGTATTTAATTCTATGTATCTATGGGTTGGCTCTTTATAATTTATTGCAACGTCATAAAATTGAAATTAGATGATCGTTGCTAAATTCTGAGCCAACTGGGACATCCTCGGGTTTTGTATTATGTGTAGAAGTTATGTTAAACATATGTGACACTTTATTGTACTCAGTTGCGTTTGTAGTTTTTTTCCAGTGTTTATGTAGCGAGCGGTGGCAGCTGTGGAACAGACGCCTCCAGGAACCGATGTCCTGCAATAGAGAAGTTTGGATTTAGAACTGTAAGGAAGTTATGTGATCACTCTTGAATGGCGGCAGAGCTGAAATTAATCGACGTTTGCCTCAGATACCAGTAATACCTACCTGCTTATTTTTGCTATTTGTGTCCTGCGACGTTAGCGAGCTGCCGGCTTGGAATAATCGTTTTGGGTGGATGACTGCTTGCCGCCCTTGCGCCTTAAAGGAAGCGGTGCATATCTGCGGAAAGTTTCGTGTGCTTACTTGACGCTGCTGAAATATTTCGTGCCATAAGGAGTAACTTGCCTTCTTGTGAACGACTTACGACTTCGAGGAACTGTGGTTGCCTTGATGAACTGCCTATTTTCCCAGCGAGGTATTTTTGACTGACTTTTAGCATTTAAGAACTTTTAAGTTAAATTAGAGTTTTAACTAATGTTAGGTTTTAGTGTTGAGAGTTTGCAAAGTTTAATGTGCATGTAATTTTATGTATTAAAATTCTTTCTGTTGGAAATCTTGAATGTAATCGCACACTAAGTCCAGGTAAACTGATTTATAAAGTTAATCTAACGGAACGCCCTGGGAGGTGGAATTGTGCCTTACGAAAATGTTAAGTCGAATAATGAAAAAAGTTTAATGGATTTAAGAACTTAGAAGTAATTGTTACTAATTGAGTTCCGAGTTATCTTGGCTTCGGCACAATTTGGCGATGTGAGCGTAACCGAGCCAGTTCGCCTATATCTCTGGGGAAGAAGAATCGAGCAACCCAAGGAACCTATCTAATGTTGTTTTGAGTTAGAAATTATCGAATGATATCGATTTCTGAGTTTGCTTTGCTTTAGAATACCTTGGTACAAAAAAAAAAAAAAGTTAAGTGAAGTCAAGCCAACTTTCCTTCAGGAGACACGTTCTTGTTAGCAGTTACCAAAGTGTGCAGCCATAGTTCCGGACCTAAGAGTCCGGGTTAGTGTTCGTTTAAACATATTTATATATAGATATATTTGTTTGAATTGTATATTATACTTCCCTCTACCGTGCTAATGTGTTTCAGCCCGGAGTTCAATGGCCTGACCACATCCAGCAACAGAGTCAAAATGACGTTTCGGGAATTTTGAGCTTTGTAGGCCTAGAACCGATGTGTGGGTCGTAACAGCGAAATACTATCACGCGTGGTCGTCCGTGGTAAGAAGATAGCTGTGTTTGTTAACCACCAAAACTGTTTGCTAAATCACTCTTGGTTGTATATTAAGAGTTTAATAAACGTTGAATCTAATTTTGCATCGCCCATTGTTGATCGAAGAACACCCATCCAGAGTTTGTAGCATAATCGGTTAGCGTTTAATTATTAAGTAATCCGTTACAATATAAAAAATGGGAATGTAGTTCTTATTGACCTCATGTGTGCCTACACCTGAATTAGACCTTTATCTAGTAACACGTCATATCTTACACCATTTCCTATTTTTTATTTTATTGAAAAAATTGGAATGCCTATATCCTTCTCTCAATATAGTATTTAATTAGGATGGTAATTTTTTAATCACCTATTTATTT
>QLNU02003225.1:40446387-40468168 GCA_006491805.2 Dysdera silvatica | reverse complement strand
TAAAAGATTGCGCCTTCATCTTGCTTTAAAGGTAACGAAATTATTATAGAAAACATCATTTTAAGGTTCTTTGCTCCAGATTGAATAACTGCCGCCCACAGGCATGTGCCTTTTGTGTCTGCCTACTTAAAGAACTGCCACCGAGTATTTCTATATGCTTTTACACTTGCCTGAAATGAAGTTCTTATTTTTTTTTTAATATATGAAAATGGAAGTAAAACGACTCACTGTGCTGAATATATCACAATCGTAAAATAACACAATGGGCACAGTTTTTGAACTATATGCTTTAATATAGCTTTAAAACGTTCTCTCGAAGGCTTTTAGTCCTATTCGAAGAAGCTTACACAACCTTGTTTGTGTAACCTTCTTCGAAGAGGGCTAAAAGCCTTCGAAAAAACGTTTTAAAGCTATATTAAAGCATATAGTTCAAAAACTGTGCCCATTGTGTTATTTTACGATTGTGATATATGAAAATCGCACACGTTTTAACTTTTCAATCTGCTGCGGTAGAGATCATAAGCATGTGTATGCCATAAAACGTCGACATCGAATACTATTTGCAGTGCAGAATAAAACGGAAACTTCCTGCAGAACTTGTCTTTTAGAGAGAGTAATATCTTATATATTTATAAAAAGCGGGCTATATTTTGAAATGCGGTCCATGTATTGACCCATTCTGCGAAATAACCGGCTTCAGTAAATAATCTTTAAATACGTTCGTAAGAGATTGAATGTTGTCTTTCGTAGGTCAGTTGGTAGAGCCTCTGACCGGCAAGTGGAAGGTCGTGGGTTTATGACCCACCGAACTAAAAAATGCTTCTTTTATTTCGAACGTTTCACCTTCTAACCATGCCATAGCATCGGTTTTGGAAGTACTACGCCAAAAGCGTTGATAAAAATTGTTGCGTAATTTAAAATAATATTTATTAAAATCTATTTTAGTAAATTTATTATAAAACTGCTTTGAAAGGCAATATGTTCTCAAACCTGTTTGTTTAGCATTCGATTCGCGGGAGTATTTCAAAATTTCTTTCTTTTTATAAACTGTTGCTCAGTTACCTTCACAAAGTAAATTGAATTCGCAACAGCATGGATTTCGAAACAAAACCTTCGTCCAAGCAAATTGCAAATCCAGAAAAATAGATGGGGAAATTACTCTTTTCGCTTTCATTTGGTCGCTATCATTCGCTCATCATTCCCCTAAAACCTTTCTACGGTGATTTAAATTTAATTTCTTTCGAAGCAACGGGTGTCTCAATAAAAGGGAAATTTTTGTCGAGCTTTCATTCAAGCTTTTCCAAGCAGAGTCTAACATTTTAATCGTATTATAATTGGTAGTCTAGATTTTTTCCTTTAAGAATTCTACTAAATTTCGTTAAATAGCACTAAATATTTTAAGGCGTTTTCTCTTTCCCTCCAGTCGAAAAGTCATATACTATTAGCTCTACATTTCACTTCTTTTTTTTAGTGAGTCAAAGAGTAATGTATTATAAATGAATTTAATTTTACTTCGTACATTTAATTTTTCTCTCAATGAAGATAGATTTACAATGATAGTTTTGATACTTGAAACATATCGTCAGCTTTCTAGTTCTTAGTTCTAGTTCTTGTTTAGTAGAATATAGTAGGATGCAAGTAGTTGTCGTATTTCAATTCATACCTTTGATCTACTATTAGGAACCAATAATTACAAGATTGGCTATGACTGACTCATAATCTATGGTTATCTGTGAACACCTAATACGGTACGTCCTATCTCTATAATTACTAAAAAATTAACGTTTTGCTCGAAAATGCCCCTAAAACCTTTGGGCCCAATTCTATACCCACTAACTCAAAGGATTAACTGCTATTTAAGCATGTAATATGCTAACACTACATCCATGATATATGATAATATTACAAGCGTGTAACAAAACAATTACGGAACTATCTGTATCACATATATAATATCTTATACATTATATAGATATATTATGGAATATGTATTTACCTAATTTGCAATACCATTGTTATGCCTTTAAATAAAAGTTAAAGCCCTTAAACCAAATTAAATTAATTAAGATCCAATAGTATTAAATATTTCGTTTTTCCAATGTATTTAAATATATAATAGCAGCTAGCTTGAAAGTCTTGTACACGCGCTCAATATGTAATAACCAAAGCATTGAACTTATGGCGTACATGGTCCATATGGATCTATAAAAGATTTCATTGGCTCCCGTAACATCTCTTCCCATTGGTTAAAATTCCAATAGTCCCATTGGATAAAGTTTCGGATGTATCGAAACTATAAATAAGAAATATACAACAAACTCAAGGAGAATGCCTTTAAATCTGGTCTGGAACTGACTGTAAGCGCGGCCGGGCATAGCTCGAAATGACCTCTTACGTTATTAAATGAAATATCTGTAATATCTTTTAATTTACGTGAATAAATTGTTGGTGTTTAAAAAGTGCATATTCTTCTCAACTTAACAATGGATCCCACGAATCTTATCAACATGTAGTTATTTACGATGCTGTACATCCAACAAAAATGTAAGTACTTTACATTTAATTTCCGCTCAAGGAACTGTTTAAGTGGGAATGAAAAAACCCACATACCTTTAAAAGGAAGATAGGACAGCCATATTAATGTTTTTTCTGACTGATGTGGGAATATTTCACTTCAAACACTCCCCTTCAATTTCTGTGCAATGGCATTGCACAAAGAAATAAAAGAGAGTGACGGAATTCGTTTTAACCCCAAAGAAGCAAATAGATGCTTTAGCCAGGCGGTAAAGTCAAAGGAGAGAAATTCTTAGAACAGAAAGTATTTCGGGTAAAGACAAGCTTGTAAGGAACATTTTATCTGGTTGACAAATGACCTCACGAACCTCTCAGGAATTTCCTGATTTTGAAAAAGTAATATCTTTCGCTGTCTTCTGACACTTCTTTTACGAAATCGCACCCTACTGGCGTGCTGCTCACTGTCGGTAGAGAATTCATCTCCAACCTTCGTCTTCACTTCTTCTTTCAAAAGATACTTTCAATTTTCTGTCGCAATTACTTACTCAATTAGTAGATTAAACTACCGTTTCATACCACAGAGTTTGTTTTAAAATTTCTATTATTTATGAGGTATACATGAAACTCACATCTATAATTATAATTTCCTGATACTTGAGAGTGTTTTCTATTAATTAAAAAATATGTAGATGTCGTTATCTCCAAACATTATCCAGCGACTTCTTAGTGGAAGTCTATCCAAATTCTCTTTATACACACAAACATTTGCTTTTGCTAATTCGCTCCCACTTCTCTTCATCTTGTGTTACCATTACGATGCTATATCATCTTTGGAAATGATTCCTCCTTTCTTGACAGAATTTTGTTTGTTCCACTCCATTCTTTACAGAATTTTGTTTGTTCAACTCCATTCTTTACAGAATTTTCTTTGTTCTACTCCATTCTTTACAGAATTTTGTTTGTTCCACTCCTTTACAGAATTTTGTTTGCTCGTTCCCACTCATATAGTTAACCCTACCTATGGGATTGTCATGGGGAAAATTTCGGAATTTACAAATTTTCTTGAAAATTACAGCTAGGTTTCACAGATTTTTTGGGGAAACCCGAGATACCGGGAAATTCCCTTTGAGAAATCCTACTAGAATTACTAAGCTCAAACACTTGACTGAAAATCCGGAAGACAACTCGGGATGACTCCAGCTGTTGAATGTTCATAGTAGGCACAAGAAACTTTTCATATCTAACGAAATACAAGCAAGTAAAAGAAAATCAACTAAGGTTGGTATTTAAATTTAGAATGTTTCAATTAACGTTGAATCTGTGATTGTTTTGCTTTTTTCAATAAATTTTGGCGAGTTGAAAATTTAAAGTTGATGAACTGGAATTTTATGAGTTAGAAATTGGCGAGTTATAGTTTACTCCTAACTTCTAAA
The DNA here is from genome assembly GCA_006491805.2 of Dysdera silvatica. Classification (NCBI taxonomy): domain Eukaryota; kingdom Metazoa; phylum Arthropoda; class Arachnida; order Araneae; family Dysderidae; genus Dysdera; species Dysdera silvatica. Next base: position 40,464,221 of record QLNU02003225.1, on the reverse strand, counting down.
TCGCCAATTTCTAACTCGCAAATTCCAACTCGTCAAAATTTTAGCGAGTTTGAATTTGACGAGTTGCAGTTTATTTCCCAATCCCATATAGCCAATTTCCAACACTGTAATTCAATAAATATTGAAACGGTTTCAAAATTTTGAAATGATTTCAATACAAAGTTTCAGATTTCACCGCAAGGGTTTAATCCGTCCTCTACCCCTATTCATATAGTGAAGTAATGGTCCTATCGGTTTACAATTTGTATCTAATATGTAACTCATCGAATAAAATTAAAATCGAAGCTCTATCTCCCATAGGAGCGAAACTCCGTAGCGCATGCGCCGATCGACACCAAATCAGGACTTCTTGACTAGAACAGCTGCTCAATCACTCTGTCTAAATTTGAAAATTTTCGCCCGCTATTAACTAAATGTGTGCTGTTAGTTCCCAATTTGGCCGCCAGGGGCTAAATTTTATGAAATTCAATTCAAAACTTTGAACTGAATTCAAAAGATTCAACCGAGTTCAAAAAATTGAAACAGTTTCAAAATTTTGAAAAGATTTGAATACAAAGCATTTATGGAAGATCTTTATATTGCCCTTCCTATTGTCGACAGATAGAAAAACTCTATACCCAAAACAATAGCGAATTTCAATACCTATTGAAATCCGCTAATAAATGTTTTATCTTTAAGCGTTTAAGATCCCGCCAATTTTCCTTTTACCAGTTACTTTGTACAAGTCCGTAGCTCTTTCCTTTTCCAAATTGGGCTTGTATTGAGTCCTGTTGCGAGATTTTCTTTTTCAACCTTATCTGAAAGAACGTCGTTTGGCAATGACATTAGGAACGTGTGTCATCTCAGTCTTTTCTCGGAGTTGAATATTGCTGTTATATCTGGACTTATATCTATTATCGGAGTTGTATGGCTTATATCTATTTTTGTTCGCCTATGCATCTGATGTGTGAAGGAGAAATTTCTTCTATGAAGTCACAAAAACTGTATTCAATTTTTTAATACAATACGATATATTTTATTTCATATCTGAATATCCAATGTTCAAACGCCTCTACTTTAAGAAAATTTCTATACGATATACGATAATGGAAAAACTTCAAGAGCTTCTCTCAAATTTCTGAAGACCAAAAGCATGCACGGGAATAAATCAAATAAAAGAGTTGGTTGATTAACACATAGATTATATTCTATGGTATTTTCTCTTGTTTTATGTTCTGGCTGTGATGTTGTTTAGTCACCAGCCAAATTGTATTGAGTTTGTCACATTGAATTAATCTTAATGTTCCTTACGGCCATCTAGAAATCGGATACGTGTCCATCCCTCACGGGGAATATAATGTTGCCTTAAACGAACAACCTTTCAAATACCTTATTCGCGCAAAGATAGATAGAAGATAGAGTATTGTCGATTATAGATTATATTCTGGTATAAATTGTCTTCTAGTATAGATTGTATTCTAGTATAGATTGTATTCTAGTATAGGTTATATTATCGTATAGATCGTATTCTAGTATAGGTTATATTATCGTACAGATTGTATAGATTATATTATCGTACAGATTGTATAGATTATATTATCGTACAGATTGTATAGATTATATTATCGTACAGATTGTATAGATTATATTATCGTACAGATTGTATAGATTATATTATCGTTACAGATTGTATAGATTTATTTCTATTATAGGTTATATTATCGTATAGATTGTATTCTAGTATGGGTTATATTATCGTATTGATTGTATTATATTATAGGTTACATATTCGTATAGATTGTATTCTAGTATAGATATATTATCGTATTGATTGTATTATACTATAGGTTATATTATCGTATAGATTGTATTGTAGTATAGTGTTGATTAGGTCCTAGTATAGACTATATTCTAATATAGACTATTTTATTATCGATCCTATTCTATTGTAGAATATTTTATTATATTGTAGAGTATTATATTTCATTATATATATCATATTCTATTATAGATTATTATATTCTATTGTGGAGTATTTTGTTCTATTAGAGATTATATTTTTTGTATAGAAGAAGCATTTGTATACCATCTCACAAATATTTTGACGAAGATTTTACAGCTTTAAACTAAACATAAAATTGTTTACTATAATAGTATTGAATCTCGAGCGAATGGAACTCAGGTTGAGCTGATGCTGGTATTCTATCTTGGAGTTCACAAAGCTCAATTCGAATGTCTTTTTACGGAAATGCTTCCGCCGTGTATTTTCAAATACGTATATTTACTTGACGTTTGGCTAAAAAAACGAAACAGTTGAGCAAAATAAAATCTATTGGTTCTTATTTTTGTAAAAGAAGAATTTTTTTATATGGAGAGAAGAACTTGCGATTTGTGGGACTACGTGCATGCATGCATGCTTCCCTATTCACGTATATACAGAAAATTTGCGAAGAGTTTGTCACATATATATCTTCGCGAAACCAAAATATATGAGGCCTCTAAGTCTGGAAGGAATACAGGGTAACTTTTCAAAGAAATATAGTTCATAGTGTCCTTATCATGCATATCCAAATATCTAAATAGTGCTTTTTTAGGAAAGCTCTACGATTTTTATGGTAAAGACTAAATTTCGCTGTTACTTATACATGATAATATGTATCAAGAAATTCTGGAAAATTTTACAAGCCAGATAAGAATGGCATTCGCCAGCGTACAAAAAGTAAATTCAAGAGCTTAGTAGGAAAAGATGTCCTGCTTGTTAACAGCAAAAATGTAGTGGATATATGTAGAGAGAGACATATCCACCATATATATATGTGGATATATGTAGTGGATATGTAGTGGAATAGTTATGGATACCATGCTTCTCCATAAGACCAACTAAGTCTCAGGTAGACTAGTCTATTTGCCAAAGAACGAACAGGTGTATAAGGAAACACAATTGTAGTTTAATGGTTGAATGCCTAAAGTTGTTGTTTTGCAGTAAGGGAGATAGATTAGAAAGTTGGCCGCCGAGGGCGGTGCTGTCCTCTCAGAAATTGAATGCCGAAAATTGAAGACTCAGAAATTGAATGCCTGAAGCCCTAGCCTAGAATAACGAAGAAGTCCAATCTTTTTATTGAAAAGAGCCAAGTTACTAACATCGTTTTCCTGGTCTCTTTCATTTCTTTACATAAAAATTCCATTTTTTTTATATAATTCTAATAATAAAAATATTAATATTAATTGAATAAAATATTATTATTGGCTGTTGTTATGACTATTATTACAGTTTGATGTGCTTTTATTACTTGTTCCAGTTACGTTATTTTCCTTTGTTTTTTTATTACATTTGGATATACGTAGCTCGCCGATTTCTTTAATTGTTCGAACTACTGCCAATGGTACCATACACATGCGTGAATTGCGAGGGAACTATTATAAATTTCGAAAATATTTTCTGGAGTTACGTAAAAGGAGAAACTCTCTACAGACCTCAATCTTTTACCTAGTATAACATCAGGGTAAATCCGTTTTTGACTTTTCTTTAGAAGGGTACTTTGAAATGCAATATATTCTCGAACCAGTACTTTTCGAAGTTAATTCGCGTGGGTATTTCAAAATTTCTTCGCTTTTTTTATAAACCTTGGCTCCAGCATCTTTAAGCGGCAGACCGAATTCGTAATAGAATGAATTTCGAAATAAAACCTCCTTGCGAGGAGATTCCGGAATAAGCCCCCCAAAAAAAGAACAATACGGAATTGCCCCTTGTCCTTTAGTCTGAAATAAAATCCTCTTCAGCGTTTTAAATTTAATCCCTTCGAAAGCAACGGGTGTCTCTTTAAAAAGGAAATTTGCTGAACACTTCTCGCTATCTTTTTCCAAGTAGGTTCTAAAATCTTAATCGCATTAACAATGGTAGACGAGATCTTTTAAGAATTCCGCTTTCGTTAAATGAGACTAGGGACTTAATGTCCTTCCTGCCAAGTGCAACATGCCTTTTTCTCTCCTTTTGAAAATCCATTCACTATCAGCTTCTAACTTCCCTTCATTTTCCACTAAAATGAAGAATGGCGTACAACAGTTGAATTTAATGCTACTTTGGAATCTTTGGAATTTTTTAGTATCTATATTTCAGGCGAACGTTTACATGAATTAAATACTGAATGAAGGTAGTTTTTCATACAAAATAAATCGACTGCGGTAGCAAGTATGATTTTGTAGCATAGAAGTAGTAATAGAAATTAACATTTGGCAAATATGTATGTATAATTGCACAGGTCGGTCCCAAAAGTTCCCGAAATGATTTTTTTTAAAATCATTTATTCAATATCAGTTTACAATCTTTTCAGAACTTTTCAAAGTATTCTCCCCCTGCTTCGATGCACCGTTGCCAACGCTTCACCCAATCATTGAAGGCGCCCTGGAAGTCGTCAACGGGAATCTCCTTCAGTGAGGTCGTCGCGGCTGCTTTTACCGCCTCCAGCGTCCCATGCCGAGTTCCTTTCAGGGTTCTTTTGATCCTTGGGAACAAAAAGAAATCCGCTGGTGCCAGATCGGGGCTGTACGGCGGCTGGGGCAGCGTTGCCACACCCATTTTGGCCAGCAACTCGGAGACAATGAGCGCGGTGTGGGTTGACGCGTTGTCATGGTGCAAGATCCAATTGTCGCGAATTTCGTTTCGGACGCGTCGAACCCTGTTGCGCAACCGTTTGAGCACTTCACAGTAAAACTCCTTGTTGACTGTTTGTCCTTGTGGCACGAATTCACTGTGAACTACACCTTTTCTGTCAAAAAACACAATGAGCATTGCCTTGATTCGCGATTTGCTCATCCTTGCTTTTTTCGGGCGAGGAGACTCCTTGGTGTGCCACTCGCTGCTCTGGCGCTTTGATTCGGGATCGTACTGAAAAATCCACGTCTCGTCCCCTGTGATCACTCTGTCCAAAAATTCTGGGTCCGTTTCGTAGCGTTCATGCAATTCCTGGCACTTCAACAAACGCTGCTCCTTCATCTCACTCGTCAGGACTTTTGGCACCATTTTCGAGCAGACTTTCCTCATTTGAAGATCCTCCGTTAAAATGCGATGAACGATTGTTTTGGGTATTCCACACTCCTCTGCAATCACCCGAACACTTAATCGTCGGTCATTGTCCAAAACTTGACGCACTTTTTGCACCGAGTCGTCCGTTTGTGATGTCGACGGCTTCCGAGCGGTCGTCGCCGCCGATCGGACCTTCCCGCAACCGCGCGCGGAACCAGCTTTGTGCCACAAGAAAGTTCGGCTTTTTTAATCGCCCCATCACCGGCTTCAGCATTTCTGACATCTTCGCCCGCTTACCCAGTTTCACACAAAATTTGATTGCATAACGCTGCTCCAAAAACTGGTCCATTTTTTGATCGACGAGGGTGCAGTAGATACCTCTGCGCGGAGCGTGACCCTGCCTCAACAACTGCCCGCAGGCGACTGATACCGGTCTCGTTTCCAAGCTCAGATCCCCCACCAACTTCTCCGCCCCGTCAGCCAGCGTTGCCAACTACAAAAAATCATTCCGGGAACTTCTGGGACAAACCCTGTATATGTACATCATAATATCTGCTTGATAGAAGCAGGTAAAAGCGAAGTCTAACCAAACGCACGCTGCTGGGGAAAATGGAATATCCAGTGTTAGGCATAGCTCTTTGTATATCAAATAGTCACTGTCTATTTGCTTTGTATTTGAATAAGCTAGTACAATGGAAGGATGAATAAGTTGTCTCCTTTATCACTTGGCTCCACAATAGACCGTCTATTGTCACTGACTATTGAACTTCCACTTAAGTCACTCGGCCACAGGCTCAGTATAAAAGAACGTTATCTAACAGTTCAAGTTCAGTCAAAAAATTTGTTTATATCCAAGGAAGGAGTTCTTAGATTGAATTGGTTGGGGAGGGGGGAAGGGAGGTGGGGAAAGGGTCCGTGCGTTTCAAATATTTGTGGGGGACGTTTCACAGTCGACTGCAATTCAGGCCAGTCCTGGAGGATTGAATTCTAAAATTATTGTGCGAAATATTTGGAAAAAAATGATGGGGAAACTCTAAATTTATAGAGAAAAATGTTAAATTATTTTTGAGGTTGATAAACTTTAGTATAATGTTTAGGGAAAGTTTATAATTCAGTAGATTATTAAAGGTGAATATGTTGAAAGTAAGCATAATATCTAGAATTAATATTATCTTATGTATCATAAATCTTGTATGTTATGTATCTTATGCATTTTAGGAATCTTATATATTATGTATCTTATGTGTTTTAGGAATCTTATATATTATGTATCATACATCTTATATATTATGTATCTTATGTTTTAGGAATCTTATATATTATGTATCATAAATCTTGTATCTTATGTATCTTATGCGTTTTAGGAATCTTATATATTATGTATCTTACGTGTTTTAGGAATCTTATATATTATGTATCATACATCTTATATACTGTGTATCATACATCTTATATATTATGCATCACATATCTTATATATTATGTATCATATATCTTATATATCATATATTTATTTAATTTTCAAAATACTGAGATAAATGTTCTCTGTCACGTAAGCGACACTTATACCAAAATTTCTTCTCAAAACTTTATATACATGAACATTGAGTAATGAAATGGAACAGTTAGACGGAATGCATTTTAACCACAAATGAGCAAGTAAGTGCTTCATCTTGGTAGTAAAAAATGGGGTGACACTCTTGGAATGGACAGTATTTCGAGTACCAACATGCTGAAAGTGAAACTCGTTTATTTTTGGCAAGAAGTCCATACAAAGAAAATATTAACATTACATATCCACAAAGATGTTTATACATTATAAAATTTTTTTAAAACGTAACACGTAAAGAAAAACGTAAGGAGCATCCTGTCAAGGCAGCGGCGAGAAAAGACTGTGATTCTGACAAAGCTCACCGCTGCCCCAAGCATGTTGCTTAAGGGACAATTTGAGGCTGAAACAAAGCAAAAGTAAATTATTATCTATTAGTAATAAACGAAAAGAGTAAATTTTTAAATTAAGTAACAGAGCTTGCTGACTTCCATTGGCAAGGTATTCCATAATCTAGGGCCCAGTGCAACAATACGAGAAGATCCAAGTTCTCCCTGGAGATATTTGGTATTAGTGGATTGGGACACTTTACCTTGCCTAACAACTAACCTCTGAAATCTCCGAAAAAGTTCCTAATTTTGTGAAAATAATTTGTTTCGTCGTCTCAAGATAGTTTTTGAACAAAAAACCCGTCTCTTCGAACGCCATTGCAAAATTCATCGAAGCCTTCGTTTACATTTGCAGGTTCAACACACACTTTCAATTTTCTGCTGAAATTTTTCGTTCAATTGAATTTCTGAACTTTTATTTCATTCCACATGGACTACTCTAACCACTATGTATACAGGGACTATAATAACTAACTGGTAGTTTGCGAGTATTTTGTATTTAATCAGGAAATGTGTATATAGTCGAACCTCGTTAAGGCGAACACGTTGTCAAGTTACCACTGCACCACTGGCATAGGCAGGGGGGGTTAATGGGGGTTGCAACCTAATTTGCAATGAAATTTTGTATATTTAACATAGGAACATGCGAGTTGCAGCTCTGTAACCTCCCAACCTCCCACTCAAACTATAACACCCCCCACAACTTGCGAACTTTCTGTTTACGCTTCCGCATTACACCCACACAAAGTTTTTGTTCAATGTTATCTAATAGGAATTTTGTGAACATTCGTACCTGTTTCACGTATTATGTTAAAATTAAGACATTTTTGCTAAAGATATTAAAGTATACTGTCAAATACTATTTAGAGAGTGAAATGAGTTTTCTTCAGCGTATCTGTGAATTTAAAAAGTGTAAATTAATTTTTTTTCAAACATTGTAAAATGAAATATTATTTAGGTGGAATCATACTGTATTCTGCATCAATAACTATCAATGAAATATAGTATTTTACGATTCGTCCGAGAAGCACTGTGTCCAGACTAGAAGGTCCGACAAAGCCCGTGCTACTTCAGGGTACACGCAACCTTTAAGCATGCGAAAACCACAAAATTTAAGGTATTATCTGAAAATTAATTATAGCAAGTCTAATTAAAATAGACATGCAGATTTTTTTCCATAATATTATTATAATCAATTTTATATAGTTTTTATAAAAAAAGGAGTGTACTTAATTTCAAAAAATTAAATTATGGAATCCATGCCTACAATTATTGTCAAGAAAATAATATGCTAAAATAATAGGTAAAATGATATTTTAGTATCGTATTGGTCTATCATTTATTTTTGCATGTCAAATTACACAGAAAAGTACTGGGTTTAATCTAAGAGCAGAAAAGATACACAAAATAAGTTATTAGAGCGCATAAAACATAATATACAATAATTATATAAAAATCAACATATTTTAAATATCATATTTTTTTAAATTATTGAAAATATATTTTTACTTTGTAAGTTGGTTTTAAAATATAGGTATTTATGATATAAAAGCATATTAAAAATTTCAGAACTCTAGTGGGCATAGATCTGAAGATAATCTGCGCGCAATATAGAAAAAGTGATTTTGAGAAAAAGAATGTTAAAATTGGAACTTAGTATGCAGAAATGTATATCTCGTATTCTACATGTATAAACAATTTAGAAGGTGATACTGCACAGTCCGTCCCTTACTGAAGTTTGTTGAAGTGTTTACAAAACATAGGGCAACAGGGCAACTAACTTGCCGCCATGTTGTTTATTGTGTTCTTCGCCTCGCTTCATATTTCGATTACATTCCAGTTATGCCCTAATCTTTCGAATGATGAATGTTAGCAAAAAAGCATCAGAACAGCCTGATATTCGTAATTGTCTCAATTCAACGAAGTTAAAAACACGAAGTACTAACCTTTATTGGTTTTGGTCGAACGTTTGCGGGAATATTTTTTATGTTAGCTGGAATGTTTTTTTAATCCACACCGCCTTTCTTACACCACCAGTGCAAGGCATAATCCACAATAGGCCTAGTCCGCAATCTTGTCTGTTTCCTACATAATGGACACCCGATTCAATTAAATCCTCATTCACAGCCCACACCACGCACAACAATTCCAGAAAAAAAAGGTCAACTGTTCAGACATAATACAATTCACTGAAACAAACGAACTACAGCAAAAGAGCGGCGAAGCACAAGAAGCTCAGAAAAAAGGCGTAGGAATGATGTTAGAGAGAATGTGATGTCACAAGCTGATCTACTGAAATTCTCTACTAATTTTAGGATGAGAGAGAACTAGGGGACTGACTATGCAGTAACGCCGTTTAACACTCTCCGGCAGCATAAACTTTGCTTTCATGCTTCTGAATGTTTACTTAAGCTTTTTTTTTTGTTTGTTTTGTTGATTTATCGCTACTCAATGTTCTATGGAATTACGAGCTGCCCGGTTCTGTGGCTCTAAAACTCTTTAAGTGTCAGCTACATCAGCAGCTAAGTGAGAATTTATGCCTGGACAGAGACCAAACATGCTCATAGTCTTCCACCGTACTTTCCATCCATCATTAAACATTAATGCAGCTTCATTTACTACTATTTCAGCAATTTTACGATTCGCATCGGATGTTTTTGGACAAAATTTCCAAATCAACGTGTTGAGCGATTTATTTGCATTCTGTGTTTTGCCCCCCAAACATTTACAAAGCAAAATCGGATGAGAAATTTCCTTGAAAATCGGTTTTATGGATTCTATCACAATAACAGGCAAAGAATTGTGTTCGTATTTTCCTGCACATCCTTTGACTATAGCCTCATTATACTTGCATCAAGATTCTTCACACTTAGGGCAGTAATGATGCATGAGATTGCCGTTCGTTGATGTATTGTGGTACTAAATGGACAACACAGATGACTGCATGCCTCTAACGGTAGAGTCTGCATTCTTTCTGATGGCATTACTATAATATGTTAGTTGGTTAAAAACTGCATCAGTAAGTCTTCCTTTACCACTAAGTGGCTTTCCGTCGGCAAGCTTTTCACCTTTTTTAATTTCTGGAGGTGAATGCCCATGCGTTTTGGACGTGCCCCACACATTCAAGTTTAGATATGGAAAACTTGTCATATAGCTTGCTTTTCTGTATTGCGGAAAAGTTTTGCAGTCTTCGTAACCGGTGTGTGCAGTATCTTCTAGACGTTTCAAATATCTCCACAATGCCATTCACTTCCATCATTCCTGCTGAATCTACGTGATTTTTCAGACATTTAACATTATGGTTAATCAGCTAAACTTCATATGCAGGTCCAGCTCGAACATCGTCCCATTCCAAGCATCCTTCACAGAATGATGACGTTACTTTCGTATCAAGTATTTTTTCAGATTCACTTTCAATTAAAGTATAAACTCTTACTAACCATGAGTGACCACGCGTCTTCCATGTCCCGCCACCACCCACAGTGATATCGGATGAACCAGTTAATTTAATTTCTTCATTACTGGTTTTCTGCTTACTCTCATCACAAACTTTCGATGAAACAGACAAGATGTCTCGTACCGAAGTGTTGTATGATGTCTGGCTGACAGGTGAGGGTACTGCGCTAAAGGTTTTCATCTCTGCATGGCCTTGACCGATGCAAGGCATGGCATAAACGAAGCGTTTATTTATCTCCGATACACTTTTTTACTAATTCCAAGGATTTTGGAATTTCGAAATTATGATTCACTGGAGCAGCAACCTGTGCAGATTATAATAAACTTGCTCGATAATACAAATGTTTTTTTTTTACAAATAATTTGGATATTTCCATTGCACTTTTTGCATGATAAGCGGTTTGCAAATTCGTTTGATAAAATATCAATATCAACAAGCACATAACCTGAAAAATTTGATACACAGTTAGATACTTCAAGATCAATTTTTCTGGAAGATGACGTTTCAAGCTGAGGTGATTTGGGATTTGTATGCTGATTCTAAAATTTCCCTTTCCGGTTCTTCTACCTCTGTCCTGAAGGCCGTTTTATAAAACTCGTATTCATTTTCAGACCAGAAAATGTATAACGAAGTAACAGAAATAATAAAAAATAACAACTAAATGCGTAAATAAAAGGAAACAAACCAAACGAAAATTCGCCGAAAATTCAGAAAAAAATCTCAAGATAAAAGGACTACTAAATAGCATCTACTAGCCAGCAGAAAGTAGATAAATATGGGCAGGGAAGTATAGTTCTTTACTTCGTTATCTAGAAAACTCTTCTGATTCCCTGAGGCAAGCTTTACTTTAAATTAATAAAATAATTAAGGAAGTAGAGATTTGTTGAAAGAAATGTATCGTCCAGTTCCTTTAAATGTCCTTCTGACGCCATTTTCAATTTACAAGGATTTGCATTTTATACAATAGTGCAAGAAGTAATTGAAGAATTTTGATGCGGTTTGTTTTAAAACACTGCCAAAAATCCATATTATTTTTAAACTAATAAATTTTTTTTTTTTTAAATTTGAAGGTTGTGTGTCCCCTTAAAATAAATAACACATTAATATTAGTAAAATGGCGAGTCAGCATTAGTAAAAGACGACTGAGTAAGCCCATCTTGTATACGATGAAATATATTGTTGGTCTCATTTTGAACAAAAAATATCATAATTTGACGAAAATTAGACAATAAATCTAAGTATATGCTTGGCTTCATTTCGAATGGAGCTATCACTGTTTAGCGAAAAATAATTAACAGCTTTGGTGATAACTAAGTTCATAAATGAAAGCATATTATTGACAAAGGGAATTGAAGACTACTGTTAGACTATGTGACTTTTGTGAATTAAATGAAAACTATTTATAAATTTCTTCTTGCTAACTAATAGTGGCTAGAAATAACTTTCACTTATCGTGAAACGCTTACTAACAGAGATGAACAACTGGCTTCTGGAAAACGGAAAGACAACTTTGAAAACTACGGCTGTGTTAAAGTGGCGGCACGAGAATTAACAACTAAAAAACTATCAAAAGTTATTATAAGGGTTAAAACCTTTTCAGAGCATTTATGGAAGTTGATCCCAATACTAAACGTAGCCTTATAGTTAGCCGAAAGATAAACAAAAATCATTGCTACAACGAAGAGTAGAGGAGAAAAGGCCAAAGAAGAAAATTGTGCAGACATACATCAATATTGCAATTTTTAAAGAATAAAAATGAATTACGGAAAACATGCACTTTTTAAATTATTTCTAATAAAGACATTTGAATTTATTAATCGCGTTTTATTAATTGAAAAACAGGAAGGAGTTTTACAACCAGTTCCCTTTTTTGATTCGAATTATTGTTTTTTCATGTAAATATTTAGTTCTTCGATTAGGCCTGTTGTAAACAGTCTGGAGTAATGGCGGAACCGATTACCCTTACATGTATGTGAAATATTGTTGCATTTCTAATTCATACCGATTACAAGCATCAAATTAGGAAATTCCACAAACATGTGGAAATTAAAGCTACAAGCTCTATATGGCTACAAAAAAAGAGGAAATATATATAAAATAGAAAGGTAATAACTTAATAAAAATATATCGGAAAGGTAAAAATGTATGACTGAAAATTACTGGACGCGTCATAGGAAAATAACAACAAACGAAATTACAATTTGATAGAACGAAATTCGAATCCCTTTCGTAGATAGCGTTTCAACCGTAGGTAATTGGAATCGTTTAGAATAATATTTTTATAGTTTTCAAACTCCCGAGTTTTAGACTTAAGCGTTATTTATCTTTGAAGTCCTTTGCAATGCTCAGAAGTATATTGGATTTCCATTAATTAATTAACTAAGAGATGGAGCGTAGCTAAGATAATTAGATTCCGCTTTCTCAATGAAGCTACATGGGAGGAAATTAGTAGATACTCTAAAATTTCTCATTGAATAATGTTTTGATAAAGAAAGTGAAGCGCCTTCTGTCCAAAATGTATAAAGCGAGATTTTGCAAGCAAATTATATACTCTTATTATCGAAAAATAATAATAATCAATTATTTCACAGATCGAAAATTTCCATTACATTTAATAAATAATACGTAATGTCTTAAAATTTGCTCTCTTGGGCTTAAATTCGCAAAACTTGCTGAAGTTTACTTTATAGAGAAAAGGTATAATAACGGACTTCATACATCAGTGAGATAGAAAACCAAATGAAACAAAAGTAGTAATACCTAACAATAAATTATAATACGGATAAATTTTGACTCTTTACCTTTCATATAGTTAAAATGGCCTAAACCTGTGGTTAAACCTATTTTGTTTATAGGTAGAGAACAAAAACCTGCCTCACAAGTACAGAATCTGGAATTGAACAAGGGATCTTTGAGCTACCGTCTCATTGCTTTGACTACCGAGTCAGAATAAGTATACTATACATGATTTGTTTCTCGTACGTATACAAGTTGTTCCCCAATTAATGGAACAAACTTTTAAATCTAATAAAAACACACCAAAAACAATCACTTTTCTTTACAGAGTACATGCTCGCAAGGAAAAATGTTTTACGCTAGAAGGCTCTTCCACGCGTGCGTATTAAAGCGATGGTTTTTGAATGCAAGGACATTTGCGACTCGGAATAGTATGATAACGTGTAGGAGGCAGACACGCATTCGTCTAGGATGTCGTCAAAGGTAATTGCAGGGAAGTGCAAAGGCTTTACTGAGAGCCCTTTACCAACAAGCGTGTTCCTCAGGCCTGTAGCCAAGCAACGAGCATATTGGGTACAGGACACCCTGGGATTGTTCTATACGTATATAAATAACTCCACGGGGCAACTGGGGCACAAGCATGGGGCAACTGGGAGCACGCTCTAGCTTGGCTACAGGCCTAGTGTTCAGAATCATATAATGTATTGTCGTTTACACCAAACACTCTCCGAAAAAAGAAATAATTTAGTGCTGCCATTCACGATACAGGCCGTGGCGGACATATCAGAAACAGTCCAAGTCAAAGGAAATTCTACCTGAGTTCATTGATTTTTTTGCTATATGTGATTTAATTTGTACATCTATTTTTATCTGCAATCTTGATTTCATTTCATCATGTCAAGTTGTTGACGTTTTGTTTTGATGTTTCGTGCATTCCTGTTTTTGCATTGCGTAAGACTACGTATGTGTAGGGAAATGGGAAGCGGCTTGTACCGCGTAGTTTCTTTAATTCTGATCATACATTCTATAATAAAAATTGTTCATTTCGGTATGTTCTGTTACTTCTGGAATTTTTTTTTCCATTAGCTTTGAAATATCGGTTCAAAAGTCGAATAGGTACCGTTGGCGATTACTCATCAAATCGAAAACCCATATTGTGGCAACCTGGAAACTCTTTACAGTGTGGAAACTCTTTTCATGTTCGAACTACATAGTTGAACTGGAAAGGACCGAAAAAGGCAAAGAGATCTTTTTGCTTAGTGATTTATTTTATCTTAAAATTAGAATCGAGTCTTTACACAGAAAAAAAGGCTTAGTTCAATGCCATAAATATCAGGGATTAAACCACAGCCACAAGAGTTGTCACAGACCCACAAGGTGCCTTAAATGTGCGGGTGATCATTTTTCATATCAATGTGAAAGAAATAGAAATTCCAAAGAATCGCCAAAATGCGCCAACTGTGGAGGAAAACATGTTGCAAGTTATAAAAACTGCCCGGATCGCCCCGGGGTTAGGGGTCCTCCCCCAACTTTTACAACGTCGTTAGCGCCTAACGTAAGAAGCAGAGAAATGCAAGTCCTAAACCCACCAGTTTCAGATGCAATCCATTGTAATCCACCCTCCAAATCGTATGCTTCTGCACTTCTTAACAAAACGGAATTCGTCCCAAAATGTAACAAGGGGATCAACATCCTGCTAATGAAAATAATCTGTCTGCAAATGAACTCTTACAATCTATCCTTATAAAAACGGTTCAATAGCAAAAAACTTAGACATTGCTCGTTGAACTTATCACCCAAAGAAATAATTTAATTTTCCTCCATGGTCTTACTAAATAACACTATTCGTACATTTAAAGTTTTAAATTGGAATGCTAATGGCCTTAAATACAACATCAATGAGTTTCGTATGCTTCTGAAGGAAAATAATATCGATATTGCTCTGGTAACAGAAACACATTGGTCAGCTAAACATAAATTCAAAGTTGCAAATTATGAAGTCTACAGAACTGACAGAGTTAGCGGGTTAGGCGGGGGTACCGCAATATATATCAAGCGGAACATCAACCATTCGCAAATTTTAATCACTACTATTATAGGTCAACTCGAAGTAACCGCTGTAAAAATGATTACAAGGAGTTCAGAAACTGTTTTTGTAGCAGCTTATAATCCACCAAATGAAGAACTTCAAGAAATGGATCCACTCTTATCTACCCACTCTTCCATTTAAATAATACAGTAATAGTTGCCGGTGATCTTAATGCCAAAAGTACTGAATGGGGATGTCGTAAGGAGAATAGGAATGGCAGAACACTTAAAAATTTTCTTGATAATTGCAACAACGTTCATATTTCAGCTCCAAATCAATATACTTATATCCCGAATTTTACAAATCATAATCCAGATATTTTAAATATTCTACTACATCAAAATATCTACAGTGATATTAAATCCGAGGTAATTACAGCGCTCTCTTCTGATCACCTTCCGGTCATATACTCATTTGACAGCATTCCAACACCATTGAACCCTTCAACAAAATATATTTGTTGAGGAAATTACACAAAGCTTGTCGACGAAAAGATCAACTGCTCCATTCCGCTGTCTTGCACTGGCGATATCGATACTGCAATAAATAATCTTAACAATGTCATTAACAACGCAACTGAAGAAAGCGCAGTCACTAAAAACATTACAGGTGATCTCCTTGATCTTCCCCAGTGGATTAAAAAACATATTTCAAATAAAAATAAACTCAGACGACAATATCAGAAATCGTGGGATCCGGAAGATAAAAATCAATGGAGGATATGTGCAAATAATACGAAAAATATCATTAGGAGATTTATGCAAAGGAGATGGGACAAATTCATCAAAGATCTCGATCATAAAAATGGCACGGCATTCAGATTCGTAAAGACATTGAAGAAGCAGGATAACAAGATCCTTAAGCTTCGGGACGACAATATAAATCATGTTATGACTGATAAAAAACAAATTACCGATATTTTAGCCAATTTTCTGGAAAATCAGCTCAAAACACCAAGCCTCATTAATTCCCCGGTCTCATATATTGTGTGCAAACCCATAGACATCTTTAAAAACACCTGTACAGAAACAAAATTTTTCTTGCCTACATCACCAACTGAAATAATGAAAATAATTAAGGAGCTACATACTAAAAAGGCGTGTGGACTAGATAATATCACAAACAAACATATTAAGAATTTACCTATGAAAGCAATAGTCCTTCTTACAAATATTTTTAATGCATCAATCAGACTTGGGTATTTTCCAGAAGTGTGGAAAACTGCCAGGATCATTGCTATTTCCAAAAAAGATAACAGGTGCCTTAATCCATCAATGTGTAGACCAATTTAGTCTTCTTTCATGCCTAAGCAAAATATTTGAAAATATCATTCTGATGAGGTTGAATGACGAGGTAAACAAGAAACATTTGCTACATCCTTGCCAGTTTGGATTTAGAGAAAAACATTCTACCCAACATCAAATCTGGAGGGTAACGGAGTTTATTATAGACGGATTTAATAGAATGGAATGTACTGCCACAATCTTTTTAGATTTGGAAAAGGCGTTCGACAAAGTTTGGATAGATGGTCTTGTATACAAGCTGCTTAGACTTAACATTTCGCATTACCTAGTGAGGGTGATTTCGTCTTATCTCAGAAATAGGGGATTCGTATATGCCAATAATGGTGAATTCAGCAACAGGAGACCGATTACTGCAGGAATACCTCAAGGATCGCTCTTAGGACCATTATTGTTCAACCTTTTCACTAGTGACTTTCCAGAAGTTAACAGAGACATCCTTGCACTTTATGCTGACGATACGGCAATTTTATGTAAAAGTCAAGATATCAACACCGCTGTAAATAACCTTCAAGACAACTTAACGACTATAGAAAGATGGCTTATGGCTTGGGGTCTTACCGTGAATCCAGCGAAAAGTCAATTAGTTATTTTCAGAAACGGTGGGAAAATTGGCTCTTACTCAGTCACAGTAAAAGATAAAAAAATCACTAACACAAACGCAGTAAAGTATTTGGGGATGATGCTAGACGAAAGACTTAGTTTCAAAAGGCATTCTGAAGTCACTAAACACAAAGCTCGTGCTGCCTTCTCCACACTGTTACCAGTTTTAGGACCTAAATCCAAAATGAGCCTTCCAACAAAAATTCTGGTATATAAATCTTCAATTAGGTCAATTCTTCTTTACTGTTGTGCTGTCTTCACCTTTCTCGGTCCAGATAAAATGAGAACACTACAAATAATTCAAAATAAATGTTTACGAACAATGTGTGGAGCTCCTTGTTTCGTTTGAAACTCAAACATACACAAAGATTTAAAAGTCGAACTTCTTCACACAGCAGCACTCGACCAATGCTTCACCTTCTTTGGAGAGCTGGAGGACAATCCAATAGCATCACTCATCGAACCCTCAAGGTACTGCCTTCAATGCCTAATCTACTCCAAAAGGGACAGGCCACGTTCGGTTTTGCGTCTAAGTGGGCTCATGGAACACCTGCAGCAAGGTGAACATTGTGCTTTGCGGATTTTTAATAATTAACTCACCTCGTGCTATCGTCGCTCGTGGTGAGAGCACTTGACTGCTCCCACTTACAGATAGTGGTTTCTTATCACAGAAAACCGGACAATGAACCAACACGTTTCAACTTGTTT
>QLNU02003225.1:40427685-40442801 GCA_006491805.2 Dysdera silvatica | reverse complement strand
TTTATTAATTTATTTATTTATAGTTGATGCTGATGTGTGCACAGCTTTTGTAACTGTTCTTTGAGGTTTTGGATTTTCTAGTAAAACCGTAGACTGCACTTTAGAAATGTTAGAAATAGTACGAACTTTTTGGGGATATTTCTTTTGGATTTTTTCCTCTTGACATTAAAGCTTGACTATTTTTTCATTTTACATTAATAATATCACTTATTTTATGCTTTGAAACTTGAAAACCATGCTTCTCACGTTGTTTTTTAATTATTGGATGTGAATATTTCTCTTCGGAAAGGGTAAATATATAAGCCTTTAGCCATAGCTATTTTTCATACGCCATTTCACAGGGCGAACTGTTTTTCGTTTCTCGAGTAGTAGCGTCTTACGAGATTTTTCCAGGTCCTGTTAGTTTTCTTTAAATTTAAAATCAAAATCCTTGTAAATATGTGTAAACATTAAGGGCAGACGCAGGGGGAGGGTCATAGGGGTCAAAGCCACACGAAAGTATATGTTTCCACTGTAAAAAATTCCAACTTTCATGATAAATGAAGGGGTTATTCCAAGACCATGGCAAATTCTGTCCTTGACCCCCCAAATGAAAGTCTGTGTTCGTCCCTGGTAAACGCCCTCCGAATTCTTAACCATTTATTTTCTTTCATTGGCTTGAAACATACATCTATCGATTTCTTTCTTTTAGCCCAAGATTGTTTTCTCGCGTTCGAATTTCATTTAATAAAGGAAAAAATTCAGTTCCCAGATGACATCCATTTATTAACCATATCACGTTTCAGGAGGTATTTGGTAAGGTGAAATAAAGATTTTGAGATCATTTAAAATGATCCTTTTCTCACCCAAGATCATCTATAATTAAAAACGATGGTTAAAAAATGTACGTATAAAATTGATTGGAGTCCTTGTTTCCTAATATTTCGGAAGAGTTTATTTTATGTAGCACATAGCGTGTTAAAAATAGATATATGTAATCTCCCAAGAAACATTCCCACACCTTGTTTGTCTAAGTACAAATGAAAAAATATTATTATTCAGTTGTTCAATGCAATTTAATACCAATAAATACCAGAAAATACATTTGATTAATAAAGGAAAAACATAATGTAAACAGAAATTAATTAGAAAATTTAAAAATGTATAAGCTGGGTCATTCCTTGTTTGCTGGCCGTCCTGGTGCAAAACAATATATCGCCGCCCATATTAATTTAATACGAGTTCTTTTATATAGTACCTGTTAAGTGAAGTATTTATATTTATATCTATGTACATACCGAGTAATTTGAAACATCATGCCAAAATGATCTAAATTTAAATTTGTATTCTCGTACAATGAAACGAAAATCCATAATAGATTTTTTTCTTTTATCAAAAGATCATAAATAATATAATAAACACTTACATATATGTAAACATATGTAATAAACCAGAAAAATATTTAATTACAATAAGAAGTGTTTTTTAATAAATTTGTAAATTATCTAAAATTTTCACAACAGATTCAAGGTTTCACAAAGAAATTGCATTTTTTAATTTTTACATTTTTGAGGAAGATTGGGCAATTCAATGCGGAAAAGTTTATTTAGAGGTATTTTGTTTCTGAAACAACTTATTTACTTCTTTAAAAAATAAAGAAAGAAGGAAAGAAGGACAGACAGATACTTTTTAAAAACTTTCTTTGCCTGGATGATGTCATACAGCATGAGTTCGTAGCGAAAAAAGTAAATTACTTTACGGGACAGCCAACAGAAAGTTCTTTAAGGAATTTGTGAAACTATTGAAAAAGCTTTCCTATTTTACTTTAAAACGATTATAGATACAGCGCGTCTCCTTCCTTCAAAATTTCCTTTGATCAAAAGATTAGATCTCATCTTTTGAAAGTAAAAATATAAAAAAAAAGAAAGTCCCAAGAAAGTTTCTTCTCCTCCATACTTTATTACTTGCACAAAGAGAGATTTGCGATACCATTTCACACGATCAAGAAACAATGTAAAATATATTTTTTTACTTGATAAGGAAAGAGAAACAGAAAACTATTAGTTTGTACTTTTTGTAAAGCCAGAAAATGTCGTTTGATATAAACAAAATAAAAATTTCCATATCGTTTAATAGAAAATCATCATTAATTGCCCTAACACGCGACTTTAAATAATTCAAAATATATCTTTCTCGATGGCAGCAAAAGTTCATGTTAAAATCTGACATATAAAAGAATTAGAGTAAAAATTAAACAATGTCAAACAATCAACGTTTATTGGCGTAGTGATACCAACGCCGATGGTATGGCGTGATTAGATGGTGAAACGTTCGAAAGAAAATAAATATTTCTGCCTTCGGTGGGACCTGAACCCACGACCTTCCACTTGCCGGGCGGAGGCTCTACCCACTGAGCTACGAAGGACAATATATAATCTCTTTACGAACGTATATATATTGTTGCCAGTTATTTCGCAGAATGGTGTAGTACATGGACTACTATTTAAACCAAATTGCAAAGATACCGGTATTAAATTGATCGAAAAGCCCGTTGCAGCATATGTATTTATATAAATCGAACACTACGCAGATTAAATTAAACAACAATATAAATCAACGTTTATTGGCGTAGTGATACCAGCGCCGATGTTATGGCGTGATTAGATGGTGAAACGTTCGAAAGAAAATAAATATTTCTGCGTTCGGTGGGACCTGAACCCACGACCTTCCACTTTTTTTGTTTATTGAGATCTTGGGTACCCTATTCTATTTCTAGCCATGTGGATAATACTCTCTGGAACCCATCCACATTATGCAGTGTATCTTTTTTGTTTAACTATTAGTTTATCCATAGTTTATGATTTTGTCTTTTTAGAGAAGTTTCACAAAGGGAGAGTGGCTGTTGGTGCTTAAATGGTTTGCTACAATAATATTCAGCGGTGTCGGGAGAAAACTCAGAGGAGAACTAAAATTGCAGCATAGGAACCAATCACTGAACAAAGAGAAACCATGTCGATCATTCCATCAGAGCTTCCAAGCATTTCCCCGGATCTTCCTACGGACACTTTCTATGATTACAACACATCTCCGTACAAAGATAAACTAATTATATAATATTTTGTCTTTTTAACCTTGGAACTCCTACTAACTCTGAACATCTTTTCCCTCTATCAAGTAGTTGTCACTCCACTATATAGAAGGAATGTTCTTCAATATCTTTGCGGATACAAAAGCAGAGACAAAATTTTCCAACATAATCTGAACTCACAAAATTGAAATTGGGCTCTTTAGGTTTTTTTATTTTATTAATTAATTAAGTTGCTTTTGTTTTTTATGAAACTTTTATCCACTAAACATATTCCGAAATGTGCGTCATGAAGAATCAACGACATTTGAATTTTTTCCCTAAATTTTTTCCCTAAAATTCTGACACCTGCTGAATAGAACATCTAACCCTCCTTCTCCTCCCAATTCTGTATTTTGGACCCAAGATTTATGCAGTTTTTAAACTATAATCTCTTATACAATAGTATAATTTCATATATGTAACTCTTAATAGCACAACTAACTTGTTAATTAACGTTTGTTGTACTAACATTTTAACATTTTTTGAATCAAAATTTCAGATAAGATATGTTGACTCTCAGATACACTTCTGTCTTGAATCTTGATAAACATAATTTCGTAAGCTTTATCCAGACGTGTGCCACAATTTTCTCAAATGAGGCCCATGAAAAATCCCAAATAATAATAATACTTCTTACTCATTAATTCGTAAAAACGACGCTCAGTCTGTTCTTAAGTTATTACAATGGTTTTCACGTCCCTCTGCTAAAGATATACAACAACTGAACTCTTTAAAATAAGCATAATTCAGAAATATGAAAATTTACCCTCTCTCTTGTCAACATCACCGCATTCTGGAAGAGAATCTCGTAACAAGCTTCGGCTTTATATTCTCTTCCATTTCTAACCTCAAAACTTAAAATAATTTAATATAGATCTTCTCTTACATTTCTATAATTTTTATACTGCTCAAGCTATGTATCACGAAATATTGTATATCGGGTTGAATAAAAATTTATTATTATTATTTAATAAGCTTAACATTACGTACACGTGTGGGAAAATCTAGCGACATTTTTAGTTTAACAATGATCCTATTTTGGTTAATGATGAACTTTCGACATTACAGCCACTAACATTTAGACAGTAATCCCTGCATTTTTGGAGGACAATATTCATTGTTTCTGAAACGGAGGAAAATGTACCACAGAGTGTAAACATTTTGTAACATTCTTACATAAGTTGCAATATTTGTGCAGCCCGCAATACACTTGAATTTTGGAGATCAGAATACGATTGCAGAAGTTTCTATAGCTAAGAGAATTTAAAAAGGCGACCTCTACTATGGTACATTCAGTTTGCAGTTTTCCTCGAGCTAAAACTGATATTCCAAAGATGACTTCATTTGTAATCTGCGCAGCACTCTGCTTTGCTAGTTGTATGGTATGAATTTCTTGCAATAATGTATTTTTTATAAATGGGTTTACAATCAGTAATACTTATAATATTGTTTATATTATATGTTGCTTAATATATTAAATTGGTAAAGTTTATGGTAAGTTTGATAAAATCTCTGTCGCTAATTTTTTTATCTAGCGTAATCATATTTTAGTTTTAGTTGGTTTCACACAGGATAGGTAGATTACATGCCTGTGTATTTATATACAATTTGATATATACTATTTAGAAAGTTTACAATTTACATGCCTATAAATAAGATACGTCACCACTATGCAGGGTGTCCCAGAAGGTCGTTGATAAACTTCTAGGGGTTGCAGGGGACATGAAATGAACCATGACGGCCAATGGAACGCATGTCCGAAACGGAACCGGTTTCTCAATAGAGTGAATTTAGTGTATACGTCCACCTCGCGGCTGCGTAACCAATTACATCAATTAAAATATTTTTTCAATATAGAATTTAAGTGATTCACCTAATAACCAGTGGCGGTTTTAGTCGGGGGGCCGGATGGGCCTTGTCTCACCCAAATATCGTGGTTATTTTTTTTTACGAAAGGTAAGAAGTTTGAACGTTTATCAACGTGTGAATGGGTGTTTTTTTTTCTTTTTTTAAACATAATTTCAATAGAGCTATTTTTAAACGCAATTTTTATACGGGGTAAGTGGGTATTTATTGTATATAAGGGTCAGAATATGTACTGTGTAAAACGTTTACTTCTTCGCGAGGACATTTCAAAAGTGTGGGAAACGATTAAAATACGTGTACAGATTGAAACACTATCAGATTTTATCTTAACGCGAATACAAATTGGACTAACAAGGGAAGATCGGAGGGTGGACGATGCGGATTTTAATGACATTAGGCTCATTTGAAAACTCTCAAAATATTATTATACACGTATATTTTTCACAGGCATTTTTCAGAATGGCCATAAATATAGGTGTTATAGGGCCGGAGAGAGCAAAAATGGGACTATTTTCAGAGATTTTATGTCATATTTTCAAAAGTATTGAATTTTTTTCTTTTTGCTTCATTACGTACCTTGCAGGAATCCATCCGATACGTGTTTCACGGTTTTTGGAGAAGTAACTTACTAATAATGTTGTTTAAAGGTTACAGAACGAACGCGGAAATGAATAGCATAGCGCAAGAATTCGCCAACTTATTGGCTGCTTGGCACATTTGCTGGTGTAGTATAATCAGTTATTTTCAAAGGTAGTATTAGAAAGTGACACATTCGGGAGTGTTGCATGACAGTTCATTTAAACTGTTCTTATATATCGTACGCATAATAAATTGTTAGTTTCGTATTTAAAAAAATTTGACTTCGCATTCAACATATATTTTTATACTTGTTTAAAATTTATTAGTTTATAATTTAAATCTTTGTGATATATCTTGTTCTTTTAATATTAAGCTAAAGTTTAGCTTCTGCAGAAAACCACAGAAAATTTAATTTTTGGCAAATTAACTTTTTTTTTCCTGTTTACGAATTTTCGCTTTATACTTTAAAATGGATTTATTGGTCATAAATGCAATTAATGTTACTCATCATTTGCAAAAAATAACTGAAGCAACGTATTCAAATTTCTTGAACATGTCCAGTGATATCACCGATTGTGAAAAAGCTATAGCTGTGGAACTTTTTAGTGTGTTGGAAAATTATTTAACAAAATCGCAGTTTGAAGATGGTAAAGTTATCGAGATTTCCGAAAAAGATCCAGAACATTATTCTATACATGATGATAATGGGGTATAAATAAAATGTGAGCCTGGTTATATAAGTATAGACGAAAAGGAGCGTATGGTCGCTATTAAAGAAACTCATCCAACCTGGAAATGGGACACTTTAATCAAAAAGGGCTGTAAAAAAATGCCTAATCAGAAAACATATCTGCGTTTTAAAAAGGATGTAGTGAAAGGAGGGTCACTAATCGATATGTATAAAGCAATCGAAATGGAAGTTTGGTGAAATTTATGGAAATTATGGGCAAAAAACTACGAGTTATACATGGTTTCGATATTCGGAAATGGGCAATTGAAACTTCTTTACGTTTTCCTAAATTAAAGTGTCATGCCTCAAACACATGGGTAAAGGATCTGTAAACATCATGGCATAACGTCTAGTACGGTAACAAAACCTTTAACGAAAAAACTAGTGATTTCTCCGGAAATAATCCTAAACGCTGCAACAAAATTTTAAACAGAATTGATAAAACTATTTAAAACATATCCTCCCCCTTTGTACATTTAATACCGATAAATGCGGATTCAATGACGAATTAACAGATAGTCGAACGCTTTGTTTCCGAGGGGAAAAAATAACATTGGGTTGTGCATCATCTCCAACTAATCAGTGTACTCACTCGTACACCGTTCAATATTTAATAAATGCTGATGGCGAAGTTGTTGGTGATGCATTTTTATGTTTACACGAAAGCACAAGCCAATTTGGAAAAAGAATCCAATCTTCTCTGTTTAAAGCGCCACTCTACTATACTATATATATATATATATATGTGTGTGTGTGTGTGTGTGTAACTATAACTTGCAGTTCATTAGGAAAATTAACGATAACACTATTTAAGCAATTTTTGGATGAGCACTTTTCAGATATGTGACTAAAAATTTTATCCTTTTGTGCGATTCTTGTAGTGTTCATAAAAATCTGTAGATTTTTGAAAAGAGGTGTAGCATTGGGGGAAGCCAGATGGGGTAGTTAAAATTATTTCTGAACAGACAATTCCCATTTGCCAACTTTTAGATCGCTTTTTTTTAGAGAAATAAAGTACATAGCGCGAGAAATATGTCGATACTTTAAAATATCTGCTGTTGGTTCTGAATTAAAAATTCGAAATAATATTATCCAATTACAGTCCTTGATACACTTCCAAATGTGTTCCGATATTTTTCAACCCATGATCAATAGCATGGATTACATCTGGGTTATCAGAAGACGAAAATCCTGATTTTTTAAATGTCCGCTAAATGTGTTTCACATTCACAGGAAATGTTTGTGATAAAATACCTAATTGTAAAAATTCTCCTTTTATTCGATGCAGCCAGCCACTGCAGGAAAAATTTGTTTTTCATGCCTTTGTGATTTTCATACAATTGATTGTGAAAAACTTAATATTCGATAAAAATTGTAATAAATAGATTTCTCCTTTCTTAAATAAAAATGAAGAAAGTTCAATTTCATTTATGTTCCTTCCTTCTAATGATATAAATCTCGATTTTCCTTTATTACCTCATTCAAAACATCACAATTTTTGTTATTATGTCATCATTATAAGTATACAGGAAAAAGAAATGCAACATATTATATTCGCCAAGCAGCCAACAAGTTGGCGAATTCTGGCGCTGAGCTGCTCGTTTCCGAATGCATTTTATAACCCTTTAAAAACATTATTAATAAGTTACGTCTCCAAAAACCGTGAAACGCGTATCCGATGGATTTCTGCAAGGAACATAATGAAGCAAAAAAAAAAATAAATATTCAATACTTTTGAAAATATGATATAAAATCTCTGAAAATAGTCCCATTTTTGCTCTCTCCGGCCCTATAACACCTATATTTATGGCCATTCTGAAAAATGCCCGAATACGTGTCTAATAATTTTTTGAGAGCTTTCAAATGAGCCTAATACCATTAAAATCCGCGTCGTCCACCCTCCGACCTTCCCTTGTCAGTTGAAAAAGTAACTCTGGATTTAAGCGAAAATTGTAATAAAGGGCCAACACAGCCAAACTTGACTTTTCCCGCCGACACATGGGTGATAAGTATAGATTATTGCACAGTATCTGGTATGAAAAACATGCATGGATTGAGTACTCGGTTAAGAACGAAGAAATATTTTGTTCTGTTGGCCGCCATTTCTCATTACCAAAAAAAAAAAAAGCGATGTACTATTAGTAAATAAGGGGTACTCAGACTGGAAACAAATCTAGGAAAAAAGGGCCGATGGAAGGAAGGGCACGGAAAATGACCTGGAAAAAGGGGCAGATAGAAAATGTCCAGCGAAGAAGGGCTGATTACAAAAAAGGGACGTTCACAAATTTCGTAATTTTAATTGCAATTGGAATAACTGCAATGTTCACAGCTGCAAAACTTGAAATTTCTGATTATCATCAGGGCAGTAAAGACATTGTGTATCTCTCTCTCTTCATTTTCACTGGTTTCCGGTCCTGTTTCTTCGTTGGTTTTAACTTTCCTTTTTTTTTTATGTCAGCGTTTTTAACTTTCGAAATTAATTCTTAAGTAAGTTTTTTTTGTGGTCTCTTACATTTAGCCATGGCAATCTTTAGTTCTTCTTTGTAAGGGGATGAAGTAAGAACGAACGTTCGTCTATTGAACCATCCATTAAAAAAAAGGAAAAACTATTAAAATTTGTGAATAATAGCCTACAGGGTGTCGATAAATGATTGTTAAGTTTAAAAGGGGCTTTTTAAATATCTTTTAAACTATCTGTAATGCATAGGACTAAGTGAAAATTCTATGGAGGGGCTAGGTGGCCTTCTCGAGGGGGGGGGGTTTAAATCCACCTGGGTTTATTATCCTTATTCAACTTATTTATCAATATTGTTATAATTGTTCGCACTTGTTTATTTTCACATAAAATTATCTACTATTAGGCCCTATATGTAATTTGTGAAAAATAAATAATATTGTCTATTTTCCCTTTCTCTCTCTCGATCTTTTTCTAGGAGCTAGAGGGGTGCAAGTCCACACCCTGTAAGCCTACCTCTCTCCTTGAACCCATGACTCTTAACAAACTACAGGGAATAAAATGTTTTCTGCTCGGGAATTGACATTTTGTTTTAATACCGCTCTCTTCGACAGAGGCGGTAAACAAAATGTGCACATGTAGACTGTATTATAAAATTCTAATAGGCCTATATCTTCTTCCATCGTGTGTCTTCAACGAAGACCTACGCTTATTTCTATAGCCATACAGGCCACGTAAAACCTCAACAATCATTTACGGACACCCTGTATTATTAATGTTAATTAGCTGGAAGAACGAGAACCTGGAAACAACGCTCTCTTCTTTCTTATATAAGGGTATAAGATATTATTACCCTTCACAGGGATTTTGCCAAATAAATGTTAACACACAAAGCCATCACTGCGAGTTTTTTTTTTTACTTTAGTTTTTCGTGGGAGATTTTTTATTATTAGTAATAAATTTGACACCTACATATTATTATCTAAATCTAGAGTTTTTTAGTCTCTTTTTCTCATAAACAAAAATAGCTCTAGTTTGAGCTACTAATACGTGGGTGTCAAATTTATTTGTAATAAAAAAAGTCCCCTATGAAAAACTCACAAAAAACTCGCCCCGGTGGCTTTGTGTGTTGACCATTATTTGGCAATTGTGTTATCCCTGTGAAGGGTAATAATATCTTGTATCATAATGCAATTAGAGTTCAAATCCGGGCTAATAGCACTGTAAACGAATGGACTCATCACTAAGTCATTGTAGGACAATAGACCTAGAGATTTTCCTTTTCCGAAGAACTCGAAATTTTAAGGCCTGGAGAATCAATCCCCGGACTACAATGAGTAATATATTTTGCGCCGTTGGGAGTCGAACCCGAGGCAACAGCACCCACCGTGAACGTGTTATCATAGAGTCACAGTAGAATATCTTAAAATACAAAAATTAGTTGATATGCATTTTGTTCTATATCTGATATTAATATCTAAACTAGATCTCTTAATGCAACGAATCATTGAAGCTTGATTTTTTTTTTTTGGTTAGGTCATTATAAGTGACGCTGAAGGGAAACGTCTCTACCGGTGTAATGATGAAGAAATTCAGATATGTGAAGATGCTGCTAAGCCCGGCCAGCACTTTGTCCGCTGCGACGAGGTAATGATTATATTAGATTATTATTATTAAATTAGTTTCTAATTTGATTTTCATAATTAATTTTACATTGTAATTTATTTTGAAAACTCTCATTAAATGGAAGTTGAAATAATTCTATTACGTTATTTCCACTCGAGAAGTATCGTGCCAGCGCCAGGTAATTTCTTTGAAATATTATGGCTGGCGCCCAATTAAACATGTAGGAAATAATAATGTAAAGGCAAAATTTGTACAAAGTAATAAATATATAGTTTAATTTTATTTCAATATTTTATGTAGTCATCATACTCGTGGCAAAGCTAACTTGGTACACTGATAAGGCGCAGAGCAGATAATTCTGCCAGTGTGATATAGTTCGCTCTCTATTACATTTAACAGAGTTAATAGAAGATACATTTTGTACATAAAACATTAACATACTGCTCAAATACATAAAACACAGGAACATATATGTAATTAAAATCTGGTATGTATTTATTAATTTTAGGAAAAAGACTCAATATAGCGAGCGATGACGTCATTCGATTGACTGAGCATTCAGAGGACTTGGTTCGCTTGGCGGGAAATGTTGGCAACCGCGTCTTTCTGCATTCCAAATTAGGCGATAAATAGCCTAATAATGTTGAGGGTTAACTCATTTTTCGTCAATTTGTGAATGAATACTTGTTGCACTTGTGAATAGGTCGCCGTAGCTTTAACAGTGTATTAGATTAAGTTTGCCGCGAGTATAGATTCCCATAACAGGGAAATTATGATCCATGATTGTTGCAAACCATGAAGCATGGTTTAAATCACCTGCTGGAATTTATAGTGTTACTAAATTGTAAAATAGAGTGATTTATGGGTAAGATTATTGCAAATAAATGTCTGTTTTCTGAACAATTCCAAACATTAAGAATTTCAGTGTTTTGAGTTTTCTAATATCAAAAAGTTTAGGGGAATTGGGGTTGACAATAACAAGATGGCTATAATAACGTTGTAAGAAGTATATTAATATAATAAATAATTAAGTATAAAATATAAGTTAACAGAAGAATATAAGGAGAATGCGGTTGCCATATAAATATAATATAAATAGAGTAATAGAAGGTTGGCCAACAATTAAATAAATAAATAAAGAATAAATTAAAGGGAAGATAAGACATAATAAATATTATTGCAAAATAAGACAATGTGATGATTTAACCAAATGAATTTTTGTGTATACATATATCCAGATTTAAGTTCAAAGATCGTTTCTTGTAAACAAGCGAGTTTGATTTTATGATTCTTTTCGAATTCTAGTAGTAAGAAAATAATAAAATCTTAGACTTGATAATTTTTTGAGTAACAGAATATTCTGGCATGAAGCAAACATCGTGATAGGCCACAAAAATAAATTTTATTACTTTATTCAATAAAAATTTTATTTCATACTTCATTCGTTATACATTTTATGGAAATGATATATGATGATAAAGTAGAACATGTCTATAAGAGAACCGTCTATTACAAGAATATTTCTATAACGATGTTTTTCCCGGTCCCAGTATGTACAGGGTGTTTATCATGTTCAACCTTGTATACAACGATACAGTCTCTAACTCTTTTAAATATCTTTATAGACACAATTCACTGTACAAGTATTATGTGTAATTAGGAATTATTTATATGATCTGTAGAAAATGTCGTTCCCGAAGTTGAAATAAAATTAATTAAATATGGTCTTATAAAGGCAAAGGAAATGCAGAGGAATATCATCGGGCAAACGAATGAAACTATACAAGGGCACACTTATTATTTAACAATACAATAATAATAATAATAATAATTATTTAATAAAAATATATATGACATTGCCAATTACTGAAAAATTTAACATTTTCGCTAGTATGTGTTTTGACTTTACGAACCATATGAGATAAATTTAGCTGTAATATATTTATTTGATTTTAAATACGGATCTATAAAGTTAGAGAAATTTGTATCCGATATGTCTTTATTATTATTTTTAATTATATTTTGTGGTATTTTACCAACATTTTCTACCTATAATTACCTTTTATTTTTATACGATATTTTTGCATTATTCATTTTGTCCAAATTAAAAAAAATTTTTTTTGTTTTTTCACAGGTTCAGCCCCGCAATTGCCAAATAACATGCAAATATACCTCACCAAATCAGATAAATTTACTTAATTCGCCTGATGGTCAAGAATGCGAATTGGATACACATCAGGGTGGCGTAAGTATATATTTATCTTATGCATTCTGTTTACGTTCACCAGAAACATGTTTTAAGCACGGATACTGAGATGTTAGAAACTGTATTGCGGTTAAAAAACTCTTCCAAGTATAAGTATGTTTGCTCCTCACTTAATCGTGCTGTAATGCACTATTTAAAATTGTATACGTGATAAGTAAAAGCAATAATATTGAGTATTTATTAATAGTAAATGTACGTGTAAAGGATATATGAATTAATTTATAAAATACATTGTTATTGCTTTTATTAATGATTTTATAAAAAAATGTTTTTTATATAAAATAAGCTGTAACAACATTTTTCTGCTTTAGGCATGCTATAAAGGAATTTGCTATTGGTGGTGGCCAAGAGAGGAGGAGGAGGACGAAGAGTAATCTCTTTAAAATAAAAAGATTAAAAGATAAAAAAGTAAAAATTATGAACCAGTTGTGCTTTCTTGAAAATTAATAAGCTGCTATGTATTTTTCTGTAATTTTTGAATTGAAAATATGCGCATTAAAAACATTAAAAAATATAAGGTTTCATTACTAAGTCTTTTACTTTTGCCAAAGTTGAATGATTAAATGACGGGATGGCGAAAAATAATAAAATGGAAATATCTGATGTCAGTGCTATGAATACAGATATTGTAAGACACTTGGGTGTAGAAAAAATTTAAGTATCGAACTATTAGCCGCAGATGAGCAGTATGTTCACGTTTAAAATTCACGATTATAAATTTTTTAATTTTTCTTGTTTCATTGAAACAAGAAATTTGAAAGACATTGGCGTGACTACGTATTTATGGAAACGCATTTTATAAACTGAAGTATGAAGCTGAATTGAATTACAAAATTTCTTCTGAGAAATTTGTTCGACCAGTATAATTTTTCTAAAACTTTATCATACAACTATTCAAATATTTTTCCGTATTTAAAGTAAATGATGTACACGATGATTTATTATAAAGGGTTTTAAAAAGAGTTTTCTAAATATTTGGTTTCAAATGCACCCGTTTTGTTTGGTTTGGAAAGAGGACGTGACATATGGCAATGAAATTCGTGTGAGATGTGAATAAATTATTTGTTATATTTTTATTCCTTCAAAGTTCTTTAATTAGTTTATAATTATTATTTAAACAGTAAAATTTTCTAATTATCTCAAAGATCACAAATGATTGAGACTATCTTATAAAAATTACTATTACAATTTTCAGTACACGATTTCACACGAAATGTCTTTCAACACAACATTAAGGATATTAACGATCACTAAACATGTGATTTACACAATATTTATTTTATTTCTATGTATTATTTTCCCCACAATTTTTAATGCAGAAGCTATACCATATATGTTATGGTACCCAGAGACAGATTATAACTTGCAAAAGAGTATTGTTTAAGAGATGCCCGTATATTGCAAAACGCAATGTGCATGTAAATTACTAAATATACAATTTCTATATGCATTTAAATTACAATTTCAATGCATGTCAATTGCTAAACTAAACAAAATTTAGAATAGTTAATAAAATATTAAGCTGGTAGTAATATCATAACGTAATATAATATAGAAACAAAGGCTTACATATTATATTACTTGCCATACACGACATGGGCAAAAATGTTTTGTCGCTCAGGTCCAAAAAACGTAGTTGATTAATAGAAATCAACGTATTGTCAGAGTATTTATGATCGTGGTGATTGTGTTTAGAGACATTTCGCCATGACGGAAATAAAATTAGTTGTAAAAGGAGGAAAACGTACATCACATTTACAGCGAAACCATTTATACTAATATCACTCATAACGACCATCTCTCTAAAGCAGTTTTTCCCAAACTTTCTTAAATCGCGACCCAATTTTATAGTAACCAAGTAATCCGCGACCCCCTTTTATAGTAACCAAACGTTCTTCGTTCCCCACTCTGTCTGTCGTCGCTACGTTTGCATAATAAAAGCATATTTAACGGAGTAAAGACACAACGTTAAATACAAAATTACATTGTATTAATTATACATGTTACATTTCTTATGTATATTATATATGTTATTATATAGATATAAATTTAAAAACCAGTAGTAGAATATTGTAATGTATGTAGCCATGTTGAAATAAAAAAAGCGTTGATAACGCTTGGTATGAAATTCCCTATTAAAATCATTGCAACTAAAAATATTTGCAGCGACCCCACAGAAACTTGTTCGCGACCATCAGGTTGGTAATTATTGGTCTAAAGAGGCAAAATCATTAAAAGACGTTTGCTTTCCTATTACTGTATTTTATGTATTGAATATACTGCTTATAATGACGCGGTATTGCTTATACATACGGGGCATCTACAAAGTCTGACCCCGGGTCATTTATTCGGAAACGGTTGGCTAGTTGGAAAAATCGGCGAACACATATCACATTTTTTGGGGGCACACTTTTTGAGTGAAAAATTTTTGGTGTGTGACCCCTGAGGGGTTGGGGCGGGGTCAACTTAAAAATTTCTAATGGAAAGG
>QLNU02003225.1:40411539-40427585 GCA_006491805.2 Dysdera silvatica | reverse complement strand
GAACAGGTAAAAAGCAACGAATGAACCGACGGGAGTAGCTAAGACCGAATATATGTAAATGCATACAACACCACTTAAAATGAACACTAATCTACAGGGAAATATCATATTCTATTTATAAATACGATAAAAACATGATCTAAAGATTTATACATGGAGAAATATTTTAGTAATCAGAGAAATAAAAGAAAAAAAAAGCAGCACATATTATGCAAAAATTATTCATATTTTGAGAAGTGAACTGAATGTGCGACCCAAAACGATGAAAGCAAAAAAAGTTTAACAGCCACTTCTGTTAGTAAAAAAAAATGATGTGTGATATATTCTGCAGGTTTTTGTTTGGAGGTTCTTCGCTTTTAACTGTTTTTCACACCTTATAATGATGTATATATCTCCTTTTATGCAAAAGATATACGAAAATTTGGACGAAACATCTTAAGCGTAAAGCTAATTTCAAAATAACTGGCGCATTCTAAAAGTATTGTAGCATGAGGATCACGGACCATGACACCCGAGATAAGGACTATAATGAATTAAACCAGAAATCATTCGTTTGAACGTTAAGCAGGCCTGTTTCGAGGAGGATGGATTACCAGTCCAAGCAGCCGCTGCAGAATAAGAGGACATCAATTTTTAATGAAGTAAATATCATTTGTCAAAATAGCTGTAATTTTCATCTTAACCTGACATTTACCCGTTATAGGTTCTTAAATTCTCATCTGTATAATCTACCAATAAATGAATAGTTTTATGACGACCGTACATTTTCATCCGACTTTCGAAACGACATGCGCTAAAACGAATGGTGGCATCATCCCACCATCCAAGAAAATTCGACACTGTCAACTCAACGACATTTAATTAAATCCGAGAACTCTTGGGGCTCAGCCATGTATTTAAATGTAGCTGGTCATTACTGCGTCGTTCTAAGACGATCATGAGCATAACTTAACAAGTACGTGAGACACCAATCTCCTCACCCCCGTTTACTAAATCATATGCAGGGTGGTTAGTAAAGTCCTTATACACGCAGATAACTGTCTAACGGAGAGAGCTATATGTACGAACGTAATGCATAGGTAAAGGAAAGTGACTATGCGCTACAAGATGAGACTGCGTGCAGCGCCCCTAGCGGAAAAATTCAGAACGTAGATCTGCTATCTCGAAAATTATGTAAGATACGGTAAAAAAGTCAATTACAAAGTTGTTAAGCACCAGCTAATTAGTACGAAACGATTTTTTTTCACCACCTTAATAGGACAAAAATCGTGATTTAGGAAGTTTAAGGGGTACAGGACGCCCCTGCGTGACAGCTTTCCTTTTGTAGCTGCTCACAGAGGGAAGCTTCGGGTAGGGGGCGATACTTTCATTGCATACATAAGACATAGGGCGATTTAGTAAAATCATTATACACGCTGATAACTGTCACACTGCGAGAGATAGATGCATGAATATGATGTATATGTACGTACTGTATGCGTAGTGAAGTGACTATGCGCTACAAGATAAGACTGCGTGCAGCGTACAAATACAAATTTTATTTTCATGCCATTTTTACATTTACCATTCTACTGTATGTATATATGTGGGTTCGATATGGCCACCGTCGGCCACAATACGCGTTTGTATCCGATAAAGCGCTTCTTTTTGAATTCAGCAGCATTGCAGGTATGACGCTTGTACAGGCATTGGTAATGCGACTGCGGACATTGTCCACAGTCGTCAGTTAGGTGTGATAGACCTGTCTTTTGAGATATCCCCAAAGGAAGAAGTCCAATGGGTTAAGGTTCGGCGACCGTGCAATCCAACTCACACTACCACCATAGCCAATAACCTATTTGAACATGTGGGACAAGAATAGTTGTACTTCTGTTAGATGGTGAGGAGGAGGAGGAACGCCGTTATGTTGGAACCACATGGTTCTCCGCTCACTCAATGGAACATCATGCAAAATATCCGATAGTACGCTCTGTAGCAGCTGCAAATATCGACGTCCCGTTAACGGTGTCCCTGTAGAACTCAGGTCCAATGAGTCTGTTGTTCAAAATACCTCGCCATATATTGACAGACCACCGGACCTGATGTCGGACTGGTCGTCTCCATAAAGGATTTTCGAGAGCCCAATAATGTCCGTTGTGTCTATTTAACACCCCGTTGCGGGTGAATTTTGACTCTTCCGTCCAAAGGACGTACACTAAAAAATTCGGCTGCATATCTAAGGTGTTCGTAACGAAGTTTCACCAATTAAAACGTCGCTCAGCATCCCCTGGAACTAGTGACTGCAGCAGTATTCCACGGTAGGGGTGAGCTCCCACTTGCTGCAAGATTTGCCGCACATGGCCGCCTGTTAGGCCACACATCATACCAACTTCTCTTGAACTGCACTGTGGGTAGGTCAGAACATAAGCTAAAACGTCCTCTGGTTGCACACCCTGACTTAAACCTGCTGGGTGACCAGAACGGGAACGAGGTGTAACGCTATCCGTCTTTTTCACATTAGTGATGGTCATTGCAGTCGGATGGGGTCCCAAAATAAAACGTACGGCATATTGTCATGCACTTTGTCTTGCATTACGACCACATTCCCCATATAACAGCACCATCTCGCAATACTCGTTGTTGGAATAATTCGCCATATAATATATAACTACAGACGTTTAACGCACCGTTTCACTTCTCACACTGTCTTACACTCCTTGCCTGGCCACTATTTTATGCTTACCGATAACGTATGACGTAGCGTACACATTTGCATATCATGCGCTTTGTGACGAGATTGTGTGTGCAATGAAAGTATCGCCCCTACCTGAAGCTTCCCCTCTATGCAGAGCTGTACGAAGGGAAAGCTGTCACGCAGGGGCGTCCTGTATCCCTTAAACTTCCTAAATCACGATTTTTGCCCTATTAAGGTGGTGGAAAAAAATCGTTTCGTACTAACTAGCTGGTGCTTAACAACTTTGCAATTGACTTTTCCCCGTATCTTGAATAGTTTTCGAGATAGCAGTTCTAAGTTCTGAATTTTTCCGCTAGGGCACTGTGCTCAATCTCATCTTGTAGCGCACAGTCACTTTACTACACTTATACATTACGTTCATACATATAGCTCTCTCCGTTCGACAGTTATCTGCGTGTATAAGGGCTTTACTAACCACCCTGTATAGAAGCCTTTGATATCATATTTATATTGATATTGATATCAATATCAATATCAATATCATATTTATATTGATCTGTGAATGATTATGACATTATAGTACCGAATACATGGATGTTTGCGTAAATGTGAGTATCCATAGGAAAGAGACATATTTTAAATAAATTGTGTGTATTTTGTGTGTGAAACTTACGCACACCCAAGGATACTGGCTAAATATAGATCTAAAAGAGAGACCCTATTTCGACACTAAGCTGAAGCGATGTCTCTTTTCCTCTTATACTTTCAAAACTCTAGGTTGATGTCAAGTATAGGTATTGGGGATTAATTAATACTCACAAAAACATTTACCTCCAAAAAGTAACAAAACACGTCCCCGTGGTTTGTGTGTTGACCATTATTTGGCAATTGTGTTACCTCTGAGAAGGGTGATGATATTTTAAAACCATCATAATTATGTAGTATTTATGTTTGTGAAATAGACATTCTAAGGTTTTGCTACGAAAGAACGAATTTCGATGATGTTTCATCATGAAAGTACCAAAACTTATTACATCTGCGAAATACATCTTCAGGAACTATATAGGCGGATTTACCGTTGATTATTTACTTATGACCGGGTTTCAAGTAGCTATGTATAACGTGTGTGTTGAATGTGCATAGTATATTGTACGCTGTATGTATGTGTTTATGCACAAACGTATGTGTATATATTATGCAAGCAAATAAATAAAAATTATTGTTATTAGAATGTTTCTCCTCAAGAGTGATATATATTCACAAATTTTCATAAAGAACTTCGGATTTTTGCAATTGTAGTCATCATACTTTTAGGGAACACGAAATTTAAGGGCGATAACTTGTTTG
This sequence comes from Dysdera silvatica, assembly GCA_006491805.2. Lineage (NCBI taxonomy): Eukaryota > Metazoa > Arthropoda > Arachnida > Araneae > Dysderidae > Dysdera > Dysdera silvatica. Next base: position 40,423,564 of record QLNU02003225.1, on the reverse strand, counting down.
CGCCTCCTTTATCCATATTTTTCTAAAACTTTATTTGTTTTACAAGATTGAAAGGTTTTGTTTTTAGCATTATGAACGCACACCAACGACAACAAATGGGTGAAAACTCTTTATTTATTTTGAAAAAATATCCGACATGTAGAAATAGTTTTCCCGTGATCGCGAAGATTGACAAAAACTTCGGTGTGTAAAGATTTACGCTATATGGAAGGTCCATTGTATTTAAATAGTTATACCATATACTAAGAACATACGCGTCGCTCATTAGATTTCGTGTAGACAAATCAGTTTCATTTGGGTCATTACAAGCTAAGAGAGACAATACAGACCCTAAATATTCAAAGAAATATTTATTGTGCTTTACAGTTATGTAAGAATTAACCAAGAAGTTCTTAGTATTAAATCTGGACGTATTAATTCTTAAGTTTTATATTGTGTATCAATCTGAATGACATAACGTAGTTGTCAGAGCTGCCACCACCGAGTCTCATTCAGTTCTGGTATCTATTGGTGGGGCAATTACACACTGAATATAATCCACTCTCAACTCTCCCTGTCTCGCTTATAGACTAATCTATTCAAATGATCCTGAGATTCAAATCATATGAATAGAATTTGATTAAATATTCAGCGAGTTTAGATGCCTTAGTTTCTAGATAGGCAATTACACATAGACATTGCAATTGAGCCTTTGAGAGGAATGTATCACTGCCAGTACTGGTTATGCCTTAGTGTTTGTAACAATTTGCAGCAAGTCGTTGGTAATTGGAACTAATTAGTATTAAAACTGGACCTCTAATGGAAAATTAATATAATCGAACATTTCAATATATATATATATCATATAAAATTAGAAAAAATATAGTAAATAGTACAAAAGTATATTTCTTGTGTAAGGTTGTACAATATCAATGGCATCGATTAGAATTGTTTTCAGAATATCTACCTTACGAGTGGCAATAAATGTACGCGCACCGCATATGACGCTGTTATAAATAGTAAACAAAGAGGACTTGTTTACATTAGTAAGAAAACATTTTTATTAAACCAAATACTCCACTTGAACAATGATTTACAAAAAAAATCAGCATAAACCCTATAACTGGCATCTTGATATATGCCTGGAATCATTCTGCCACTGAAAGGACGATGGCAATAAATTTACTCCCACCCAACTCTCTGCACATGTTGCTTGGCTCAACATGCAAATTTTTGCTGCTTTGTATCTTGCGCAGTCAACAATTTGAAAACGAAGAGCAGTATAAAACCTCGTGTAGTCTCTGTTTTGTTCAAAACTCGAAAAACTGGCAAGAGAAAGGTTAGGACTGCAGATGCGCAATAAGATCCTTCAGAAACGACAAAATGGAGCAGCTATGCGTCAGATTGCTCGGGAATTGTATTTGAACGAGTCTACCGTCAGAACATTTCTTAAACATCACGACAAAACCGGTTTTATCACGTCTGGGTGTAGCAATAGTAGACCGCCTCAACTACTGCTAGGGAAGATTGAATTTTGGGTCGCGTTGTCACGAAACACCGATCTGAAACTTAGGTGGAAGCTTCAGAACAATGGAGCCAACGTATAGATCGAACTGTGTCCCGACGAGTTGCTGCAATAGTCTATATATCATGGTCTATAATCTCTATATATATAACATGGGCTACGGATCATGTAAGGGTAAGCGAAAGCCTATGTTGATGCCAGTTTAGCTAATGAAGCAGTTTGCATAGACTAGAGACCACATGTCCTGGATGGAAGCTCAATGGCGGAAGATGATTTAGTCTGACGAGTCCCCCTTCCCAGTCCTATATGGAAATATCGGGCGGAGAGTCATCCGCCGGCCGAATGAAGGACACGCCAAAAACTGTGTAAAACAAGAAGTAAAGTTCCCAAGCATTGTTCAAGTGTGGGGTGTTTTGGCTATTGTGGCATTGGTGATTTGTTCCCGTATGATGGGACTATCAATGCACAACGCTTCCAAGAAATTTTACATGAACATTATCTGCCTTCCGTTAACCGCCTTCGCCCACAGGGAGATGCTATCTTCCAGCAAGATCTCGCTAACCCGCATACTGCACGCAAAATGACAGCTTGGTTTCGCCAACATCGTCTCCAAGTTCTTGACTGGATCCCAAATTCTCCGGACCTCAACCCAATTTCCTCAAAAAAGAAGTGCGAAAAAATTTCCCCCGAACAAAACATCAACTAATGGCAGTTCTTCGTGAAGCATGGGCCAAAATTCCACAAGAACTTTGTCGTGCCTACGTCAAATCAATGCCTAGACAAATTGCCAACGTGTATGCAGCAAAAGGAGGACCCACAAAGTGATAATTGTATTGCTAATGCTGGGTGCGCGTAAATTTATTGCCACCGTCTTTTCAGAGGTGTAATGATTCCAGGCATATATCAAGATGCCAGTTATAGTGTTTGTGCTGATTTTTTTGTAAACCATAGCTCAAGTGGAGTATTTGGTGTAATAAGTAATAAAGTTTTCTTAATAATGCAAACGAGTCCTCTTATTTTACTATTTATATCAGCGTCGTATGGGGTGAGCGTACATTTATTGCCATGGGTAAGGTATATCGTTTCAATGAAATTGAAAAATATTGATATTATGTTTGTTATAATGAAAGCACTCGATTTCTTCTTGTCTAGAAAGGTTTATATAACTGACGATTTTAAGAAACGACGTTCTTTACCATTGAATTTTCTAGTTCTTTTCAAGAGAAATTTTATTTATAGTAAATAGTATATATCCATTTTAATGTGACTGGTAATCTAGAAAAACTAATTTTTTTATTATGTTCATATTATTCAACTTGTGAGGCAATATGTTCATTTTGATTCATGTCAGTTTCAGGACCATACAAGTCAGTTCGATGACCTACTTCAGTTTCCGGACTGCATTGGTATTTTCAGATCTTATTACTTTAGATCTGATTCATAGAAAAAAATATTTTTACTCCATGTTCTTCTTTTCATTCTAGCTTTACAGTTCCTAGAGGATATAGATCTAACGTTGCATACTGCCTGTAATAACATGCAATAATATAATAACTTTTCTTGCCGGGATGTCTGCGCCTATCTGTTGTCATAGTAGCGAACATTAGACTTCACGTTTGCTGATATCCACTGACGTACGCGAGGGGGGTTGATGGGAGTTGTAACCCCAGTGCGATGAAATTTTGTATGTATGTATATGCATATGAATACATGGAATTGTAGCACTGAAACCCCCATTAAGCCTTTAATCCCACTTATAAACTTTCTGCGTAAGCCTGATACCTAAAGAAATTAATTCACATTTTAATCATCCCCTATTGAAAAAGCTTAAGTTTATTTCCTACAGTAATAAACAAGTGCAGACATAGCGGCGAGAGGAGTTCTTGTCATACCCATATCCAGAGGGGGCTTGTAGGGACCGGCAGCCCCAGAAACTAAATTTTTAATGGGACTTGGCTACGAGGACTTGCATAATGTGATTTTATCGATAAATGCTGTAGAAATTTGTGAACATCCCCGAAATAAAATATTGGTTAAGGTCTTGGTTCTCACGATAGATATATGTGGTTTACATTTTATAATTTAACAAGAAGATAATCTTTATAAATAATACTGTATTTAATTTTAGAATAAAGGTACAAATTTAAAACTTTAAAGCGCATGGATCGCTGAAGATTGATTTTAATTTTCAGCTACTCCTTATTCCTATTAATGATATTATATTTTGTAGTTACCATTGAATTTTATGTAGGTTATTAAGGCCGTCAACTTTATTATAATTTAATATTTATTCAATAATAACAAAAGAATGTGTCTAAGAATCTCCAGGAAATTACTTGAGTTATTTTTGAAATTTTGGACGTTACGCAGAAACGTTAACAAACGCTCGATTTAATACGACAAATGAACTCTATTTAAATTTTTAAAAATGGAAACAACTTTCCCTGATACTATGTTAGCTGCATAACAGATTTGTTTGGAACAGTTTGAAAGAGACAGCTTGGAAGTCTGCCTTGTTGGGAAGATGCTCCTTGCCAGCAAATGGGAAAGTCGATTTATCTGAGAATCTAATTTTTTGTTTCCTCCTGAGTATATAGTTTGAAGGCGATTCTTGCTTTGCCTATATATCCACTCATCTTTTAACAAAAAGCAATTCTATTACTAGAATCAGAAGTGTACCAAAAGATGGCCTTCGCTCTCTGAGCATATTTACGAAAAAGGACCATGCACGAGTGTGCTCAGTGGTCAAACGGAAATCCAGCAATTGTAAGTTCGGACCAACATACGTGTCTGATTAATTTCCTATCTCCTCCGGCTATTATAAAACAACATATAGGTTTAAACTTTAATCGTAATTATTTATGGAAGGAGTACCAGTCAATAATTTTCAACGTTGGAAACGTTCTTACTGAGTTAACACATAAAATTTTCATGATCTTTTTATAAAAGAATTTCCACGCCCTTTGCCAAATTTCTTGTTTAACTTCTCCAAATATCCCCAAATTTTACCAAATAGTTCTAATTTTGACAAATGAAAAAAAACAATGGCATAACGTTGTGGATATTAACTTATTTTTAATTTAATTGGATACTTATTTTTGCTGAGAATTAACAATTAAAAGTGACGCGCAAAATTATTGCGTCACACCAAACATACTTATTTTCTTCTCTCTTAACTAAAAACGCATTCCACTTTCTAAACTTAAAATGCACTTGCACTAGAATTAACAAGGTTTAGTTCTCAAAAGAGCTCTTTTTAGATGGATGCATGTGTGGGGAATTTGAAATAGCAATTTCAGTCCTATCGTGTGCAGTAGTGATAAAGCCTTTATCTATTCGTGCTAAACACCTAGGTTTGAATTCAAATGGTACTGTAGCGTGGTGGTAAGGTAGTGTGTCTCTAATATCAAAACGTGGCATCTGCGGGTTTCCAACGTAAAAGGCAACTAGGCCACCACAACATCATGTTGATTGGAATTCTGGCATGTCATTGACGGCGTAATTAATTGAAGAAACTTCATGCATGGCTTGAAGAAAGAGCAACGTACAAACAGTTTGCAGAAACTTAATGATTTAATAATACTGACTAGGTTATAAGCGGCAACAGAACTTTGAAATGCTTCGTAGCAAATGAAATGTGCCAATAATAACCATCCAACGAAGAATCGTTGTAACATCGTGCTCACTCGGTGAGCCAACAACTTCGAACATTGCATTTAGCAGCAACAAGCGATGAGGGTACGAAAGAGAAGAGAGAGAGTTTATCACAGTATATTACAATTTAAACTATGTTTAGGCATTACCGCCCATGCGCAACGACCAAAAGGTCAAGGTACGTTTGGGATCGCGATTTCAGCTCCAAATGCCGCTGCAGTACAAATACTTTCCATACTCCAGTCATGAGCTCCCTGAGGAGGGTGCAATAAGTGCACTTGCACCCCCTTGGTTTATGAAAAAAGGGAGGAAAAGGACTGAATCCACAAGAAACTATAGTCCAACAACATTATTCAATTGGAATTTTTCCTGGATGTACCCCATTGCATATAATTCTGGGGGTGGCCATGACTACAGTCGATTCCTAGTTCAGGGTTTTTTTCCTAGGGTGACATAGGTTTAAATTCTTGGGAAAACCCAAGATTCTGGCAAATGAATTTAGATATTATTGCACCGGAAGGCAAAACAGGAAATAACAGTTGCAATATATATAAGAAAACTTATATAATCATTGCTGGTGGATATCCCTCCAAATATCAGGATTAATTAAATGTATAATATAGATCCAAATTATCCGACAAAGAAGTTCTTTTTCGTTTTTCAAAAACGCAAATTACAGTAATACTCCTTTTATTTCCGAAACGACAGCATTTCAATCATTCCAACTGCACTCCTCTGAATTGTTTATTGTTTCACTAGCTATAGTCAACAATAGAGTATGACCGTACATGGAAAGTCGAGCGTCAACTCCCGGAAAACAGTAAGGTCAACATTTATATTCCAGCAAAATATATTTGTTTGGTAAAGGAAATTACGCCATTTAAATTTCCCCCCCCCCCCCTTTTACTTCTGATATTTCGTAAATAATTTTTTGTATTTGAATTTTTAAGAAAGTTATCACCTGTTCAGGTCTATATAACAATTTAGTTTATCTTTCTTAGTTAGGTTTAAGCGCATACTTTCATGCACATCTACAACCAATGGCCTACTTCACTTTCAGGACTTGATTTTTATTTTCAAACCTTAATGTATTATCTCTGGCTTATAGAAAATATATATATTTTGCACTATATTCTTCTTTTACCTTTGCAGTTTCTGGAGGATCTCAATCCAACGTTCGTTGCTCACTATTATATTATTTATATTCTTAGTTGGTTTAATCTCTGAAAGGAGAACATGGAGTCTTAAAAAATATATATATCTTCTTTTTTTTCTTTTTGCAATTTTCTTTTTTCCCCCATGTTTGTAAATTTTCTGTATATTTCTTAAAGTGTATACTTCTTAAAGTTTCCACAGTGGTGTTGTTTGACATATCTCCTTTCTTTCTTTGAGATTTTCGGTCGATTTCCTCATTTACTAAAATACGTTTCTTCCTTAGAAACCTGCTTTTCATCTCATCGTAGTTAACCATATTTACGTTATATTAATCTGCTTAAAATATGACATATTTGCTACTATTTATGTGTCACTCTGATCCATCCACCGTAGCATAAATTTCCCTGCCAAGATCTTTCGTAATATCATTACTAGACACAAACCGGTTCCGTTTTGGCAACCGACATTTACGTTTCCTTCCAATTCAATAGCGCTAATGCTTTGCAAGTCCGTATTACACACGCGTTTACACATAATATTATTGAAGTTTAGCTGAAGCGATAGTTAGCAATATACTAGTCCCGCATCTCGAAAATCTGAAGACATATTTATTAACGATTCTCTCTAGCAGGTTTGCAATGCCCTTAAATGGACATCAATCATGATTCAAAGATGCGTGACTATTTGGCACCAGTGTGGAAGTCATTCAACAGTGATTAAGATAGCTCTATACATTGACCGTCATCAGTAATTCAATTATATATATTCTCTACGTATATAAAATATATTCACTATCATATATTTTCTGATTGTAGCAATGCATTCGAGTCTCAATTTATTTACGCATAGGATTGGGGAAATCAAATTACGGACCATGCCGCTTCTGATTATATACTGGTGTCCAAAACGTAAAAATGGACTGCAGTGTGCATTTTACCTGTATATGGAAAATGTTTAATTACTGCAACCAAATGTGGACATATGTATATTTTTAGCATATGAAATTGACAAGACAACAGATAATTATAAATAATGAACATTATTTAATTATATAATAACGCTTATTACATTAGTTTGCATAATAACACTTATTATGTTAAATTTTATAACACTTATTACAATAATGTATAATAGCACATATTGCAATAAATTGTATAATAACGCTTATTACATTCAATTGTATAATACCGCTTATTACATTCAATTGTACAATAAGGCTTATTACATTCAATTGTATAATAAGGCTTATTACATTCAATTGTATAATACCGCTTATTACATTTAATTGCATAATAACGCTTATTACATTCGATTGTATAATAACGCTCATTACATTAAATTGTATAGTAACGCTTATTACATTAAATTGCAATAAGTGTTTTATTTTAAAAAATGAAAATTTCCGAATTATATCTATAGAAAATGGGTGTACAAAGTGTTTACCGGGCTCTAGGCACAAAACCGTCTCAGTCTAAAATGTCTCTATCCCGAACTGTGATACAGCTTTCACAACGTCGAGAGAGGCTTCGTATCAATTAATTCAAGAGTTCCTTTGGAAAATTTTGGACATACTTCTCTTGTAAACGGTTGATAAGGACCTCTTCATTTGTGACAGGTGTTAAGGAGCACCCCTTATGTATGACGATAAGGATCAGAGATCAATAAAGGAAAAAAAAACCAGTGGACCGGTAAACTTGTGGAATTTTTATTCCCATATTATATAAAGGGACAACCATTATTGAGAAAATTTAAAAGTAACAAAATAATGATGAACACTGATTATAAATATATTATGAACGTAAGGACAGCAAAGGTCATCCAGTTCTGAGACCTCCAGTTTTACGATAAACCCTGACCTTCAGTACCAGAGGAACCAAATTCCGGGACAAATATGTTCCAAAATATGGTACTCGCACCCGTAGGGCTGTAAACCTATATTTTTTCGTGGAATTCGAAGTACAACCGGCTATGATGACAACTTTTTTTATTTTTTTGGTTATTTTTATTTGGCCATACTGGAGGGAGGTACTCGAACCTAAATTAACAGTATGCTAGATGAAAGTGTTACCATTGTACAACCTCAGGGCTAGGGGCGGACAGAAACTTTCAATTAGGGTGGTCAAGGTCAGACTTTGCCATGGTCTTGGAATAACCCCATTTAATTCATCATGGAAGTTGGAATTTTTACATTGAAAAAAAAAACAGATTTTGGGGGTTTAAAAAGTGTTTTTGGGAACAGGGGTCATGTCCACTTGACCCCTATGACCCTTGTGTCCGCGCTTGCTCAGGGGCCCCCATTTCATTTTAATATTAAGTATTCATAAATTATACTATTTGGAATTTTCATATTGCTTCCTCTAATTTCCTAATCGATAATTTAACACCTTGTTAAAATCATAATTGTACACAGTGAAGCTTTATATTCGCTTGAAGAGGGAGAGCTTGGTCGTCTCTTATAGCTCAGTGGGAAAAGCATTTGTCCAGCTATTAAGAAGTTGTGGGGTTAGTTCCCACCAGAGATGAGAAATCATTTTTTTTTCTTGAGAGTAATTTCTCATCTGACATAAATTATTTTAAGGAATCGTTTCTGTAACATCTATAGAACATTAAATTACCCTTTACTCTCTCTCTCTCTCTCTCTCTCCCCTATGTGCTATTACAGTATGCATCGGTATACCTAATGCCAACCTGCAACTAGATCTCTAACAAATGTTTTTTTATACGTTACGACAGTTTTTTAATAAAATCCATTTCTAATTTATCTAGTTACTTATTTTGCTTGCATGGGCATTCTAATCGAATTTATTTATCATCGTATATACCTAGGCAAACAATTTTCTCCATTACTTCTGCCATTTCATTATTAATTTTAATATTATTTCCTCCCAAGTTTCTCAATTTCTTCATTTTTATGTCTAAATATCAGTATTTTGCATTTTTACCAGGTACCTTCACCCAGTTTCGGATAAACCGTCTCTCACATTTCTTCATTTCTCGAATGCCAGTTACACTTTTCTATTTTTTAACATAAAATTTGTATCATCTTTAAATAATGTTATGTCCCCTAAAATATGTGTCAAATATTCAAATTATTTAAAATCAGCTATCTTTCGTAAATCCCTTTTAATAATGAATTAATTAAATAAATTGGTTATTCCGTCGAACAATGGGTTAAACATCAGGACTTTTTCTAGCTATAGGGTATTAACAATTGTTTAATATTCCTTCGTGAGAAAAACCAGCTTAAATAAATGTCAATTAAATTTGGCGAAGTAGTTAAAAAATAAGCTATACTTACAATAACCAGCTGTATGCTAATTAGTTAATTAAGGCAAAAAACTAAGCACTTTGGTTATTGCAAAAAAAAAAGACAAATCTGTCATCTTTCGTGGAAAATAAAACATCATCCCAAAGAAATTAGATTTGACACAGAATGCAATTAAAACCAAAGAGGGTGCAGCAACTTAAAGGTATTACAATGTTTTTTCATTTATTAAAATTACAATAATTCCTTCAATAAAAATTTAAAATTTTCAAACAATAGAATAACATTCAATTCAACATATGTTTGTCAAATGACCTTTGCTTTTATCGTCATCATATTTTGATTTATTTCGTCATATTTTTATATGCATATAATCAGGATCCTAGGGTCACATAATAAAAAATATAATAATAATAATAACGAAGATGATGGAACTTATATGGACAACGATTGAATATGATAATGATATAAAATAAAAAACTGTGCAGATATACGGTACATCAAGTTATGTAACCCTCAGATATATATCATCCATCCTTGAAAAATTAATGTTATGTATATTTATACATTTATTCCAGTATTCTGTTTGACAAAATAGTTATCCTTTTTTTGAAAGCCAAGTTGTTACGCAATTCTGGTTACTTAGAATGCTGGTATATCGCAATTTAATTCAATTTCTCATTTTCTCTTCGCAAATAAAAGTAGCGATTTCCCATATAAGTGGATTAACCTGAAATTAAAATTCTTTGACACCCAGAACCAGGGCCGTCCTTAGCTAATGCGGGGCCCGGGATGAAACATATCTTTGTTCGTGGAGGGCCCACACATAAGCGAGCATGAAAACAAAACAAAACATTGGAATGACACGAAATGCGAGATCTGAAGCAAAAATATTTTTGGGGAAATTTTCAATATTACAAAAATTAAAAATTTGAGAATTACGCATCGCCCCTGCTTAAGGGGGGTCCTGCCCAGAACACACTAATATTTCGGTGTCCACTTCAGTAAGAACAATTAACGATAAGAAAAGATGGGAATGATTTGACTCAACCGCCATGGTTTTTGGAACAGGATTGTCTGGGAAAGTGAAAAAGAGTACTGGAAAATTGCGTTGCCAAGTTGAAATGACATGCGCTTGTACATCGCATTAAAATTATCACACTCCGCATCATACAAGCATCATTACAGCCTACTCTAGATTTTCGTAAGTGCAATAGGCTGCATTAAACGCGACACGTCACCATGATAACAATGCCCTTGATATCTTGAAGTCTGTTAGTTCAATATGGAATTGGTTTCTTCCATTGTATTTATTTAATAGAAATTAAAATATTTTTATTTATGTATTTGAAATGATGTTGGTATTCATTATTAAAATGTATTACATTTGACTCGAATTTTGATTCACCAGTAAGCTGACCATCCCAACCGTAAGAATAATTTGTGAGCTTAAATTACATAAATTTCTTGATTAATTTCAATCATACTTAAATATAATTATGGCATATATATATATATTAGAGATAATTCTATAGCAAAGATTTTGGATCTGTTAAAATATAAGAGATATGTTGAAATTTATAAGTCGTCGAACTATGTCAAAAATCGGTGACTTTAATTGACTTAATGATAGATGCCACATGTGCATAATTTATGGAGTTAACGTGATGCCAACGACTACAATAAAAGTAATTAATTACGCAGTGATTAATATTATACTGTGTAATGACGCATCAATTAGTAAAAGTTATTAGCAAAGATCGTTATTGATACAGTGAAATAGAAAATGGTATTAGTAACTATTAATACAATGATACACTAATTGATAATTCAGGGATACACTAATTGGAAGTTGAGTGATACAATAATTGTAATTCAGGGATACACTAATTGGAAGTTGAGTGATACAATAATTGGTTACTCAAGGATAAAGGTTGGTAAATTAGAGATAGAATTATTGGTAACTCAATGATAGGATGATTGGTAAATTAGGATAGAATGGTTGGTTAGTGATGAAGTGCTTGGTATTAAGTGATAGAATAGTTGATAATTCAGTGATAGAATGATTGGTAATTTAGTGACAGAATGGTTGGTAAATCAGTTATAGAATGATTGGTAATTCAGTGATGGAATGATTCTTAATTCAGTGATGGAATGATTGGTGATTCAGTGATAGAATGGGTGATAATTCAGCGATACAATTAATAACACATAATAATAAGTAAAAGATTAATACACTGATTAGTATTACAATAGTTAGTAATGCAATATATATATATATATATCTGCATTAAAGAAACTACTTTTATTAATAGTCGCTACAAATGCTTTCATGAAACTGATTTGATCGTGTTTGACGACAAAGAAATGTGCAGTAACTTTGGATTATTATCACTTACCTAATTTCTTTCCTTACCATTTATTTATAAGCACACCACTAGTAACGA
>QLNU02003225.1:40395956-40411439 GCA_006491805.2 Dysdera silvatica | reverse complement strand
GGGTAATAATATCTTACAAAATATGTTTTTTCTACGAATTTTTGTTTGCCACCTTCAATTTATATACTAATTTTGATTGTGGATTCTCCTTCATAGGATATATATATAAAATTTGATTTTTTATATAATCGTGTTAAGTGTTAATAGCTCTTACTTTCTGCAAAATGATTTTTTTATAAATAAAGCACATCGAGAGTTAAAGAGCAAAATATGTACCTCTCCCATTGAAATAACATTGAATGTAACTTTATAACAAACAGTTATTTTGACACTGGCGTAAGGTTTAAAAACACGACGTTTCGGGAGCCAACTGCTCCCTTTGTCAAGTGAAGGCAGAATGAAGAGTTCGTGAAAGTCCTAAGCTTATATACCCGCATGTTGGGAATCCCCATCTGACGCCATCTGGTGCGGAACAATAATTCCAACTGGAAACCCTCGCCCGGAAAACAACCATCATTCGACGACGTCAGATAATCACCCCAAATAGAGGTTTGGCAAAAATCCTGTAAGGTTCTGGTAGAGGTTTTGCGATGTTTATTGCACGACTCCTCAAACCGTAGGTTTCCCATGATTCCAGAAAAAGTCTACTCCCCAGATTCGTCACATTCTGATGTAATATTTTCATCGAATGCCAATCTGGTTCGTGACCCTCCCTGAAGACATGTTCAGCCAACTGGTTTGAATCGTCTCCCCTAGCTACCGCACGCATATGCTCCTTCCCTCGTAGACGTATCGATCTTCCCGTCTGTCCAACATACACCTTGTCACAGTCTCCACGGTATTTTGAGGTATGCTTAGTTACTTTCCTTCCTCGGGGACTGATCCTTAACTTTAAGTAATTGATCACGCAGGGTGTAGACAGGTTTGTAGTAGGTCTTAACATTCACACGACTGAGAATTCGAGACAGCTTTTCTGAGACACCCGCCACATATGGCAAAACCACTGATGTCTTCCTAGTCTCATCCTCTACATTCCTGTTTCCACCACTAACACCACATTGGTTACGAGCGATAAATTTAGTCGGGTAACCGTTCTTTTTCAACACGCTTTTGTTGCGTCGTAATTCAACATTGCGAAGGTCATCATTACAACAATGTGTAAAGGCTCGTCGGTGCAAGGCTCTAATGACAGATGCTTTGTGTGATGCCGGGTGATGAGAACGAAAGTCAAGATACCTATCAGTATGTGTTGGTTTCCTAAACACCGTAGTCAACAGTCGCCCATCCACATCTCTATTTATCCGAACATCTAAGAAGGGTAATGAACCGCTATCTTCTTCTTCTAATGTAAATTGAATATGAGGGTTCAAGCTGTTCAAATAGAGATGAAAATCAGTAACTGAAGACCTTGGTAGGATAACGAAAGTATCATCGACGTATTGCTTCCACACCTTGACACAGTAAATTCACTCATCTAAAGCACTGTTTTCAAATGCCTCGTATGATGAGTTGATGGGTGCCCTGTGCGTTGTTCATTCTCGACGATCTCTCTTCCTTCTTTGAACGTTTTGTGTTACCTAAACACTTGTATTTTCGATAAAGAATCCTTCCAGTAAACTGTCTATATGATAGCAAGCGTCTCGATCGAGGATTTATTAAGTTTAACATAAATCTCTACTGCGTATCACTGCTCGACACTCCTCTATATTTTGACAGTTACGAGGCTCACAAGCAGCTGTTCATTTCACAAGTGATCTGCAAAAGCTCGGGGACAACCGACGAGAAATCGATCATTTACCTAACATTTCCCACCAAACGTGATGCCCCGAGACTATGCTACCGCCCTATGAGAAACAGTATCATTATTTTCCGGACAGACCTTGTATATTTAAAAAGAGCTGGATAACCGCAAATGGTTCAACTATTTTTTTTATTATTATTATCTTTAGTTTTTCTTTCTTCAATATTGTTTTCAACTTTTTGAACGACCGCGTATAGAACTTAGGCATGTATTAAATAAAATATAAAAAAAATAGAAAAGCATATATGTGCAGTGTGTTTCAATCGTCTAAAGCCAACAGCGCAGTCCTCAATTTCTCTCATCCCTGTTGAGATTCCCCTGATAAAGCAGAAGCATCGATGCGCATGCGCTTCTCCAAGGTTATTTATTGAATCAAATCGTGACATAATGATTACGAAACCCATCTGCGATTGGGGAGAGCCCTGTGTATGTGTTAGTACTGCTTCGTTACTCCTTATGTTCTATTTATTTGTCTTGGTTTTATGACTTTTCTTTTCCTAGATGTGTAGAACGTGCCAATTGAGCAAACGTTACGTTTTGATTTTTGAAAGTTGTTTTAAAACTGTAAATTCATAAAAATGCTTTTTTTATTATGCGATATTTTAATTAACTGACAATTTAAATTATCTATATAAAGAAGTAGCTATTTTGTATTCTTCCTCAATACAGCCTTCCCGTTCCGAACACTTTTTTTCAAAATCTCAAATATGAAATAAATTTTAATTAAAACAGAGATTTCGACTTCGTGTTTTTTTCAAATCATTCGGCGTTTTTACGGTTTCCAGAAAAATGCAAAACCGGAGTTTGTCTGCATGTGAATTATGACTTATTTAAAATTATCAGATTAGACCATTTTCTCATACGTTTGTAATCACTATTTAAAAGTGATCCATGATGCCATAAACGATGAAAAAAAATGTTTGCACTGTATATGTGTAGAAAATAATTGTTGTGCAGTCCTACACCTTTCCTTATAATTTGCAATATAGGCCTGAGGATGGTGCAATAGAGTGCTCAGATCTTTCTTCAATATACATAGATTCTTTAGATGATGTGCCTCGGAAATTTCTAGTTAGACAGTTCGTAGGCACAACATTTTTAAATAACCTATATTTGTTCGATGTGTCTTTTCTCTGTCGCCTGCTGTCCGTACTCCATGTAAGCGTTTGGGCCAATATAAAATATTTTCAGATTTCTGTGCAGTGTGGTTGGTATTTGGTCTGTGGTTGACAAATTTATAAGGACAATATCAACTCTTTCCGTAAAAAACGCTTCATGTTCTTATTTTCTTTTCTAAAGTCTTGATATTTGGTCATTTTTGTTCTGTATGTGTGATTTGTTATTACCATCACAGTCGCCGCTTGGGTAAGAGGTGCCTTTGTGCAAAGTTGGATTTCAGCTCCCCTATAAAGTTGAATTTATAAATTGAAATTAGGTTAATTTCAAAAAATCTTTATTTCTTTAATACGTATATATATATTATACACGTATATAATATAAAATTTTTTGTAACTTTGGATTTAATTATTTATTTTATAATTTATCTTAATGCATTGATTGAAGGATTAGTCTTACTCGTCTTGAAATGGCGCCCCTCCAAATCAGGCGCCGTTGTGCGGGGCACAACTTGCACATCCGCACGCCGCAGCCCGGCTTATTATCACTCGAAAAGGGGGATAGAACGTTAACAAGTGGTGGGATTGCTCGCTTCATACACCTTACGAACCTTGTAAATGTAAAAGAAAAGTTTATAATAATTAATAATAAAAATATAAAATAATAAAAATGAAAAAAGTTATAATAATAAATAAAGTTATAATATTGCACGCTGTGCATTCAGAAAATGGATATAACAGTTTTGATGAACCTTGTAGCACCAATCAAATACATTGTCATCGAAAGCAAGATACTATAGTATTAAACGGTTATTTCAGCTGTTATAGAAATCAAACTAGTATAACGCTAACCAGCTATTTTAATAATTGTCACAAGTTTCTAATCGATAATTATTTACCATAATAGTTTCCATCCATCATGTTTAATAGCCATCACGTGCTGTTGTGGAACAGCACACTAAAGAAGTAGCACGAAACAATGAGAAACCATTTGCATATACTTAACTAATAGACGTAAAAACACGCCTATGAAAATAATGATCAGCTTTTGTTAAAAAGCTAGTTTTCTGGCACAGAGACGGCTATTTTCAATCCGGGTCTATTAACTGAACTTTCCGTTGGGAAAATTTTATTTAATAGGCCGTACAGAAAAAGAGTCCTGCACTTTATGTTAATTTTCAGTGATTAATGACTTTGTTTTCGATTAATCTTAATTCTGTGGAAAGAAAAAAATTTAATATTCCAAATTAATTACTGGCTAGTCTGAGAAAATTTTTTGGCTGAAAAATATTTTCAATATCTTAAGGAAAATTAATTGAAGTGACTGAAATTGGCCACGGTCTATTTTCGGACAAAGACAAGCTGTTTGTCGGTTGAATGTATTTATTACATGCGTCGCAACGCAATTGCAATAATTTTTTGAAAACTTTTTAAAAACATTTTCCAAGAAAACTATTTGAGCAATTTTAATTGTAAATACAAGGACATTAATCCATTGATTATGGCGAAATGTAATGATTATTATTCTAATAACTAGCTGTAAGGTGATTGATATTGATTAGTGATTAATAAAAATGAAATTGACTAAATAGTTGGATGTGTTGTTGATTATTATCAATAAAAAACGTACATTATTAAGAACAAAAATGTTGATCCATTATTAATAATAAAATAAATTTTAATTCACTATTAATAATAGAAACTTTTGATTCATTATTAATAATAGAAAAATGTTTGATATATTATTAATAAAAAACGTTGGTTCATTATTAGTAATGGAAAACGTTAATTCATTATGAATAATAGAAAACTTTTTGATTCATTATTGATAGAAAATGTTGATTCATTATGAATAATATAAAACGTTGATTACTTATTCGACTAAATAATATTAGTGACATGGTTTAATAATTAGAGATATAGTGATTAAAAAGAAAGTAATTAATGATTAATGGCACACTCATTGTTGATTAGCAACAGACTGAATAATGAGTGATAACGCAATGATATGTGAATAATAACATAGTCATTAGTCACTTATTATTATATTTTTCATTATTCATGGATCACCAGTTACAATTATTGATGACTAATGAGAAATATATTAGTGACACGGAGATAACGGATTAAAAGTACTCTAATTAGTGGTTAATAACAATAATAATTAACGACAATAATAAGTTGGAGTAATGTAGTGACGTAGTGTATGTGTGTGGCACACTGCTATTCATTTTTGTTTGCTTTCAGAGCATAAAGGCAGGAAAGGTCATAGTGCGTCCGAGATTATAAATTTTCCAAGGAATTCGAATCTCTGCCGTCAAAACAATTAAACCCCGGGGTACAATGCGCAAATAAATAGCACGTATTCAATGACAACTCTGGGAGTCAAATCCAGATAAACGACACTACAGACGAATACACATTCGTTTTAGTCCTCGTAGTTAATACCAAATCGTCAAAAGGTAATGGACTTACATTTTCACAAGGAATCCGAACCTCGTAGGACCCAGGGTACAAAACCCCTGACCACAAAAAGTCAGCAAGTTTTTTTTTCTTTTTTTAACCATTGGCACTTGAACCTGGATTAACGAGACGCGAACGCGTTACCAATGAGCCACCGTAGAGCCTATTTAGTTTATTGTAGTGCAGCAATTAGTAATAGTAATAGTGAATGATACACTAGGTTAATTATTATATATTAACATGGTTATAGTAATTTGTGATTAGTTGGATGGTGATTGGTGCCACAGTGGTTAGTAAAGCAGTAATTAATAATGGAATAGCAATTAAGGAATTTTTTTAGAGCTAGTTAGCATTATATTGATTAGGGCCAGAATTAGGGCCGGATAGGCGAAGGGGCACACAAGGCAACTTCTAGGAGGCGAGAGCAGGGAGCTCTAAACTAATTTTTTTAAAGCTCGAAACTGTTGAAAAGATATTTTATATGCATTACAAATAAATTTGACACCAACGTATTAGTAGCTCAAACTAGAGCTATTTTTGTTTGGGAGAAAAAGAGACGCCGTCCTCATCTCGGATTCGAACCAGGGTCCCCACGTTGAGCCCGCGGTGTCTTGACCTACTAGACGAATGAGAACAAGAAAAAACGCTTTTTTCTCCGTATATTAAGTTGTAAGATATTATTACCCTTCACAGGGATAACACAATTGCCAAATATTGGTCAACACACAAAGCCACCGGGGCGAGATTTTTGTGAGTTTTTCGTGGGGGAATTTATTATACAATAATTTTTGCCACCCACATTTATATAGCTAAAACTGGAGTTATTTTTTATATTTGGAGAAAAAGAGGCGCCGTCCTCGTACTGGATTCGAATCAGCGTCCTCGCGTCGAGCCCGCGGCATCTTGACCAAATAGACGAATGAGGACAAGAACAAACGCATTTTTCTCCGTATATAAGGATGTAAGATATTATTACCCTTCACAGGGATAACACAATTGCCAAATAATTAAAAAAACTCACAAAAATCTCGCCCCGGAGGCTTTGTGTGTTGACCATATTTGGCAATTGTGTTATCCCTGTGAAGGGTAATAATATCCTACAACTTAATATATGGAGAAAAGAGCGTCTGTTCTTGTTCTCATTTGTCTAGTAGGTTAAGACACCGCGGGCTAATTGCGGGGATATTGGTTCGAATCCGGGATGAGGACGGCGTCTCTTTTTCTCCTAAACAAAAATAGCTCTAGTTTGAGCTACTAATACGTGGGTGTCAAATTTATTTGTAATAAAAAATCCCCCACGAAAAACTCACAAAAATCTCGCCCCGATGGATTTGTGTGTTGACCAATATTTGGCAATTGTGTTATCCCTGTGAAGGGTAATAATATCTTACAAGGTATTTTATAATAAAAATATACGATGTACATAAGTTTAATGTTTGTATAGGTATAAATTATTCTTGAATAGGACAACGTGATTTTCGCAAAATCAGTCTGCGAAGCTTAGGAATCGACAGCTTAATATCCAAACGAATATTAGTTCTTATATACTATTAGTTTATATAATATTATTAGTTCGAATAAATATGTGAAAAATCGCCCTAATATATAGAAGTTAAGAGCCTGCTACTAGGGATTTTTTATTCAATAAAGCTCTTTTTCTGTAAGGAAGGAAGGAAGGAAGCGGGTGGAAATGGAACTTGTGACATGTGGGGTAGCAATTTTCCAAATATGCTACTAAATACAGTGAATTGTCACAATGATGTTAATAACACTATGATTAGTGAATATTTATTTTTAAGTAAATTAATCCTTATATTTTAAGGTAAAAACGAAGTAAGGTTATGTTCATATCTTGCCATATAGAGCACATTTCATAAAATATAGAGTACATTATATAGAAAATATAGAGTATACATAGTACATAATATAGGGTATATTTTATAGAGTATATAGAGTATATATGGTGTACATTATATAGAGCACATAGAGTTATTAACTAGAGAGATTTATTAATTAGATAGAGAGATTTATTAATTAGATAGAGAGATTTATTAACTAGAGTATGTAGAGTACGTTTTATGGAGTATATAGAGTACGTTTTATGGAGTATATAGAGTACGTTTTATGGAGTATATAGAGTATGTTAGATTACATTACCTAGAGTATATAGAGAGCACAATGCTGTGGAGAGTCCATAAGCATAGCAATTGACAGCGGCAAATCAATTACACTCCAATGGATCCCAAACCACTGGCTTGTGTTTGGTAATAAAAAGATAGACAAATTTGCAAATCTTTAAGAATTTTTGAAATAACCTAATCTTTGAATTGAACACCAAATAGTTAAAAAAAAATTTATCAACAATGGATTAAGGACACCAATGGACGAAAGACTAGAAAATAGCGTTGGAAAAAATCATGATATTGGTGGTTTATGATTAGTGTCGTAAACAGCACGTGTCAATAACTCACTGTCCATGTGTATTCCAGGGACTAACGCCTATGACCCATTATGTGCCGAATCTTTTTAATTCCCCTTGTCAATTAATAAGGTTTATTTTGAGTGAAATATACATTTGGTTTGTTTTTGTTTCTGATATATAGGAATGGATTTACTCTGCCTTGGAGCTAACCGACTAACTGCTCACCATACCGAGAAGTGTAGTTCACTAGGTCTTAATAGCAGTGCCGGATTAACGCATTGGGTTTAGGGGTTGCAACAAAGGGGCCTCCAGAGACGTATTCTCGTGTATGGTTCCTTTGAGTCCCCGTTATGATCCTTTTGAACTATTTTACTGGGGGCCTCACAATACCAGTAGCCCAAAGGCCTCAAAAACTTGAATCCGCCACTGCTTAAGTGGTTTGGATTCCTCGGAAAAATCTTGGTCCTGATGTAGCATGACCATTGCTGTCCTTGCTTTGTATAACTTAAACAAGTCCGAGTATTAAGTAGTGGAGGCGAAGACATTGGTTTAGTCGCTTAACTTTCTAGGCCCGTGCTGGCCTAGGAATGATCGCTAGAATCCTATTATCGCTAAGACAGACATACGCCACATGACGTTCTAGATTACTAGATTTACAGTCTTTTTTTTCCTGATTGTTAAAGCAATATAATAGTTTGATATAAAGTTTAATTTGACATCGGTGATCATGTTATACTTCGACAATGAATCAGCTAAGCCTCCGATGGTTACGGATTTGTATTATCAAATCTCTCTCTATTTTTTAGCAAGAATAATGCGGAGTAAGTTTACACTGGGGCATACTTCAGGGTTTCTTATACAATCCTTATACAATTTATTATTCAGCTTCGTATTCAATGTAATAGGCTAGCTTATATTCGTTATTTTCAATAGATGTAATTATACTTTTGCGTTTATACTTTAACTCTCTTATTTACCTTTATTAGGAATGTTTATTACGACGATTTATCAGGAACACTTATTAGGAATATTTGTTATAGACAGTTATTGGGAATGTTTGTTTACAGTTATTATAAACATTTATGAGCGTTGTTGGAACATTCATTTCGAAGTATTTTTATGAATATTTATTCGAAACAACTGCTAGGATCATTTATTCGGGACAACTATTAGAAATATCCATTGGGTATCGAGCAAAAGCCTTGGAGGGAAACGAAGTACATGTAAAGAGCAACTTAGTGGTTTTCCGGCAATTTCTCATCGCTAAGATCGCAATATGGATGGATTCAAATATATACGAATGAGCACTGTTCAAAATTGAAAACTGTTGTATAACCGAATCGTTGCAAAGAAAGGTAATAATGTACCTATCTTACACCGCAAGATACTTCACATGAACTACTAAGGTACACTTATTGGACAGCATGTTCGTCCTACCGTAAAATGGCAACCCGGTATCCATCAGTAAATGTGCTGTGCTTGTACGCATCTCTCCACAAGGAATTTCCTTCTACAACGCCAAAAGGATACAGAAATCTTGAGCTGGAAATGAAAGTTATCGTCAAACACCCATTGGTTTACATAATTTGAATGAATTTTCTTCAACCCAATAACGAAAAATGACATAAACAGACTGACGGAACATGTCATTTTCAAGTCGGCAATGATAGCTGATCGATTCATCTGTCATCAAGGATTGGAGATGTGGTGGGTGGGGATTTGTTTAAAGTTCCCAGTCAACTAATCATTCCAATGGAAGCCCTGTCAATTATTTCTCTTATCGACAGTTCAATAAACCTATCACTAATCAAATATTTTAACTGTCTCTCAATTGAAAAATCCCCATGGATAATACAACGATTTATTTTCTAGTTGTGGACAGCTGAAAACAATCGAAAACAAAAACATTTTCCTACAATGTAAAATAAATAATGAAAAGTATTTATATAAGTGCATACACACTTGACAAATGCATCATAAATTTGATAATAATAATCATGAAGCAAATGCATCATAAATTTGATAATAATAATTTTTATTCTATGGTTTTGTTAAGTCTCAAGCACTATTTCAAATGGCCCCAAACATAATCATGTGACGTAAACTATACTTGATTTCTTTAATTTTACTTGCATGAGTTTTTGGAGTAACGCATAAATTAAAAATTACTGCAAATTTATGAAATGCTGTATGCTTAAAAGGACAAGAGGAAATGAAAATGAAGTAACCTTTTAGATGAAATATAAACAAACTCTGAAGATATTATTGTTGCAGTGAAAAGCCGTAAATGGCAATAGATACCCACAGCCTAAGTAGGCCTGGTTAACCCTCTAACTGCTTATCCCGCGATTTCCACGGGCAACATGAAAGTAACAAAATTTTCTTTTCAAGCGATTTTCCTGGGTATGAAATTTTTCCATCTTTCATCTCTCATCATCTTTGGTTACAAAAATGTGCTACATATTTTAACTCTCAATTACATGTAGATTTGAAATATTGAATAAAAAGAAATATGCAGTTTTTGAAGAGATTGTTATAAAAAAAAAAAAAAATTGAGCAGTCAGTTTGTTAAAACTAGGAGAAAACGAAATTCTCAACTGAACATCAGAAGACAATTCAAGACTGATTAAATATTCTTAGGTAAAAAGCCTAAATTCGAGACCATGTAGATATATGCATAAAAGATCTATGCACACGTTGGAGAATTTTTTTATTTATCAATATACTCTATTAATTCAGTTTTTTTGTAGTGAGTATATTGCACCTAGTTTCCAGTACCAGAAATTTCTGAGAAAAGGGCAATTTTACCAAATACTAATTATTTATTTGCTAATTAGATACGTCATTAGCAGCAATTTTTAAACGTAACTTCGAACTTGAAGTCGGAATTTTTTTTTTCCTCATAGCCGATGATGAAAATTAGAGAGATATGACTCTGTTGCTAAGAAATGAGTCAGAACTTAACGGTGATTGTTATTAAATTGTATCATTTTGCTGTGCCACAGCACTGAGGTGGCACAGAGGTAACGCGTTCGCCAAGTGTGCCGTAAAGCTCCTTGGGAAACTTTATATCCGGGAACAGCTTTACCTGTACTGTTTTTGGGCAGTAAAATCACGCAAAAAAACTGAAAATTCACAATGGACTGAGCGTATAACAGTTATACAAGGGGAAAATTTTTCTCTCCCATTCATACCCATGGGCGGATATACTGTTTTGCCGCCCTATGTTACTTTTTTGCCGCCCCAGGCTACTTTTTTGTCTCCCTAGGCTACTTTTTGGCCGCTCCTAGGCTATGCTTCTTACTGTCCTTAGGCTACTTTTCTTCTCGTCCGTAGCCTACTTTTTGCTGCCTTTTCCTACTCATACACCGCCCTCCAATCAGTGGTAGGAACATAAAAATTGTTACATTCAATATACGCCAAAAAATTTTGTATTGACAGTAAAAATGTTGAAAAACAAACTCATAAATTGAAACGTAAACATTAAACAATATTAACTTATATTGAAGTATTATCTCTTCTTGGTATATAATAAATCAAATTCAATTTTATTGAAATAAATTTTAATTTTAGCAAAAAATACAAGGGCCTATCAAGCACTGGAATTTAAATGGAAAGCATGACGTCTAGCTTTCTTCTCGGCAAAACATCTGATTATATCATTATATGGTATTGATTTTTTTTTATACCAGACTCCATACACGTAATTTTACCTCCCTAGTTTATAGCCTATTGGGAAATACGACAATGCCCTTACCACGTATATCAAACCAGCAAATATTTACAAAGAAAACTTACTTTAACATATTTAAAATTTAGTGTACTAATACGATGAATCACTGTACAGAGACTATGATTAACGATAAAATCAAGACCAACAAAGTAGAAGTTAATGCAAAAAGGTTGTCGTTTTCCAAACCGGACATACGCCTAACTGAAATACAATATGATCTCCTTCAAATGGTCCATTGGTATTTTTGATCGTAATCATACTTAAAATTACTGAGCACAGATGCACCGAAAATAAGCTTTCATGTATTTAAATTATATGACAGTGCGAAAATAAAAGTTATTTAAATTATTCAAAATTACAGAACCTCAAATATACAGAAGAATGTTGCATATGTTATTTCCCCTTTTATATTTAAATATAGAGTCAGGGGTACAAATAAAGAATGAAATTACTTTGTACCCACGTAAATTACAGAGATAAAAGTTATATGTAAGTAATTGAATTCATAAAAATGTGCTGTTTAAGAAAAGACATCTAATGCGACATATTAAAATATAATTATTTTAAAATTAATTTAAGTAATTTGCACAAGTTAATCGCGTCCAAGTTACTAATTATCTGTTTAAATTTAATTAGCTTTTGTAAGCGAAAATAATTTAAAATCTTTGCGATGACAGAAAATTTTCTATGATGATAACATCAGCAATAATTGTTAGGTTCAACAGCGAACCACGTGCAAGTGGAGTCAGCCTTTTTATTTCGATCATTTATTCCGAATCCTCATTAAAATTTCTTAAGAGAAGTCCTTTGTTTACTACTAATAGGTTCCATTGTTTTAATTATTACTAATTAAAATGCAAATTTGAATTTGCATTTTAATTGTGTGTTAAACTTATTGTTTATACGATGGAAGCTCGTTAAAACAAATTTGTTTTTATGAATTTAATTAATTTTATTGTCCTGAGTTAAGAAATAATATTTAAATATTTTTCTAAGATCTAGCATAAATTGATTAACCAATTAGTATTCACATAAAAAGGTTAAACACTGGTAAAATAGCAATGAAAAAGATCACTCAAGCTTTCGGACGCATCAGCAGCAGTCCTTCATCAGGAGTAATGACGATGTTATGTTTCTGTCTCTTTTTTATACTTGAAATTTCTGGAAAACCCTTCATCAGAGTAGTCCCGCAGAATGGGAAAACCCAATGAGAACCAATGGGAGGCCTCCAATAGAATCATGGAAGAACCCCAATAGGGACCAATGAGAAACCCACACTGCGGGTTACCTAATTTGGGGATGTCTCATA
Organism: Dysdera silvatica; assembly: GCA_006491805.2. Classification (NCBI taxonomy): domain Eukaryota; kingdom Metazoa; phylum Arthropoda; class Arachnida; order Araneae; family Dysderidae; genus Dysdera; species Dysdera silvatica. Next base: position 40,398,656 of record QLNU02003225.1, on the reverse strand, counting down.
CATTTCAGAGTAAGAGTTGTTTATAAGTTTCTGGAAGTGGTTGTGATGTATTAATGGCTTTCCCGTGTAGTTTGTAAGTTTCCCAAGATTCTAAGAAGAGTCTACTATTCTTGTTTGTGATGTGACGGTGTAGTATTTTTGTTGAGTCCCAGTCGGGTTCGTGTCCGTGTTGTAAAGCGTGTTCTGCCAGACGTGAGGCTATGTCTCCTTTCGCGAGTGCTTGTTTGTGTTCTTTTTTTCTTGTTTTGATCATTCTTTTTGTTTGTCCTATGTAATGTTTGTTGCAGTCTTTGCATGGTATTTGGTATATTGCGCCTGTGAGATCTTCTGGTGGAACTGGGTCTTTAACTTTTGTAAGTTGTTTGCGAAGTGTTGTGACAGGGGAATAGAATGTTTGGATATTTGCCTCTTTAAGGATGCGAGAGATTGTTTCGGAAATGCCGTGAATATATGGAATAGATATGCGGGTGTGAGATGTATTGTTTAAAGATGTACTATTGGGTCTACAGTTTCTGAGAATGAATCGTTTAGGGTATCCATTATTTTTAAGTGCCGTGTGTATGTGTTTTGTTTCTGTGTTTGAAAGTGTTTCATTACTGCAGTGAGAATTCGCTCTAAGACTTAATGTTTTAACAACGGAAGCTTTGTGGCATGTTGGATGATGCGATTTAAAATCGAGATATCTGTCTGTATGTGTGGGTTTACGGTAAACTGAGGTGAAGATTGAGTTATCGTGAGATCTGTGTACAAGAACGTCTAGGAAAGGGAGTTTATTGTTCTGTTCTGTTTCGTATGTGAATTTTATATGTGAGTTTAAGTTATTAAGGTAATGGAAGAAGCTTTGGAGTGTATTAGTTTTAAGTACAACAAACGTGTCGTCGACGTATCTTTTCCAGAATTTAATGTTAAAATTCAGTGAAGACAAAGCAGTTTCCTCAAATGACTCCATAACCAAGTTAGCTACAACACTTGAGACCGGAGATCCCATGGCAGTGCCAAAAACTTGTCTATAGATAGAACCATTTGAGGAGAACACAGCAGAGTCCAGACAAAATTTCAACAATGTGCAGATGTCGTGAGGTGTTAGTGAAGTGCGTTCATGTAGTGTTGTGTCATTTTGGAGGCGTGTAAGTGCGGTGTCGATTGCAAGTGATGTGGGAATGCAAGTGAAGAGAGAAATTACATCGAATGAGACCATGAGGTCGTCGTCGTCAAGTTGTAGGTTATTTAAAGAGGTGCAGAAGGATTGGCTAGTAGAAACAGTGTAGTCGTTATTACCGATTGTAGGAGAGAGTAGACGTGCAAGATATTTTGATAGGTTATATGTAGGAGAGCTGCAAAAACTAACTATAGTTTTAAGAGGAATATTTTGTTTATGAATTTTAGGTAATCCGTAGAAGGATGGTAAGCGGCCGGAAGTGCATTTTAAAGAGTCGTAGAGATTAAATGTAAGTTTTTTAGATTTATAGAGTTTTAGAAGGAGAGAGTTCATTTTGGATTGAATTGTTTGTGTAGGGTCTTTTGTGATGCAGGTGTATGTATTTGTATCAGATAAGAGTGTAGTAATTTTATGTAAGTAGTCTGGACGATTTAAGACGACTGTAGTACGGCCTTTATCAGCTGGCAGTATGACAAGGTCCTTGTCGTTCCGTAGCTCCCGGAGGGCAACCCCTTGCATAGGCGTTAGGTTGTCCCCAGGGAGTTTTGGACGCCGAAGGAGTCCTGCCACTCTGCAGCGGATATCAGCTGCAACACGTTCGTCGGTGTGAGTATTTTGTAGAGCATTTTCTATGGAAGCGAGAATCTGTGGTGTAGGAATTTTAAGTGGAGCAGGTGAGAAATTTAGGCCGAGTGATAGTACGAATTGCTGTTGTGGTGTGAGATTTTTATTTGAAAGATTTAGTATCCAGTTTTTTGTAGGAAGTTTTGACTGTTTTGAAATAGAAGGTCTAAGGTTGTTAAGTTTACGTGAATGAGTAAGACGAATATGTTCTTGGATTTTAGATTCTTGTGAGCGAGTAGCGGATTTAACTAGGAGCATGGTAAGAAAATCAAGTTTAGTATTTAGAAGGGAAGTAAGAAAGGATATTTTATTTTGAAGCTGAGCGAGTACGCGGGGACAGAGAGAAATTCTAGCAGAAAGAAATTTAAGACTTGTGTTATGTGCAATGCGATGTCCAAAGGCTGAATGTACAAGAGGTTTAACTTTAAGTTTGAAAGGGATAAGAAATTCCTTTTTACAGGTGTGATTAAAGTGAAGATGTTCTTTAAAACGGATAACTTTAATGTGTGTTTTGATGTATTTACGAACTATTTGAAGCGTTTCCCGACCACAGTGTAAACGAATAAAATTAAACATGGTGAAGTTGTCAGTGAGTGAAGTTAAGTGTGAGTGAAGTTAAGTGCGAGTGAAGTTTAAGCGCGAGTGAAGTTTAAGCGCGAGTGAAGTTTAAGCGCGAGTGAAGTTTAAGCGTGAGTGAGTTTAAGTGTGAGTGAAATTGAGAGGGCGTGAAATTTAAATATTAGTGAAGCGAAGTGCAACTGAAGTTAAGAGTGAATGTTGTTAAGTGTGAGTTAAGCGCGAGTGAAATTAAGTGCGAGCGAAATTTAAGTGTGAGTGAAGTTAAGTGTAAGTGAAATTTAAGAGTGAGTTTAAATTTAAAAGTGAGTGAGATTTAAGTGTGAGTAAAGTTTAAGTGC
>QLNU02003225.1:40367465-40380209 GCA_006491805.2 Dysdera silvatica | reverse complement strand
CACTTACAGATGATTGTAATTTTAAAATACTATATAAAAGGTAAGAATCTCTCAGTCAAAATGGGATGTATACTAATTTAAAAATTGTTTTAACGGCAGTTGATACAAAAGTTCAAATCTTTAAGATAGAATAATAATTATCAGGTAATTTCAAGCCAAGATTATTCTAATAATTCAAAAATCTACAATTCACGATATTGATAAATATTTGTAATAATAATTAATGTTTTTGTTAGTTGCACATTGGTTTATTATGTACACAAAATATACGGGCAAAATCTTTCATTCATCGAATGATTTGGTATATCTGTAACGAGATACATTCTAGCTAATCTAGTTAAGAAACCCACAGAATGCAAATTCCGTGACGTATAAGCCAATTGCGAAAGGTATTTAAGCGTATGGATGCTTTCGCTAAGCAAAAACCATTGCGTGCTTGCACTAAAAGAATCACTTTACCGTGAAACGAGCTTTAAAGGTCTTCGTTATTTTAGACCTGTGGTTCCCAACTCAATTTAAGCCGCGGACCACTTTTCCACTTCAATTGTACCCGCTGACCACTTTGAAAAATTCTCACGAGCTGATTGCAAGACCTTAATTAAAAAGGGAACCGGGTCTTTTTTGGGGGGGAGGGGGATGTGTTTGAAAAATCGTGCTTTGGAAAAAAAAAAAAAATAATAAATAGAAAAAAGCAAAATGTAATAATACAGTCGAACACTTTTAAGACGAATTACTTTTAATACGAACCGTTTTCTGAAGTTCCATCAGATTGTAAAATACTACAAATATACCATCAATTTCATTTTTATATTTAATTTTAATATTTAATAATAACAATTTTTATAAGTATTTTTTTTAATCGTTTTTTTAAATAATGACCCGTCTAGCGGACCACTTGGGACTCTTTGGCGGACCACCAGTGGTCCACGGACCACTAGTTGGGATCCACTGTTTTAGACGAAGCCTTCTACCATGAAATGCAATCAGCGTCCCTATGACAACAAGAGAAGAGCAAGCGATGGCCAATGCGGTATCCGTTGGCGACAGTTCCCTGAGCTAAAGAAACAGATTTAACCTATCAAATCTTCGCCAATAAATGCATGAGTTTCACGAGATTTCCTTTGGCTGTTACATAAAATTTTAATAAGTTCAAGTAATATTATACCTGTATGAGTATTTAAGTTGTTAAAATTCTTGTCATACTTATTTGATGATCCCGTAACAATACCATGTAACTTAAATACAAAATTTCTAAAGCTATTGACTACTGAATTATATATTTTGCAATTCTCTAAATGCAGTTGGAAGTAAGATGGCTCAGCTTATTGGACCCGCCTTACACCACTGGCATGCACACACACACACATATAAAGTAAATTAAACAATAAATCTATCCATCCATTCTGAAAATGTCTGTTGGCAGTGATATTGACAATTGGTGGCATGAAATTTCTATCTTCAAAATGACAACCCACCAGGCCCAACACGTTAGAGATATCGAAAATCACTTCAAACACAGTTTCCTGCAAGTAGATAACTATATATATTTAGGGCAGCAACTTGTCAAAGAGCGACATATGCGAAATACGTCACAGGATGAGATTACACAGCGATTGTTTGCAATATCTTTCAAAACTTCATTTCAACGCCTGAGGTTCGATTCCTGATATGAAAGCTGCTGTCAAGCTGTGCATACTTCGTTAATTCCAACGCACGTCAGGGTTGTGGTCCAAATAGAATGTTAACTTTAAAATCCATGATAGCCATTATTGCTAAAAAATAATGGGGTTAATCTACGCGGAAAACGAGCATAATTCACATAACGTTATTAAAATTACAGAGTATAGTGAACTGAAACATTAATTGCACAATTTCATAAATTCCAAATGGAGTAAAAACATCGTTACATAATTTGATGGATAACTGTGAATTGCAAGCTGATGAAAAAGCACAATGTCCCACTCACAGGGATAACCCGAAGCGCTAATATGTCAAACCTAGCAGTTGCGCAGCTCCTACAATGGGGTTTTGTTCTGTCTTTTATACTGTTAACTTGTTCCCGACAAAATAACACCCTTTCTTTCGGCAATTTTAATTATATTTTTATTCAATTTTTACAATACAATACAATTCGGTTTAACAATACAATTTAGTTTTACAATACAAATCGGTGAAATACTTGTGGCTTGGTGGATTGGCCTTCAAATTTGAGTGCCTGTGCTCTTATCAACAATGTGTATTTGCATACACATACATAGGTGTTGGCCTTTAATAAAAGTATTGTCTCTATAAAAAGCAATTGCGCTGGTTTTATCATCAAAATCTTTGAAATAAGAGGTAAAGATTCAGAATTGCGTATACTTTTTATTCACCATTTGGTTAAAATTAGCTGATGCTAGTTTAAATCATACATGTGAAAACATTTCAGGGCTAACCATGCATGTAAAAATACTACACTTCAGTACTAACCATACATGTGACAAAATTAACTAATTTTTTAATTATATCGGTAGATTTCTCAAAAATGTATCCTCTTTTGAGATGTACATTGGGTCCAGTGGTCTCCAATCTGGGATGCGAGTTTTAATTTCAAGTAGTAGGACAACAAATGCTTCTGCATTTTGGGTCACGACCGATTATTCAATTTACTGCTTACAATTTTTCCGAATAAATCAGAATTTATTACTCAATTTATGTTTTTGTTTCATGAACTGAGTTAAAAGCTTACGTTTGGAAAATTCAATTTACTCATAATATTACATGTGCTTAAATGACTAGAAATTGGAAGCCTAATTTCCAGTTATTCAAGCATGATTAGTCTAATTTATTCAGTTTTCAAACATATGATATTACTACTTTCAAGATTGCGAAAGTTAAACCAACAACGGTCATTAGCTTTCACCGACATAAATTTAATCTACGTGATTGGTTTATTGCTCTCGTCTAATTGTATTATTCGTTTCATTTTAATGTACTTTTAATATATTTTTTCCATTGTGTAGTATTAATTTGCTTACATTTTAAAGTCGTATATACGACCCATCGGCGTAGCTACTATGGAGCAAATTTACGCAACGCGAAAGGGCCCACTTTAAAAAGAGGGTCCGAAATTTTGCCAGAAATAACTCTGAATAAAATAAACATAATTTTTTTATTTGCTGTTTCTTTTTGTTTTCTCTTAGGAACGTATTTTTTAATTATTATTATTATTAATTTTTCTGCGCGATTGGCCTTACAATAGACCTTCCTGAAGTTATAAGCTGTCTGCTGTATATACAGTGAGTTTTATTGCCCATCAAGAACTATTTCCCAAGGGTCTAGATAGTAGTGAAGTCTATATCCCGGCTAAACATTGAACCATTTTCAAGGATGTAGAGTGGGCCCCACTTCCCCTGTCGTTAACAGAAAGGAAACAAAAAATTGTTTCCAAGTAAAAAAAAGAAAGAAAGAAAGAATTGGGGACAGAAATGTAGGCATACCGAAACTAAATTATTGATTTCAATCCTCCCACACACACATATACGTAATTTTCGGATTTAATGAGCAAAATTTCGATTATATAGAATTAGCTTTTAAAATCATACATGAATACAAGTATCTGTAACTCTAAATAGACCAATTGGTACCCAGTTAACTTTTTTTAAAATATATTCCCTGTAGAAAAATAAGAAATACATATTTAGCTACAAAAATATATATTTGGCTACTAAATACAGAAAATCACTCATCTTGCCTTCATTTATTTTCCTTTCACACTTCATGCGCTTCCCACATTTCGCCCACGATGTACCAGAAAACTGCAACAGCAAAATCTGGTGGAAGGCCCAAGGCCCCAAATAGGATTTGAATATCCGTAACGTGCTGCATCACCTCTATAGAAGATTGACTTCGGCACTCTAGTGCATTTGGATTGAAAGTATATCGACTGATTGGTATTCACGGCATGTATTCGACTGCATAAGAGGCAAAAGCGGACGGCAAGCGTTAAGTACGCTTTTTGAAAACAAAACACGTCTCTGCAATCCCCTGAAGAATCAGCGCATTTCCATTTCTAAATCAAATTATCTACTTGACTGATCAAGCAATTTAAAACCTAAACGTGTACTAAAAGTACTTCTTTCTTAATTTAAAAAAAAATGCTGGTTTGCAATTCACCACGCAATAAGTTCTGTATCACAAGATCTATTCAGAGGTTCTGTGATGCTATCTCATAATTTATCTGTATAAAAAGAATTAGCCTAAATACATTTTTTTTAATTTTCTCTTCCTGCAGGATTTTTTAATTTTCCTTCTCCTCTGTGGTCAAATTAATGTTTCTTGCACTTCATTCCCTCTCAATTCACTGAACTTCAAATATCCCTTATTTTCGGAAAATCTTTTTGAAATCAGTGATATAGGAAAAGAGGCTCAGTTGGATAAGGCTTCTCCCTTGGATATCAAAACGTATTTTTTCTTAAGGCCGCATCAAGTAATCTTCTTTAAAGCCACTTGAGTCCTCCCATGGCTTTTAATAGCTACGCTACTGTATAGGATGAATTTTCTCTCAATTCAAGCTATATAATTTTCGTTTCTTGATCCAATGAGAGTTTTCGTTTAAATTAACAACTCCATGCTCAATGTTTTGCTTCATAATATATATGTGCGATATACATATATATGAAAATATACACCAATCCTCAACACAAATTTGTACCAATTTACCTATCCTAATTGAAACTATCGGTTTATACTTGTGAATAAATTTTTATTCGTTGTCATTTTAGTTATAATTAATTTTTGTTCCCAAAAATATTCTGTTTTATAAACAAATACGTTTTAAATTAATAACAGAAACACGCATTTTGACTTTACAGCTGTAGGAATACGGTAAACTAATTTTCATGTTACTTGGAGGGTTAAGATTGTTTACAGAACGTAGCTGATATTTCCAAATTTTGCATGTACTTTGCATATTTGTGTTTAATTACAAATATAAATAAAAGGGATCCATCTCCCCACCAAAAGTAAACAGGAGTTCAGAGCGTTGTTTTTCTTTCAAAACAACGTTATCGGGTTGGAAAATTAATTATTATTATGATAGTTCCCATCTCTAAACATAATAATTTGATAGAACATTTATAAAGTTCGTGGGAGAATATTTATTCCGTGAACGTTAGTAAAATCGTCTCTTATTATAAATTGTAATCATGTTTGAATTCCAATCTGAATTATAAACATCACATATATCTTCCTCAGATATATTAAATATTTCAGGAATAATTTCCTGGCGAATTCTTCAATATACGCACTACGACAAATAATCTACTCAAACAGCCATCCGATAAATGAAAAGGTTGGTATAGAGCTATGGATAGGAGAAAGATGCAAATCATTACATCTCCATACTACTGCCATTGAATGCCACTCTGGCGCGTACGCGGGGGGGTGTTAATGGGATTGTACCCCCATTGCAATGAAATTTTGTATATTTAACATAGGAATATGTGAGTTGTAGCTCTGTAACCCCCCATTGAGCCTATAACCCTTTATAATCTTTCTACGTATGACTATGACAATCGAAAACACTAGAATCACAATTTTTGTGACATGTAAAAAAAAAAAAGGTTCTGAAGCATCCGCTAAGTGCTGTACACAGCAAAAGTCTGTGACATTCATGCTTTATTGTAAGTGTTAAATGCAGATCTCAGATTAATAAACATGCTTAGATAAAGCCCCATATATCACTATGCATAATATGATAAATTTGAGAGGGACCGTATATGTATCTGCGAAAGTAGGCTAAGCGGATTGTTGCATTACCAGTCGCCTCGACCCAATGGCGGATCCAAGATGTCGTTACGTGGGGTGGGTTCGGGGTCTTCACGGGGAAATTTTTAGTTTTGGACTGTTAAATAGTTTAGGTAAATGTTATATTACTAGCCTTCCTTTATACTCACCAAAATATTTAATTTACAACAATGAACTAAAGTTGGACTTGAATTAAATGGTATGGTTTAGCATAGGCGTAGGCAGAAAGTTCAGAAATGGGGGGGGGGGTTATAGGCTCAATGAGGAGTTGTTACAGAGCTACAACTTATATAAATTTCATTGCAATGGGGGTTGAAACCCCTCAAAACCGTCCCCTGGCTACGCCTGTGTGGTTTAGGGTAGATTATAGTCAAGTATGACAGAAGGATAAGCTAGTAAAGGAGACATATACAATAACCAAAACGATAATTTACAATGTAATTAAAAGGACAAGTTTAAATTTAAACTAAAAACTTCGTAATTGTTTTACTTTTTTTATAACAAGCAACTTTTAAAAAAAATTAAGTTTAGTAAGTTGAGTAGTTTAGTAATTCGTTGCTTATTTTTATTATATTTATACGTGAGTGTTGAAAATTATTGTGTAGTTTAGTAAGCTAAGTGCAAAGTCTAGCCATCTTGGTTTCTTTGAAAAATTTGTCAATCACTTTATTTACATCAATATGAATATTTCTGTGGGTGTGTATTAAAAGTTTCTCTTCTGTCATCCGCGTTCGAAGGCAAGTTTGAAGGCGCTTCAACTAACGCAACACTTGCTGAAAACATAGCTTTAAAGGGTGAGAAGCTCGTAAAGTCTTGTAAAAAGTCTTGCTCTCATTTCTTGAAGACTTAGAGAATTTGGACACCAGTGTAAGACTTTTGTTCATTACAGTTGTAACAAACAACACATAAAATATTCTTCATCGTCTTTATTTTTTTTCCTGTAAATTGCGTTTGAAAATTGCAAAATAAAATATGGCGGTGGGGCATCGCCCCTCCTCGCTGGATCCGCCAATACCTGGGCTGTTCATATTTGACTGAGAAGTGGTAAGGTGTAGCAGTTATTTGAAGGTGTTTTCCGACCCTGTTTATTTTATCATTTTTTGCTTTGCAGCTACTCTCAAAAACCAGCAGCTACACACACACATATATATATATATACACACACACAATTCACAAAGTTCAATCCTGAATCTGTAGACGGTCACTTACCAATCTCATCAATCAAAGAACAAAACTCTAGTGGACGGGTAGGCATTTGGCCAACGGTTGAATGTTTTTAAGTGGATAACACATTTTCACGTAGATGTATTTAACATGATGACTGCCCATTGGCGTGCGCAGAAAGTTCATAAGTGGGGTTATAGAGCTACAACTCGAATATTCCTACGTTAAATACACAGAATTTCATTGCAGTGTGGTGTTACAACCCCTATCAAGACTCCCCTGCGTACGCCAATGTGACTGCCCTTTCTAAGGGTGATTTTAGTCCCAGCTTTCTCAGGAGCTATTCGAATGGTTTTCTAAATTGCTTGTCTGTTGTAGGAATGTTAATTTGAACGGCAGGACGGCTGCCAACCATCTTTTCTTGTATCCCTAACCTCACAAAAGCACTTTACGAGTCTGTTGCAGTTTTACGTTGGGGGGCCATCAACATTTCATCATTATCCAAATGCCGCGGTATTCTCGTCGTGCCATGATATAGATAATTAAAAACAATGAGAAAATTTTTCTAAACGTACTTAAAAAAACATATTTATGTGGAAGTTATGCTTGTGTAATCAATTTCCTGATGCCTTGCTTCAACTAAAATTTCAATGATTCTTTTACAAAAAAATGTTCATATATATTAAGTCCATGGGATACATTTCCAGAAACGTTCTCGACGAACAGAGTACTACGATGATTTAGAACGTTTGTCAAATGCACACTCCATTGATTTAAACGGTTCAAAAATGTCGATTTGTCCTGAAGAAAAATCGGTATATATGGATGGATGGATGGGAGGGAGGGAAACATTTTTCTGTGTCATGATTGTGTGGATTTGTAAAAACTTCGGTATGTCGAAGTTCCACGTCTATAATTCTTTGACTTCAATCGAAACCCCAATTTGTTGTTCTTGCGCCATAAAAATGCAACGAACCAACCATGAAACCCTAATGCCATTCGTAGTTTAATGTAACTATCTAAGAAATCACATTTGATAAGAAACATCTTTTATCAGGGAAGGTAGAAACTACATTTTTCAATTGTTACTGTAACTACGTTTTTTCCATTGTTGTTAATATCATTTCGTACATTACACTTTCGCCTCAACGAAATTGCAATCGTTTATAGGTTGCGTTGCTATATCATTTTCCGGAGCTCTTCTTTTTCCCTTTCATTGTTGCAGAAAATTAATTTCAATTTTAGAGAGACAAAACCCACTGAACTAGAAACCGTAAAATCCCGTTGACGGTAGTTGAACTTTTGAAACCAATGAAGGCAATGAAATGGACGAATCGAAAGATAATACACTCGGGTACTCTTTCGAGAAGTATTCTAACTTTTGTAGGGATAAGATCGAGATATTTCCTTCTTCAATTAATATTTTTTGTAGGGCTTTTCCGCTTGAAAATGTCATAATTTTAATCGTGGATCATAACGTGCCGAGAGCTCTTAATATACAAATAGCGCCTAAATCGGTAATCTTTTTTCTCCGTGAGTAATGATCTAAGTATGCAAAACTGGAATGATGGCGCTCCCCGATTTTCATTTGCTCGGTTTGGAGCCTTTTTTCTATGTTCCTATACAGGCTTTAGTGTTTCGACCCTTTCAACCAACTTAGACACGTTTTAAGATGTGGAAAGAGTTTCCAAAAGTAGGAAAAGTTAAAATATTAAAATAAATGTTGCCAAAGACCCTTTTTATGACTATTATCCATTAAGGCCGTATTATATACAGGTGGGCTATCAAAAAGCATTCCGCGCGTACAATGCATTTCGTCTAATAACAAGCGTCCAAGAGAGAAAACCCGATACAGTTTCATGTACATTTTCAGACAGGTTAAATATTTGAGTACTTGTCTTATGAATTTCTCATTGGGAGCATGAAAACCCCACGGCAGCTAGTTTTAAACTTCACACAGCGCCAAAATCTTGAGCGAGTTTGCTGGTTCATGATAGATGCGCAAAACTGTTCATTGGTTCATCCATTGAAACATATGGCCCACCTGCAGTAGGAAAGCTCCTTCGTCTAATACATAAAGCCCGATTAAGTTCCTTTCCGCCCTAGGCTAATATGTCTGTAGCCTCCCTCCCCCATCATAGCTCCTTTGAGTTTCCATTAGTGGTATTTAATTACCTATATAATTTCATACGTTTGTTTTACTTCAGTACGATTGATTGGTTGATTGGAGTTTTATGGTGCAAGAGCTTGTAAGGGTGTACGGCGTTTAATTTAGTACGGACTAAATTTTAGCCACGTGTGTGTGGAGAGGTGCACCACAACTACTCCCATATTTTTTCTCCACATAATTGCTACTTGGATAATTCGTTGCTGTGTCCTGTGACTTCCATTTCTAATCTTGAAGAGTGTGTGCGGGGTAAGGAATAATTATAATTTGATTGGAAGTCAGGTTAAGCCAATGGTCCTGTCTCAGACTGTACTTAAGATGCTATTCCTGGCTCCTGAGCACCGCATCCACTAACGTCTGCACAGCAGAGCTGATGGTTCGGTGATTGCCCGTCATTATAGGAATTCCATCCTATTACACGTCGCGCCGCAGGTGCAGCGGGACCCTGTTGCTGTTCCATGGCTTCTCGCTCTTCCGACTGTGCACCCCTCCCTCCATGGAGTGCCGAGCAGGGAGTCAGTGGACGCCGGAGTCCTGCGCGACCTGGTACGTGATTCCATCGCCAACCTGGACTTGCCCCACTTCCAAATATTTACGGATGGGTCCTTCTGTGCAGTCTCCAGGAAGTGGGGTGCCTCGCTTGCGATCCCGAAAATCGGTCTGGCCATATGCTTCCACTTACCGCTGTGCTCCTCCTCCACGGAGGCGGAGCTTGTCGGTCTGTGGGAAGCCACCAACTGGGTCCTTCACCACGGTAGCTCCGATGCTACCGTCTTCTATGACTCTCAGGCTGCTTTGCTTGGCCTCCAGGCCGATCCTGCTGTTTGGCCGGTCTGCCCCATTGTCCAGGACATTGTGGTCGCGGCGGCTAGATGTGCGGATGAGGGGAGGTCTGTGACGTACTGTTGGTTTCCTGGCCACACCGGTAATCGTGGTAACGAAATTGCGGACACTTGGGCGCGTCGAGCCCTAGAGGACGTAAACGGTTCCTGCAGTAACAGACCCTCCCCGCACAACCCCTCCCTTTCCTGCCGTATCAGGAGTCTGAAGGACACCTATCGAAGTGACATGGTGAACCTCTTGATAAGAGACATTACGGGGCACTTCCGATCAATGCTCGAGGTGCGAAAGTCGCCATACTTTCTTTCCGATTGTCTCCCAAGGGGGGCACAGACCAGGCTGCATCGTTTCAGAATTGGCTGTGCATTCACCAACAAGTACCTCCACCGCATTAGGCAACTCCCGTCGCCTGTGTGTCTCCAGTGTCAGGAAGGTGCTGACGAAACACTGGAACACATTCTTTTGCGGTGTCCGGCCTACGGCTACCTCAGGGAGGAGCTCCTTCTCGCCCGCCGCCGTTTAGGCCTCGCCTCGCCACCAGGTCTGTCCGACCTCCTGGATCCCACCGGATCCCCCCGCCTTCGCGCTGCCTCCGTGGCTGTGCTAAACACCTTCCTTTCCGGTCTTGGCCGGTTCCTGTAGGTTACTCGGCTGGCCCATGGGGGTGTCTCCGGTCCTGCTGCCTGGGCCGTGGCCGTTCCCCGTGACGGTTCCAACGGCTGCTGGTTTCGGTGTGCGTTGAATGACGACTTTACGTGAACGTGCATCTATGAATGCCGTGTTGATCGGCAATCCATCTCCCCCTCAGCCGCCTCGGCGGCTGATTACGCTGTTCAAGCGTCCTGTCTGGGATTACAGCGCCGCCCCCGGCGGCCACCCTTCCCAATGAAACCCTTGCACAATCCTCCTCCTCCTCCTCTCAGACTGTACTGGTGGTCCTGGAAACGTACAGATTTAAGCCTAACAAACGAGGCTCAGTTTTTGGTCTATAATGGTAAATCTTAAGATTATTTTACAAGATATCCAACATTAGCATAAGCTTGTCTTTTAAAAAATAATCGCACTGATTAGAATTTTCTTTTATAAAAATTTAAAAGCTAAGTTATTTGGGGGATTATTTTTAAGAATATGCCCAAGCAGTGATAACTAATAACCCCCTCCCCACTCCATTTTAGGATTTCCTTAATATTCGTAGAAGAAGTCCGTGGTTAAGCGTATGTTTCCGTGGGGTAAAAACTTTGAGATTCACTACTATATGTAATAATTTTAAATGTCATATTTCAATTTCATCATTTCATCCTGAAATATTTAAATGCGATTGTCGAATTTTTTCAACGAAGAATATTCAAGCAAACGACGTGTTGGATTTGTCCTGCTTTTTTTTTAATCTGTTGGTGAATATTACCGTGGTGACCATTTGGAATCAAAATAGTAGCTGCTCCCTAAATAGAGCTTCAAGGCCATGTTTACTCGGAAATTCTTTCGGGAAGTTCCGTTTCTTTGATGGTCTACGCTTGTTTAATTAACACTGTCGAAAATCCCCGGAGAGATGTGATTGTCTTAACAACAACATTGGGCTTCTAGGCGAGATAAATTGCCCCTAGTGAATATCTAATTAAGTCTAATTAAATGTAATTATCAAGGAATTTGCACTTTAGGGATAAAAGATTTTCGAATGCAGCTCATTTAGACACAAAAGACAAATTTACGCTACCAAGGTGTGTGTGTGTGCTCTTGTTTTTTTATCCTTTCAATAATTCATTCCATGTAGGTACCGAACATAAAATAATTCAATTTTTCTATTTGATAATTTATAAAATACAGTGAACTTCTCTTAACGGACACTTCCGAATAGCGATGTCTCTTAATAACGGGCAATTTTCCAATTCCCCGGCAAATTTACATTGAATCGTATGGACGTTTTACTTCTAAATAGTGGACATTCTAAATAATGGACGGGGATACTAACCAATTAAAGTTAACGGACAATGAAAATAAAGTATCTAAATTGTAATAGATATTGTAGATCGTTGAAACACGACGAACGAACTGCCGCCGCGGCGGGGGGGTGCAGAACATTTCGAAGCAATCTTTCATTTTTCCAGTTTACGAAAGGAGGCGGGTGGGTTCCGTTTTAAAAGAAATGCTTTCCATGAAGTCATACAACAACTGTAAGAAATTTGTGATTCACAGATAGCCATTCTCCTGAGCAGCAGGCACCTTCAATAATGTTATCTTTGAATAGATAAGAGCACTCCCCTCCATTTCTCATTTAAAACGTCATGACTGAAGAAGCGAGAATGTAGTCTAACAATCCAGTCTAAGTGACGCCGACGTCCCTATGCAGCTTTCTGCAGAAGTCCTTTAGAATTTGCATATGTCGGTTGTAGTAGGATTCGCTGTTTTTATTTGAGAAAAAATGTCGCAAAAACGTAATTTGTTCCTTTAATTAAGAGAGAAAGTCGATGTAATATATTTAAGGGAAGCTGAAAAATTAAGTGCGCGTGATTTAGCAGAAAAGTTGACCATTGGGAAAATTCAAGTATGTGAAATCTTAAAACGGAAGGATGAACTTTTAAAGGCCGAAAATGGTAACCAAGAGACCAAAAGAGCTTTCCCTAAAATAGAAGGATTAGCTATGGATACCGTAACATTTGAATGGCATAACGGTGCTAGATTGAAGAACATTCCTTTGTCTGAAACTTTAATTCGAGAGAAAGCATTAAAAATTTCACAAAAAATGGTATTTTCTGATTTCAAGGCTTCGGATGGCTGGCTGGATAAAT
>QLNU02003225.1:40353794-40367365 GCA_006491805.2 Dysdera silvatica | reverse complement strand
GATAAATTGCCCCTAGTGAATATCTAATTAAGTCTAATTAAATGTAATTATCAAGGAATTTGCACTTTAGGGATAAAAGATTTTCGAATGCAGCTCATTTAGACACAAAAGACAAATTTACGCTACCAAGGTGTGTGTGTGTGCTCTTGTTTTTTTATCCTTTCAATAATTCATTCCATGTAGGTACCGAACATAAAATAATTCAATTTTTCTATTTGATAATTTATAAAATACAGTGAACTTCTCTTAACGGACACTTCCGAATAGCGACGTCTCTTAATAACGGGCAATTTTTCAATTCCCCGGCAAATTTACATTGAATCATATGGACGTTTTACTTCTAAATAGTGAACATTCTAAATAACGGACGGGGACACTAACCAATTAAAGTTAACGGACAATGAAAAAAACGTATCTAAATTGTAATAGATATTGTAGATCGTTGAAACACGACGAACGAACTGCCGCCGCGGCGGGGGGGTGCAGAACATTTCGAAGCAATCTTTCATTTTTCCAGTTTACGAAAGGAGGCGGGTGGGTTCCGTTTTAAAAGAAATGCTTTCCATGAAGTCATACAACAACTGTAAGAAATTTGTGATTCACAGATAGCCATTTTCCTGAGCAATAGGCACTTTCAATAATGCTGTCTTTCAATAGATAAGAGCACTCCCCTCCCCCTCTCATTTAAAACATCAAGATTAACGAAGCAAAAATGTAGTTTAACAGTCTAGTCTAAGTGACGCCGATGTCCATATGCAGCTTTCTGCAGAAGTCCTTTATAATTTGCATATGCCGGTTTTAGTAGGATTCGCTGTTTTTATTTGAGAAAAAAATGTCGCAAAAACGTAATTTGTTCCTTTAATTAAGAGAGAAAGTCGATGTAATATATTTAAGGGAAGCTGAAAAATTAAGTGCGCGTGATTTAGCGGAAATGTTGGGCATTGGGAAAACTCAAGTATGTGGAATTTTAAAACGGAATGATGAACTTTTAAAATGTTGGGCCGAAAATGGTAACCAAGAGACCAAAAGAGCTTTCCCTAAAACAGAAGGATTAGCTGTGGATACCTTAACATTTGAATGGTTTAGCCGTGCTAGGTTGAAGAGCATTCCTTTGTCTGGAACTTTAATTCTAGAGAAAGCACTAGAAACTGCTCAAAGAAAGGGACTTTCTGATTTCAAGGCTTCGGGTGGCTGGCTGGATAAATTTCGAGCCCGACACAACATTTCTTATAAAAATGTATGCGGTGAAATTTCGTCCGTTGAAAACGAAATTGTTTTTGATTGGAAAATGAAAGTTAAGGATCTTTTCAAAGGTTATGATGATAAGAACATTTTCAATTGTAATGGAACTAACCACTTCTTTGGAGCTCTTCCGGACTAAGTATGTCTCAGAGTCGAAAAACGCTGTGGAGGAAAGATTTCCAAAGAAAGGCTAACTATTCCATTATGTGTGAATATGATAAGCGAATTTGAAACACCTCTGATCATAGGTAAAGCTATGAAACCACGATGTTTTAAAGGGTTAATGTTAATGCATTGGACGTACAATGTCGGGCAAATAAAAAATCGCGGATGAACAAAGATTTAATGGTTGAGTGGTTGTTAGGCTTTGATAGAAAAATGCAGCGAGAAAAAAGAGAAGTGATTTTAATTTTAGATAATGCTTCTTCTCATCCTGACATTGCTTTGGAAAATGTCAAATTAATTTTTCTTCCTCCAAACACGACTTCTGTTGGCCAGCTCTTGGACCAAGGCATAATTAAATGCTCCGAAACTTGCTACCGTCAGTGCATTGTAAGACACCTTTTAGCAAAAATGTAAGACACTAAATCACCAAGCTCTCTTTCAAGCAGTATAAGTACCTTCAATGCAATATTGGTGATTTCCTCTTCACAAAAAAAAAATCATAGCTGTAATTGTGGAAGCTTGTTTTATAAAAGCAGGAATTTCCATCACCAACAAAGCCACTACAGAAACTGTTGATGATGACATTATGAAAATCTTCCTTGAATCTTATGAAGATTACACGTTAATAGGTGAACAATTATCAACTGAAAATAAATCCACTAATTTATTTTATATAAATCGAACACTACGCAGATTAAATCAAACAACAATGTCAATCAATCAACGTTTATTGGCGTAGTGATACCAACGCCGATGGTATGGCGTGATTAGATGGTGAAACGTTCGAAAGAAAATAAATATTTCTGCCTTCGGTGGGACCTGAACCCACGACCTTCCACTTGCCGGGCGGAGGCTCTACCCACTGAGCTACGAAGGACAATATATAATCTCTTTACGAACGTATATATATTGTTGCCAGTTATTTCGCAGAATGGTGTAGTACATGGACTACTATTTAAACCAAATTGCAAAGAGACTGGTATTAAATTGATCGAAATGCACGTTGCAGCATATGTATTTATTTTATATAAATCGAACACTACGCAAAAACTCTGCGAAATAACTGGCAACAGTATATATACGTTCGTAAAGAGAGTATATATTGTCCTTCGTAGCTCAGTGGGTAGAGCCTCCGCCCGGCAAGTGGAAGGTCGTGGGTTCAGGTCCCACCGAACGCAGAAATATTTATTTTCTTTCGAACGTTTCACCATCTAATCACGCCATAACATCGGCGCTGGTATCACTACGCCAATAAACGTTGATTGATTGACATTGTTGTTTGATTTAATCTGCGTAGTGTTCGATTTATATAAAATAAATACATATGCTGCAACGGGCATTTCGATCAATTTAATACCAGTCTCTTTGCAATTTGGTTTAAATAGTAGTCTATGTACTATACCATTCTGCGAAATAACACTATATATACGTTCGTAAAGAGATTATATATTGGCGTTCGTTGCTCAATGGGTAGAGCCTCTGCCCGGCAAGTGGAAGGTCGTGGGTTCAAGTCCCACTGAACGCAGAAATATTTATTTTCTTTCGAATGTTTCACCATCTAATCATGCCATAAATTACACTAATGTTGATTATTTATTTGATGTTGTCAGAAACTGGATAAGGAGCTAGAAATTGCTGAAAGCGAAGAAAATATTATGAAAATAGTGTCTAAGAAAGAAGCCATTTAATGCATTAGTAAATTAAAAAATTATTTTTTACAAAAGAATGATCCAGATCGTCTAAAAAGCGCATTCGAATTAGAAATGCATGTGAAAGGGAAAATTGTAAAAATGCATAAAAAGCAAACGAAAATTGTAAAAATGTATAAAAAGCAAACCAAAATTTCAGACTTTTTTTCAAAATAAATTTGTAATGCTGTACAATTAAATGAAATGGATAATTAAACAGAGAGATCGTTGTAAAAGATAACTGTTATTTATAAACGTAACATGTACTGCTAGTATATATATTTACTATAGTTAATTAAATCAAGCTTCATAAACGTTAAATTTCAACTGAAAATTTTTACGTATTTTTGTTTTTTTTCCCAATAATGGACACTTCTTAAAAACGAACACTTTTCCGTTCCCCGTCAGTGTCTGCTATTAAGAATTTTCACTTTATAACGAGAGAGATAAAAGTTAATAGATAGTAGTTAAAAAATAAGACATATTTTTAAAAATAATACTTCTAACAGAAACCTTGAGACTTGCATATCTGCCCGCTATTTGGGAGGGTTAGATAATAAGCGTTGGAAGTGTGAATTGGAAAAGCTTCCGTTAAATAAGGGTGTCCGCTATTAGGAAGTGTTATGAAAAATGTTTTACTAGATATGATTTTAGGAAGTTTCTTTAAATTATTTCCTTGCTCTTGTGTTGATTTATTTTTTTTTTTAATCAACACATTTTGTGCCGTGAGTAGTTGAGAACAAGTTATTAAACATTAGTTCAAAAGAATTGCTGTGGCAATCAACAAAAGAAACAGGTTTATAGCTAACATCCCCAGTCTTACTTAGCAGGTTATCTATCTAAAATAAACATAACCATGTACCACTAATGGTAATTTAAATCATATCTTACTAACAGCTAGAAATCACACATTCATAATTACTGTCTTAAAAATTTTGCTTGTCAATAGAACTCTCGTGGGAAATTCTTATGATCTCTGCCCCACGACAATAGAATTGTCCGCCATCTTATTAGTCTCGACCATATAAAGCAGGACGAGTCTTTTAGGTATTAGGTAACTCGTGTCCATCTCCTAAGTCCAAGCTTATTGACTTCAATAGTCCACATCATTCCTTCTTCAACTATTACATTCTCTACTTCGGATGAATATTTTGTTATGCGGAAATGCAATAATGTCTCTATTAAAGAAGTTTTAAAATACATTTGCATATTCGGCACCTAGATGTAGGTCGCGGCAGATCTTGGGGAAGACCAATTCGCGCTGGAGGTATTGTCACATCCTTAGACTAATTATTAGAATTCAGATATATGCAAGCCGGAAGAGGTGAATTACGCAAAACCCGGGAAATCGTTAATCACTTTTGTGCTCCTTCTGTTTCTTCTTCTTCTTTCAACGGCTAAAAGATAAAGCAAATTCTTTACGATAACAAATATGATACTATGGCTTAACTCGTGGTGTCACAGGCTCATCTTTTACTCGCAATTTCTTTTACTTATATCGTCATAAGGAGAGATCGGTCGAATCGCTCTTCTGGTCCTTCGGGGAAAATCGTAAATGATGTCATAAGGCTCGAGGGGGCGAGCGCTTCATCGCCCCCCACCCCACCTTGGATTTGCAAAGTGCCTGTAAGAAGAAGAAAATAGACTATTAATTTTCTAATAGTAAACGTTGTATTATGAAACCGGAAGTGTATAATAAAATGGCGGCTGATGCGTCCTCCCATAATTCTAGAGGCTTTAATATTTCCTAAAAGGGATTGTAAACGAGGGAAAAACAGGAACACACTTTTTACAATTTCTTTGCATTGGAAAGTGTTACCTTCGAAAGAAGTATTTGTTTTAGCATTTTTTTAACTATTTTGAACAGTGTATTTTGGCTCAGAACATTCATTTTACGTTAAAATGTTGGTAAATCAACCCTTTTCACTGGCATAAACTATATGCTTCGTGTATGAGTGATATTTAGACTTACACTGCACTGGAAAAGGATCAATGTTGATGATGATAATTATCATGCAGTATGATCCACTGCTATCGAGCTTAGATATACTGAAGTTTCATATATACAGTATTCAGGCTTTTTCGTGTCCTTTGAACTTCTTACCTTGATTGGCGTCATTGTCCAACCATTGTTGTCCTTACGACATAAAAATATAACCAACCAACTTTGAACGTCGTAATGTTAACCAATCTGTATGAATATATCGAAGGTTAAGTGCATCGAGTATTTGCAAGAGCCCTTTCAGCTTCGTTATAAGAGTTGTCAACCCTATAGGTCAAAACTATTTTATATAATAAATTGTAAAAATATCTTATTTATAATTAAAGAATTTATATACAACCTACCTTTAATATAAATCTTCATCAAAAATGACCATTATGTACTCATGTTATAATATCTATGACCTATTAAGATCATACTAACGTATAAAGAAATTACACATTATCAAAATATTAGAATACTGAGTATAAATTCTATGTGTAATATATTTTTGTCACATATAATCAGTTCAAAAAGTATATTTCCGCCTGGAAAAAAACAAAACAAATTCCAACCAAAATTTCCCAAAGAAGTCCCAAATAATGAAATTTATATGTCGGTTTCAAATTAATCATGAAATGGCAGATACGGATGCATCAGAACTCGGAAGTGCAATATGCGTAATATTTATACAAATCAAACACTACGCAGATTAAATAAAGCAACAATTTTTATCAACGTTTTTAGGCGTAGTAATATTAACGCCGATATTATGGCGTGGTTGAAATCACGCCATAACATCGGCATTAATATTATTATGCCTAAAAAGTTGATAAAATTGTTGCTTTATGCGTAATATGCTAGTAAAATTCACTTTCTTCTTTGCAAAATATTCTTATTATATTTAAATTTATAGAATCGTCGATATGAATTTTTTAAAACGTTTCGCACAGAGGTGTAATCCCACACAGAAATAAACGCAAGGGACTATGAATATATTTTCTTATAATAATGGGAGTGGACGTTATTTACAATTTGATCTTTTTTAAAGAATATTGAAAAGTTATGGATGGAAATCGGATGGCTTACCATCACATAAATGCAGAATTCAAAATTTTAGTCCTCAACAAAAATTCGGCAAAATCTCGGTAAATACATTTTTAGAGCCTTATTTAAAATAAGACGGTCTCTTCTCTCTGTATTAATGGGAGACATCAAAATAAACCATAAAAACTGGCGTAAGTGAAATGAAACAATTTATTTCAAAGCGAATCATCACTTTCAAAATTTGATGTTCTTTTAAAATGACCATTACCTGCTTTATGCGTTCTTTACGTTCTTTAAGCAACTAATGAGAAGAGCAAATTGCGAAAGAATGTGCCGCTAATGACTTAGCCTTCCCATTACGATGTTGAAATAGTCATTTACGACTATCGAAAATGATTAGAAACGTTCTTAGGCAACTCTCTTTCTGTAATTAGTATCTTTAAAATTAAAGGGAAAATCAGTCTTGTTAAACGGAATTTGGACCTTGGTTGCAAAGTAGGTTCTATTGTGGTGAAACGTTTTATTTATTTCTATTTACTCTCGGTCTTCCCTTTCTTCCTGTTTTCATCTGGACATGCTTTGAAATTCCCCTGTGAATAACCACACACTTCCAGTTTAGGGAGTTGTGACTCCAAATGTGGGTATTTTCTGACTTCTTCTGGATTTACCTTTTTTTTTTTATTGCAAACACTACATAGTGTTTTTGAATGACTAACGTTCCTTGGCGTTTTCATGAGTTGTGAACTAATGTATATTATATAATTACATTTGCTATGTTTATTACAATGCTATATTCTATAAACGATATATACTATCTATACTATATGTATATACTCTATTACTATATTACATGCGCTCTATATTGTATTTTGTACTCTATTACTATATCACATATTTTCTATACTGTACAATATACTTTATTGTTATATCATATACTCTCTATACTGCATCATATACTCTATTATACTATCTGCATAATATATTTTACTAACGACTTCAAAGCTGTCAAACTTTTATCAGCGTGTGTGATTATACAAATTGCGGAACATAATTCTATCATAAGTGTTGGGAAATATAGTGTTCACATAGCGTTCTGCGTTCCATGCCACATCGGGTTTTTTATATGTGAGCAGATACGTGGGAAGTACTGTTTCAGCAGAAATAATTTAAATTATTTTTTAAAGTTCATTAAAAAACAATTACTATCTGGCAGCGAATTTGTATTTTGAAAATATACGAACCGACATGTTATACTGTACGGTATCGCACGAGTTATTAAGTAATTTAAATAGAAAAAACGTTTTGTGTGTTTTTTTTAATTTCTGGCACTTTCCCTTTAATAAAATAATGGGGATGTGGACAAAATAGTCTCCGCTTGCGACTGAGAATTAGGATTAAGAATGTAAATTTCATTGAGATTTAACTGAGATCCCAATATTTTCTTCAAGTAGACGCCACTGTTTGTAGGACTCTACGCAGCCATAGCTGATTGCCGAATACATTTCCAACGCTGAAAAACCAATTTACAAAGGAAAAAATACTTCCGCAAAATTCTGAAACTTGATAAATATTTTAGGAGATTTGGCATCACTGTCTCCTGCGGAATCAACAAAACTAATTGCAACTTGTTTTGTTACTTGAAAAATGGAAAAAAAAATTTTCTCCGATTTTCTCGGGTGTAAATTGCCTCTTCCTTTTAAAACATTTGCCAAACAAATATTATGCAAACCCACCTCGGTCTCCAGAGAAGCTGAAAAGCTTGAGGTTTTTAAACTAGTTTAAGGAAATTCGCAATTGTTGAAGAAAGGGGTGGATGTAAATTTTTGAACTTAGAATACTTAAATGGAAATTAAAAAAGTTTGATTAGCTGTGTTTGAAGACCATTTTTTTTATTCCATGAGCATCAGTGGATGTTCATTTTTTGGAAAAAAAAGTGGGGGATATTTTCCTTTGCTTTTTGCTAACTAGAGAATCTGATTCCGTGGGAACACTATTAATTATGTCTCAGTGAATTTTATAAAATTGAAAAAAACCAGCAAATTTGGAAAAGTCCTGATCTGGAACATTAATGCCCCATTGATCTGATTTTTCTGAGTAATTTTTGAAAAAAAAAGTAATATCCGTGTAATTATCAGTTCCTGCTTCCTGTAAACGGCGTACGTAAAAGGAGCTGCTAATTAGTTTATAAAAAGTATTTTTCTTTGAGATTTAAAACTTTATTGCTTCATTGATTATTCTCCGTTGAAAAGTAACAAAAAGCGTGTTCTTCCGCTAAGTAGGACATAATGGAAACCTCAGTTTTTTTGTTTTTTTTTAATCACTATCTTCAAAGAGTTACAAATAATATTTAAAAATAAGAAGGATTCCATGCTATTACACTCTTAAGTTAAATTATTGAATTATATTTCAAAAACTTCTAAATTGTAGTAATTTTGAATGTTTTTCCTTGAATGCATAGCATATTTTATTAGAATTACATGCCCAATATTTATTTTATTTACCGCATTATGTTATTTGTAATGTAATTAATGAATTATATCATTTACTTGTTTGTCAACGAAATGCAGAAACTTTAAGGGGGCTTGGTATTCTTTGCGTCATTTACTGTTAAAAAACAAAGGAAATCAAAGATACAGATTCGCGCAATATAATTTATGCTGAAATAATTTTCGGAGTCTAAAAGCGAATAATATTAGACGATCAAATCTTCGCAAAGAAAAGACTAATTTTTCTGAGCCTGATGGGAATCGAACCCACGTCATTTTGATTGCCGGTCAAGTGTTCAACACATTCTGCATCCCACTCCACTGCTAGAGTATAAAAGGATTTCACCACGCACAAGTTCCCGAAGAATGGTGTAGTGCTTTGATTGCTTTTTAAACCAAGGCATCATGGGTAGAGCGCTTGTCTGGCAATCAAGATGATGTGGGTTCGGTTCCCATTAGGCGAAGAATAAATAGTCGAACATACGGCCTGCAGGCCACACTCCGGCCCGCTGACAACTGTTGTAATAAAAAGAAATTCCAAAACAAAAATTTTGGATTCTTCTTTAGAAATAAGGAAAAACCACGGCGAAAGTAAGGGCAATCTATTTCCTTATTGAAAGTGAACAAACAAATAAGCGGAATAAACACAAAAGGGTGGCTTTTAGTAAGTTGCTCTTATTTTATTTTTATTTATTTATTTTTACGAGATTGCTGGCTTACGAGGCTCGTGAAAAATCTGTAAGAGTATATCAGACGCTTGGATTGACCAAGATTTTACCCAAATTAAACCCGATCGGATATGTGTGGGATGCACTTGACCGATATATCTCAAAGTATCGGGTATTTTCAGAATCCATTCATTAGCTTTTTGTGGCGGCAGTAAAGTAGGAATTTGGTTCCATAAGCCAAGAACAGTATGAAAACCGTGTTCTCAGTATGTAATATCATTATAATGAGCGTATTTCTGTTCAGAGATACCAAACGGCGTATTAATTTTACCATATATATACAACCAAAAATTGGCGATATGGCACAAGTTCCATCGCCTTTTTTTTCATTAATTCAGCATAAACTGTCCTCTTTTGATGTGTCCTATTTTAATGTACTCTTCTAGAACACTGGAACAGTTTTGCACCACTGTTGACCAGAATGATAATGGAATCATTGTCAACATGAGTGATAATACCGATTGCGGAACATAATTCCATCATAAGTGTTGAGAAACGTAGCATTCACATTGCGTTCTGCGTTCCGCGCTACTTCAGTTTTTTGTATATGAGCATATCCATGGAAAGTACGATTTTAGCAGAAATACTTTAACTTATTTTTTGAAGTTCATTAAAAAAGAATGTACTTCCCGGCAGCGAATTTGTATTTTACAAATATGCGAACGGATATGTGATATTGTACGAGTTATTAAGTAACTTAAATAATAAAAAAAAATTTTGTGTGGTTTTTTTTTATTTAAGTTTTGGCACTTTCCTTTTAATAAAATAATGGGGATGTGGACAAAATATTTCCGTTTTCGACTGAAAATCAGGATTAAGAATTTATATTTCATTGAGATTTAACTGAGCCCCCAACATTTCTTTTTTATACTTTCATTCATTCTATACTTTCGAATATGGATGTTGTTAGTTATTAGGCATTTATTTAAGTGACTGTAATCAGTTATGTTATTAGCGAGGCTAATCATATATTGATGTGCAGGTACTTGTATAAATGCTTATGTATATATATACGACAATTTTCATGGAAGTACTCTGTATACTTAATAACAAAATAAAATTGAAAAAACAATATTCCCTGCAGATCCGAACTTTTTATACTAGAAAGAATTTAAACATGTGGTGATTCCCTTTTTATTGTTTAATACTAATGCCATAAAACAGGAATAAAAAAAGTAAAACTTTGTGAGAGTGGAGGAATAAGGGGTAATTTCTTTACTCAGATCTTGGTTAGTCTCCCTTCATAAAACAGCTTCTGAATTTTCATAAACTCGAATAGCCACGGAGCTTGATGGCGAAGCACTATTAATTTTTTGACACATTTTTTGTTCCATGAAAGCTGCCACCATTTTGCATATTTTCTAAACTTCCTGTAATATTTTCTAAAACAGAATAGTTTTTGGGCTGATTATGCATAATTAACTTTGATCTGACTGTTTTAACTAAGCACCACTCACGTTAATGTCCTCTGTTTTGTTGAGGGTATTAGTTTCTTTAGTAATCCAAAGGACGCACATTTTTTAACTGTACACAAGTATAACACCCATTTTAAAAAGAAATGGCTTTACATTATACCATCATAATCTATTCGATTTATAAAAGTTCTCTGTTGGATACTTTCCTTAATTATTTAATATTAATGTAAATTATAGTATAAAATTCGAAGCTGTAAACGAAAACATTATTAGTAGAATTCTTTACAATTAATTACTTTTGCACAATGTACAAATATTTTTTTTTATTTCATATTACTTTGAGCACCAAACAGCACACAGTTAATTTATCATACGTGTTAAGTTAATTAGTTAGATCCAACTGTGTTACCTACTTGGGCGTAGCGCTAGATCCGAAATTGAATTGGAGCAAACAAGCTCAAAATGCTAAAAAGAGAGGCAATTCCAGAAATAAATTACTAAAGCGACTGGCAGGCACTAAATGGTGTGCGTCTCAAGTTGTCCTTTGTACCGCTTATAAGAAATATGCAAGATCTGCAATTAAATATGACTGTGAACTCCTCAGAACTACCACTGAAACTATTAAGAAGAAATTAGATGTTTCCCAAAACAATACTCTAAGACTCATCACCGCGGCTGCAACATCAGCACCAATAGAAGCGATGGAATTACAAACTGGATTAGAAACTTAGGATGACAGGAGAAACCTAGCAGCTATAAACCTCAGAGAAAAGCTTTTAAGACGATATGATTACTGCCCAAATTACAGAGCAACAAAATGAAGATTAAAATCCCAAGAAACTTTCCTTTTAAAAACCCATGAACTACTGAGTAAATTTAACATCCTGGATTCGAATAGGCAATTATTTCTATGTAACTATAACCCTACCAAAGATTTAAACTTAGCGGAAGCAAGACTCGATTTGGTCACTCCTCTAAATAAAACTATTTCCGCAGAAGAGGATTTGAGAACAGCAGCCCTCGAAACTATCTTCGATAGATATCCAACCGATTCTTGGCTGCATGTTCACACTGACAGCTCCTCCGAAGACGCTGCACGAAATGCTGGATTGGCGTTTATTCCAAACACTTTTCACTATATTAGGCAGTGGGAATCTACTGTAACAACTTTTTTGGAGAAGTGGCTGCAGTAGCTTTGGCTATTGATGCTTGTTCTGAAAATAAGATTGTCATCTTAAGTGACTCACAAGCAGCCATCACTGCACTCACATCTCAATGCTGCAATGATTCTCCAAGAGTACAGAGCTGTCGAATGTCCATAAGCTTTGTAATTGACAGCGGCAAATCAATTACAATCCAATGGATCCCAAGCCATTGCGCTGTGTTTGGTAATGAGAAAGCAGACCAAGTTGCTAAGCTGGGATCATCTCTGCAACAACCTAACCCTCCAGTTGAAATACAATCCGTTAAAAAAATTATTAAATATAATTTAAAACGTTACATTATTCTGATAAAATTACTGGGAAAAGTTGGGACTATCTCCTGAAATACACAATACCAAAAGAGCTCCCAAGGAAGGTCGGTGTTGCTTGCTTCAGACTCACGACTGGACATTATCTCCAACGGCATCTCCACCGAATTAACCTGACTAATTCATCTACATGCCACTTGTGCGAATTTGATGTAATGACAGGGAACTACCTTCTTTCGTGCTTAAGGCTACAAAATATCATGGACGATAATTCTGAGAAAAATCCTTATTGTGTTTATTTCAATTTGTCAAACCGATATTGGGCCCCTAGAACACTAATGGCCGAAAGGCTAGAAAATGACGTTGGATAAAAAAAGATATAAATATATATCCCTGAGCGTATAAATATACGTTCATGAGCGCATAAATATACGTCGTTTGATATTTAAAGAGAATCTTTGTGTTAGTTTTGCGGCGGTTTAGTGGTAGCGCGTTTCGACACCATGCAAACGAGACGTTATGCCTTTAAATAAAAGTTAAAGCCCTTAAACCAAATTAAATTAATTAAGATCCAATAGTATTAAATATTTCGTTTTTCCAATGTATTTAAATATATAATAGCAGCTAGCTTGAAAGTCTTGTACACGCGCTCAATATGTAATAACCAAAGCATTGAACTTATGGCGTACATGGTCCATATGGATCTATAAAAGATTTCATTGGCTCCCGTAACATCTCTTCCCATTGGTTAAAATTCCAATAGTCCCATTGGATAAAGTTTCGGATGTATCGAAACTATAAATAAGAAATATACAACAAACTCAAGGAGAATGCCTTTAAATCTGGTCTGGAACTGACTGTAAGCGCGGCCGGGCATAGCTCGAAATGACCTCTTACGTTATTAAATGAAATATCTGTAATATCTTTAATTTACGTGAATAAATTGTTGGTGTTTAAAAAGCGCATATTCTTCTCAACTTACAATGGATACCACAAATCTTATCAACATGTAGTTATTTACGATGCTGTACATCCAACAAAAATGTAAGTACTTTACATTTAATTTCCGCTCAAGGAACTGTTTAAGTGGGAATGAAAAAACCCACATACCTTTAAAAGGAAGATAGGACACAATCCCGGGTTGACTTCAACAGGGTATCCAGTGTTCGTTAGTTTTTTCTACAGTTCCTCCGTTCAGGGTTTGGTTTCCTGAGGAAAAATTTGGTTCGAATCTCTCAACACTAGAGAATCATGATACTAGAGGATCTGCTCTTGCGCATACAATATAAAAAAGTTAACTCTGTGTTTATATATATCAAGAATACCTATTCACTACCGAGCGCCGAAT
>QLNU02003225.1:40334250-40353694 GCA_006491805.2 Dysdera silvatica | reverse complement strand
CGCCATCAGTTTAATGATTGACATTTGAAACCCGCATTAACCGGTTAGTCCAGCTTGTCAACGAGTCCGGTCACTGTGGTGAGTTTAAGGCTGATTCCCCTGTATTCGTTTCACCATACTATGAGAATGTGTGAGGATAGGGAGACCTCCATCCTGTAGTGGATTCAATACATTTAATGACAATGTACCTACTTACATTTATAATTTCTCTGTACACCCATACCGGCTAGGTACCGTAAAAGGACCAGGTACACCGAGAACGACATACGAGAAGCTAGTGTGCAAAAAAAGAATCAATTTGATGCAAGATGGTAGTGTTTAGAACAGAAAATCCTCGAAAGTTTGAAAACTAAATAAAAGCTTGTTCATCGGCTGAACAAGTATATATTGTACCTAAACAATATATGAAGTTTTATGAAAATCGAACGAGTAGTTTTTCAGAAAAATAGAATTTCAATATTCTGACAATATGGCTTTGGATTCTTCTGTATTTTTTATTTTTAAAGTGATTTCCAGTACGTTTTTACATAGTTCAGTATTTTTATATCAATTTTCTTGCATTCTGTTTAGTTATGCTATTTTAACAGCTGTTTTGGCTAGAATAACATGTCCATAAAACACGCGTTGGCTATGGTATTGCAAGAAATATAATAGCTCGTTCTTACCTATCAACTCAAAAATCCCGCATACATATAAATCGAAAAATAAAAACAGCAAAAGGAGTGATTATTTAATATACAATAATGTTTATTGTCCATAGGTTCCTGTTTCAGAAATTCTGCATATATAAGGTAGATTTTACAGTTTCATTCATTTATTATTCTTAATAAAACAATCGTTTTATTCATTTATTATTAATTGAAAAAAATTATATGTGTGAGGACGTGTGGTCTTTTACTCTTCCGCTGGTGAAAGGTACTAAAAGAAAAGTGTTCCAATAGTTTTTCAACTAATTATTTTAACAAAGTAGTTCCATTATTATTTAACTGAATTGTGGAATTTAAATAATTTTGTTATCTTCAATTATTTTTGCAACAAAATTAAAAAGTTCGATTTTTTCCAAGATGACGATGATAGTTTTATAATCCACAACACTTTCCTCTTCAAGTTAAATTATTTAATTACGTTTTTATAATTACAAATATGCGATCATTCCCGGTGTTTTAAAAACTAATTCGTTACATAAAATTGAATTTAATAACTAGAACCATTTACCGAAGAAACAATTATGTTAAGAACCATCTAATTTCGAGAACTAGGTAATTAATGTTATTAAATAAGAAACCTTTTTAATTTAATTAATGCTACTAAAAGGAAAAAAAAATATTTTAAAGTTTTCTCTTCGGGGAAAGTTGTTTGCAGACTTAGTAATAAGGAAAAAACTAGGAAAAATGCTTAGATTGAAAAATTGAACTTCAATTTAAACATTTTAAGAGCACTTTGCTTGTAAGTGGAAGGACGGTTCTCCACCCTTCAATAAGAACATTTTAAAATTTGTAATAGTTATGTTTTGAAAAATATGAAACCGAAATTTAAATGTCCCTAAAAATAGGTTTGAAGAAACCGTTGAAGAATTTTTATATCTTAATACTCCAAGTTAGATGTTCTCAAACTCTGCTCCACGGACCCGCAAGCTGCTTGTCTTAGCTCCGCGGCAGAAAATGCATTGAAAATAAAAAAACACTTCCATACAATTTAACTAACTTGTTCATTAAAAATTAAATGGATGATCCTAATTTTTCGAAAAATTAATTTTCATCACAATAATATTTTTGCATAATTATCTTAGTATCATGGGTGTGGTATAGAAACTAACTTACATATAGGTCCTACTTAAAGAACATATATTTAAAGTGAAAAAGTGTCGGGGCCTGCGGTCAATTTTTTTCTTGAAAGGGGCTCCACAAGCAAAAATATTCTAGAACCACTGCTCTAAGAAAACCTATTTTATATTTGAAAGAAAATGACCAATTACGTTTCTCAGTTATAATAAAAAATTTATGCAATATTTTTGGTAAAAATATTTATATTGGATATAAAATTTTATTAACCTTTCAGAAAGTGGATTTAAATTAAGGTTTTAAGAGAAACACATCTTTATAGACGTATATATGATATTCATGATCTAATTAATTAATTTCTCAGCATATATTATTTGATAAATTTAGCACCTTTTTAATTTTATCTCATAACTCCCAATTATGTAAACTTCATGACATTTATGTCGTGAAAAAATGCGAAAGGAAAAAAAAATTGGATACAATATAAAAATTCAAATCAATATAGATGTTTTTTTATTAAAATTAATGAAATATGCAAAAATTAAAATTAATATAATTAATAGAATCTAAATTTTATGAAGAATACTTTAGAAATAAACATTACCTATAAATGAGGTAAATGAAAATTGTTTCCTCATCACCAAAAGGTGATTGAACCTTTCCAAATATCTCTAAAATCTATTTTTCCCTCACGTGTTAGAACAAATTTATTGTAAATGTAACAAATTCATGATGTTTGAAATTTTTTAGAAATTCTATGATTTATAAAAAAAATAAAATTTAATTTAGAGCTATTAGAAACACGTTGAAGCTAATAAAAGTGAAAATTATATTCAAATATTATTTTTCGAAAGTGAAGCAAAAACCCACATTATGCAGTGGAACTTCAATAAGTTGAAACCGAAATGTGTAAAAATTTCAATTATTACAATGCATTTTTTTTTCATTTCACATTTCTATATTTTAATGTTCGACTTGCCGAAGCTCCACAGTATATATTCAACCGCTTCTAGAATTCAATTATGAACATAAATTAGAAATTCACATTTTGAATATAAAATCGATTCATTTAAATCAATGGATCTACCGATTTGTAAGTGAAAATATGGGAGACAATGAAGTACAGAGACAATTAAATTGGAAATAACTTACAATAAAGCAATAATATAATTTGAGAAATATTTCAAAAAAAAGATTAAAAAAAAATTAATTATTGTGAATATTTTAAACCTTCAATATTTCCCAAGATTATGTACATGGGTGTGCACGGACACATATTTAAAGGGACACTGAAACATATATGTGCATTTTAAAACTGCACTCTTTGAATCACTATGCAAATAATATTCACAAAATGTAATTTATTAATATAATTGATTAATTTAGGAAATCATCGATGTAATTTAGGCTGATTTGACTTCATTATACCCAGGGCAAATTTGCAACCAAATGGCTCCAAAATCTTTGCGATATTATTCGAATTATGCCCTGAATAGACCTTTCAGTATGGTATTGAAATCTCAAATTCATAAATTTATATTCTACTCATTATATCGTACTAAGAGTTTTATCCTTTTGCTCATACACGAACCTCATGACTAAATTACACCATTTTCTCTCATGTAGAATATTATAACGACGTCGTCTGGATCAATGATGGTATATTAACCACAGGTGATTTGGTATTCTTCCGAGAGATGTGTTTAGAATTAATGGAACTACTCTTCCAAATTAATAACTGAAACATATCCTCCACAAATGGTCTGCAACTAATCAAACGAATAACTTATCCTCCGGA
This sequence comes from Dysdera silvatica, assembly GCA_006491805.2. NCBI lineage: Eukaryota > Metazoa > Arthropoda > Arachnida > Araneae > Dysderidae > Dysdera > Dysdera silvatica. Next base: position 40,350,115 of record QLNU02003225.1, on the reverse strand, counting down.
AAACCACCATCGCCAAAATTTTCTTTCTCAGTCCGTTGAGAAAATTAATGGAAAGGTAAATCGAAACTTCCTCTCCAGAAATTATAATATAACGCAACTTAATATCAATTTGGTATAATCTTGCGGATGCCAGGGGAACGGCTACAATTTCAAAGGCCATTAAAGCTCAAAATTTATATACACATACTCCCCATAATTTTATGAAAGGTATTCCATTGCATAAATCTACCACTTCATTGTAATTTCAGAATGTAGCTAAGCGACAATGAATTGGACATTAGTGTATGTGTACATAAAGAATAATATCTTTATTTCAGTAAGCGTGACAAAGGCTAAGATTGCTTTAAAAAGCGAACGGAATGTTACAAAGCATTTTCTTTTTCATCGAGGTCAGACGTAAATATTTTATTGCGAGTATAAGCTTTTATTTTAAAGTTTAAAATTATTGTGTCCTGCGGTGGCGCAGTGTGGTAACGCGTTCTCCTATTGCGCGGCTAATCCGGGTTCGACTCCCAGCAGTGCAAAAAGAACGCTTACTCAGAGATCTCATAAAGATCGCACTGCTCACTGTAGTCCGGGGTTTGGTTCCCTAGGCCTTAAGAGGTTCGGATTCCTCGGAAAACAGTAGGTCCCGGCGCAGCATGACCACTGTAGTCTTTGAGCCGTAAAACCAAAAACAAAGTCCGGTAAGTTTCAGTTTTCATTTGAAATTGAACAGACAATCCAGGTAGATGCATATTCGTTACCAATTCTTATAACTTATCAGAGAACCCCGTCCTATAGCATTTTAAGACGCCAATCTAGATTAATCATGAAGAGTTAGAAATAGTGTGAATGCGTATTTTTTAAAGGTTTAGGGAGATTTTTTATAGAAATAAAGGTATCATACAAGCAAGCTTTCAGACTGACATAATCATCCAAAGCGTGTAAATTTGAGCAGAAGAGTGCGTAAAATTATCAACTTTCATATTTAATATGCTAAACGTGACAATAGGTAAAAATAATTATTAAACGAAAGTTATTTTCATGAAATCATTTACAAGTTTTTTGAAACCTAATGAGTTTATTTCCGTATTTTCAATGTAGTATTGCATATATTGAAGTATGTTTAAAATCATATATAATTCACATACGATAATATCTTAGTTTTTGCACTTGTAAAGGTAATTTTGAAGCATATAATTCAACCACAGTTGTCTTAGATTCATTTAATGGCGATTTTTTACTGACGATGACAACATACCTACATTTGCAGAACATGCAATAGGATATATCTCTGTCTAGTATGTAAAAATTTTATACAATTTTTACAAATGTCTACATGATTTGAAAATGCCTAGGTATCAGTTGATTCTAATATACTTAAAATTTGAGATTTTTTCTCGGTGAAAATGACTTTCTCATAATTATCAATCAGGAATTCATTAATTTTTCAAAATTATATAACCTATATAAATAATTCGCTTAAAATACAAAAGACTAAAGATGACGCCGTGTGATATTAGCCTCCTAAGTTTCGTGCTTAACAAATTTCTAAAATCTAATATAGGTGGTTACTTCTTTCCCAAACAGATGTTTCGAACTTTTCTCAACTTCATTTCAAGCCACGTAAGTGGTTTTAATTGAACTCTGTTGAAAAGTACAAGTGACTTGGTAAATGCGTGGATAAATATAAAAATATATACTTTAAAAATAGCATTATTGTCAGTAATTTTTCTAATAGATACAAATTTTATATGTAACAGAAAAAATGCGTAAAACCAGGACGTAATATTTTTTACATTTGGTAGAACAAGCACTCTGAGGAACAAAGCAAAGAACTCAAGATTTCGGACACATTAACTGCAATCCTTCTCTCATGATGGGCTATTAACGCACATGAAATGGATATCATCTTCTTCGCTATTTTACAATGCCGGTCTTCTGGATATCAAGGATGTACACAGTTATATTTGTTCCCGCCCATCTATCTTGAAAAATTAAAAATCAACTTGAAATTTAATAGAGAATGCATACCCACATACACATATAAAAAATACTAAGAATATTATAGGTCCATTATGTGATACGGGAATCGTGCTTTCTAATTGTCAACTGCAAAACTGTCACAAAAAAATGGTAAATAAATATCCATTATTCTTCGTTTTTATTGGTCATCTCTCTTTAAAATGGAAATTTAACTTGTTAGAGTTCCACCCTTCCCAATGAAACCCTTGCAGAATTCCTCCTGCTAACTTGTTAGAGGGATAAAAGGTGAAAACAACTTCTAAACAATATATCGGTTTGTAATGGACAATACGAAAGTCGGAAGTATTTTGGGCGAAGATTTCTCCCACCTAGCATTCCTTCGCTGTTCTTACCTTCTTTCTCGAACATCCGCGGAATTGTCGTTGGCAATTTTTTGTAGGCCTTATGCTTGACTGTTTTCTAAGGCTCCGTGTCAAAGATATAAACCACGACGGGACGGAAGAAAGGATGGTATTTTCTTTTCAGCTTAAATAAAATCTTGCTGGGCTGGATCTCTTTAAGAATTTTCTGTATTTTTTTGTGAACGCAGATAGAAAGTTTTTCCTTCCTGGTTTCTTCCTGTTCTTTATTTCAGTCCTAGCCGTCGGATTTCTGGATAAAATATCGAAAAACACTATAAAAAAATTATCAGAAGAAACGTCTACAAGTGATTTGTTTTTCCTTGTAAGGTAGTTTGATAAGTTTAAGCAAAATTTTATTAAAAATTGCTATATTGCAGATTTTCATTCTCTCAATATGATACAATTACCGTTCCCGATTCTAAAATGCACTTGATAAATCTGGTGATCTCAAAATGTCGTTGGCTTTTTTTTTCTGTTTGAAGGAAGAAAACAAGCTTGAAAAGATTTTCTGCTAAGTGAGTTTAAATATAGTCGGCACCATTAAATTGTTTTACGGATCATCCAATACCCCGCTTATACGAATAAAATATATTTTTGTCAAAATTTCCACATTAGATCAAATTTTTAATTTTATCCGCTTTAGTGAATTACCTTTGGAGCCGCCTCGGATAATTGAATAAAGACTGGACAAGGGGGTCTTTTCACTTCTAACCATTTAGTTTAATGCCACTCATTGGATTTTCGCGTTATGGAAGATTTTCTTTTTAGGTGGACATGTGCAGACACCGAGTAATCGTAAACAAGTGATTATGATCGATTGTAATTGATGACACTTTCGTTTAATCACATTTGTAATCGAATGTTTTGAAGTAGCTGTAAGTGTAATCATAATTACATTTTTAAATTTCATTTAGCCGTAATCATCTTTTGAAATGTTTGGGTAATCATAATCATAATTGCTATGATCACAATCATAATCATTTTTTGAAATTCTTGGGTGATCATAATCATAATTGCTGTTGGTAGCTCGAGGTTTTTTAATCGTAGGTGAGCTTAGCAGTTCTGTGAAAGGGTTTGAAGCAACTGCCTGAGTAGGTGTTGAGGGAGCAGGAGTGTCAGCTAAATTGGTATAAAAATCATCAGTGGATGGCAAATGTAAGCCCTCAGAAAAAGAACTATCCGATAAGCCATCAGATAAATCTACTGCGCATCTTTTCTCTCTGCTGCCAGTGGAGATAGATGCTTTGTGTTTGGGTGCAGAATTTTCAGGAAACACATCTTCACTTTCAGTTGTTTCACTGGGAGCAAAAGCTTCTGGAGGAATGACATTGGAGTCATATGTGTAAATTCCTGTTCCACGAAAGCCTGAAATGATGTTTGATGATGTGACTGCTCGCGACCGGACTTTTCCAAAAATTAAACCGAAAGTGACTTTTGTGATTTTACGGTTAGGATGTGTTTCCCAGAATCTCAAAACTTCCTCATCCCAAAAGGATTCAAATGGCTTGAAAACAGATATGTCCATTGGCTGTAGCCAATGTGTGGTGTTGCTAGGGAGACAGCACAGCGTTATGTTGTTCCTCTCAGCGACATCCACAAGGTTAGCATCTAAGCGAGAAGACGCGCCGTCAAAAATTAGCAACGTCTGACTAGGAGCCTTGAACTTTGAGAAATGTTCAATCCATTTAATGAAAACAGTAGTCGTCATGGAATCTTTCACAGTCATACATATTTCTGATCCTGCAGGCAAATGTGTGTACCAGTCTTGGCGTTGACCCTTAAAAATGATCATGGGAGGAATGGAATGTCCAATAGCATTAGCACAATGCACGATTGAAACATTTTCAGCGTACTCTAGAGTCATAATGTGCACAGTACGACTCCATCTTTTAGCTAAAACGACCTGTTGATATTGGATAGTTAATCTGCATCCCTTTTCATCAATATTGTAAATTGATTGCGGTTTGTTCATTAATTGTAACTCGTTCAATACCTCATGGAGATCGTTGAAGTGGCCACTCACGATAAACTTGTTGAGTTTTTTTGGCTCGTGCAGGGTTTAGGGGTTGAGCCTTTCGCACACAAATTTCCGGGTGACGTCTGAGGAACAAACGCAACCACTTCTTACCTTCTAAACATGTTTTCGAAGAAAAAGGGTGTTCAATGTTATTTAAGACACAATAATTAAAAACCGTGCGTCGTAACAGTTTTGGTGTTATAGGCATACCGACTTTAGCTAATTTTATGATCCTGGAACACAACTCACTTTCTTGTGATTCATTTGAGTAAGTTGAGCGAACCATTGTCATCAACATAGAACCAGTTATTAAGTGGTCCCTTAAAGTACGCCTCGGAATTCCATACGCATTTGCAGCTGAATTAACACCCATGCCATCCCGAACTGCTTGTATAGCAGTCCGCAAGCTCTCTCTTGTGTCCATGGACCTCCCTTTTTTGTCGCCATTTTTAGAATCTGAGAATACACAATAAAGAGAACAAAAATAAGTCCAAAATATTAATGCAAGCAATTTCATAAAACAAGTGGTCCTAATAAGGCCAACCCTTGGCCTTATATGGCTACACGATTTCTTTTCATTTTTTACCAATAAAAATCGTAATTCAAGTACTGTTTTAAAACAACTTTCCGATATTGAAAGTAGCTTAAATACCCCCTTTGCAAATATATAAAACATATTGTATTTGCATAAATAGATACAGAGTTATGAATAAAAATCCACTTACCACGTGCTAATATTAGGAAAATCAGACTAGATGCTACTACTATCGGTCTCCCTTCTCCGCTGTTTACTGAGAACTAAATACTTTTGGATATATTATAATACTCATCAGAGCCTGACGGTTAAAAGAATATTGTCTTCTAGCCGATTTATTGGTCAGTTTTTTTCACATCGTCCATTGGTCTTATTAGTCTGCATGACCTTATTTGGTGGAACCACCTTAGTTCTAATTAGAATCACACATTTTTATCAAAAGGTATATATTTAACAAGAAAAGATTGTTGCTATTTACTTATTGTTGATATTTATTATTTAAGTTGCTATTTATTTTTTAAGTCGCTATTTATTTTTTAAAAATAAATAAAATTCCTTATTTCTTGCCTTCAAATTATTTTAACGTCTCACAAATTTATTTAATTTATTTAGACATTTATTAGAAATATGCATAATTTACTAGAACATATACCATCTAATCACGCCATAACATCGGCGCTGGTATCACTACGCCAATAAACGTTGATTTATATTGTTGTTTAATCTCACCAATATTTTAATTAAAGTTTGGTATGACGCAAATTAGGCGGAATCGCTGTAAAGTAAAAAAGTAACCGTTAAGAAAAAACGATTGGCGATTAAGAAGGCTGCAAATAAAAGAGGGCCGGATATTTGGGATTATATGGTATAATCCAAATAATTGTCAGATAAATGTAAATGAGCAATATTTTTTAAAAAATTTTATATTTAGAAAAATGTCATTCTTCTATTTTCTGCAAAAATACCCGTACTTTTTTGTTTAAAAAGTGGTCTTAAAATGATACATGCATTTTTAGATTTCGGAACGTTATTTCAATTATAATCCAGATGTGTGTAAAACTATTTTGAATTAAATTTTTTAACATTTTTTAAATACTTGATATTTTAAAGGAATTCAATGGGACAAAGATTTTAATGTATAAATTTTAATGACTAAATGGCCCAATTGCATGATCCGATGCTTATAACTATCATTTTTAGATTCTTTACTATAAAGAGTTCGACTCCTAATATCATCGGTTATGTAAAAATCTAACGGGGTCCAGGGACATATTGAGCCATTCTTCTTATCTCAGATGAATGACAGCTCTGTTTGCAGATGTAAAGTACACAAAAACTGAAAAATGTAAGATGTGACTAAACCATATTTGTTTATTTTTTGCATAATATACACGTATACTTAAACCACTCTACCATCTCCAAGTAATGTTCAGGTTCAAGTTCTATTCGAAGATTTGCCAACATTTCGTAAACAATTGTCCAGCGATCTTAATACTTTAAAAGATTTGCTAAATAATAAGATCGATGAAAAGTTGAAATGTGGATCGCCTGAGAGACAATTTAACATGATAAGCGTTGATGAACTCAGAACGTAAATTGTTAGCGGATTCTATCTACAAATTTAATTACTTGAGAAAACCTGGAGTGATAGACTGAACCAATTCGAAATGAAAATAAATGATATTAATAATACACTACTTGACTTACAGAATGATTTTGAGCAGAGTGAACAATATTCTAGACGATCATGCCTTTTAATCCACGGTCTCCCAGAGCAAGAAAATGAAAATTCAGTCTTAGTATCAATTGACTTTTTAAATAAAAAACTGAATTCCAGCCTAATTATTACTGATATTGTTATAGCTTACAGAATTGGCTTTAAAAGGGATTCATTTCCTACTGGCAGAGTTAGATCTAGGCCCCTAATCGTTAAATTCATCGGAATGACGCCAATAGATTCTATTTACGCTGATAAACGAAAGTTAAAGGGGTCTGGTATGGTATCAGCGAAAACCTGACGAAACCGAGGAAAGAATTTTTTAATAAATTCCGAAATACTGGACTGACTTTTTGGACTATGCATGGTACGATCTACTTTTTTGATGGGGCTAATTAAAAAATCATCCTTAAATCGCTCTGCGATATTAACCGATTTGGGATTGATTAGTATTTTTACCTCAATCATTATATTGTCAATGAATCTTACACTCTCTGGATATTTTTGATCAAATATTATAAATATGTGTTAATGTTGTTTTTATACGTTGCTTTTTTTTTGTGAAATACGATATTAATTTTTCCATTTAAATACTGGCCATCGTGCAAAATATTTAACTTGTTATTTTGAGTCAGATTGATAATTGTCACACTATTAGTTTGGCTAAGTTTGGAGCGGCATGCCTATCTTTCCATAATAACAAAACCCAGTTAACTGACTAATCGTTCTTCTTTATGCCTTAGACTTTACAATTATCTACTGCATTATTATTTTGTATTATATTTTTGAGCTTACCGGAAAGGAAGAGAAATTACACAAATTCAATTTATCTACTGTTGTTATTTTCCATGTTTTTCATAGCTTTATCGTAGTACACACTTTTTATTGTTTTTGGTTGGTGTTTTATTTGTATATCCGTCGCAGAATGACCCTTGCTGTCCTTGTGCCATAAAATTACGACCAACCATTTTTACATACCCAAATCAATATTGCAGCATGGTCTTTGCTGTCCTTGCATAGTGATAAAACCAACTACTCATTCATCATTATGCCTTTCAGACGTCACCAATATCTAATGTTTTGTTATTGTGTATCTTAGACATTTTGGACCAATCAAAAAATTACATTATTATTATATATCTATTACCATTATTTTCTAATCTTTTCACGATTTTATTGTAGTACTCATTCTTTATTATTTTGTTGTTACATTATTTATATGTCCAAATCAATATATTCATATCAAGTTCTATTCTTCGATCTCACCTTGTTTGGTGCAGAATGACCCTTGCTGTCCTTGCGCTATATAGATATAGCCAGCTAACCAACCACCTAACCTATTTTTTGATTTGTTGAACTTGACGTTTTGAGATATTCGTCCTCAAAATTACTTGTTCAAATTTACTAATATATGAAATATTGCTTATTTGGGATTGCGATTTAACCTAAATGTTGCGTTTCGGCAAGTTATCCACTTCTATGACTTAACCTAATTAAATGTTATGTTTGAATAAGTTATTCGCATTTATCTACATTAGCATCTTGTTTCAATGACTGATTAATTTAATATTTCAACAGTTGATAATTTATTTGAAAATCTGATATTTCACGCATTTCGCTCAAAAAATCGTTCTCTTTTTTTCAACGCTTTACATCGTCGATGGCAAGTTTACAAATAATTCAAGAAACGATTTTTTGTCTTTTGCTTGCCAACATATTTAGCTTCCAGTTCTCATATGAATTAGTGAATAAAGAGTGACAATATATAACGCTGAGTTATTTTTCTTAATAAATTGTTTATTAATAAATAAAAAGCGGATAAACAAAATAATATAGACTATAGGTAACAGCATATTCTGTGGAATACAAAGTAGCCACCTTCAGCTTTGATACAGCTTCAAACATTTCGTTAAATTTTCGGCCAAGCGCCGCATTTCTGCTTCTGGCATTTTGTCTTATTCTCGAACAAAGATTGCTTCGTCGAATCCAGATTTTTGTGAAACCTAACGCAAGTCTTGATCTCCAAAGTCAACCGCATACTACAGTCCATCCAGTTGAGATCCGGCGACTATGGTGACCATTCCACTGAAATGATGAAAGCCGAAAAATGGGTATTTTACCACAATTGTGCAGTTTTCTGCTCATGAGCTGGGGCAAAGATTTTCTGAGACATCCATTCCTGGTTTCTGAAGCATTGTTGAGTCCAAAGAAGTACTATACCCTTTAAAATGTCGCGTTAGTATATTTCGTTGTTGATTTTGACCTCTTGTTCCAGGAACGCCAGTCATGTTGTGCCGGTAGCTCAAATTCCACGAGATGAAATGACAGCACATGATTTTCTGTTGACCAACTCATGTCAATTTGACGATTGTACACTTGCCCAATGATGAACAGCTTCTTAAATGCAAAGAAAAATTTTTTGCAACTAGTTCAAGCAGTGCGACGTAGAAGTGCATGGAATTACTGTAAACGCACACACTTCCCATCTGTGAGAAGTTGAAACTTCAGGAGCTCGTGAAACCTTAAATTCCCAGTTCCATTTTCAGCGATCTGACAAACTGATTCACTATTGATTTTTGCCTTGCGGGCCAGTTTTCACAGTAAGACACTCGAATTTTGATTGATGCGCATTTGAATGGTACGATAGTTCCTGAATGTGCTGACCATGTGTTCTTATCTAAAAGTTGCTTTCGTTGCCAAGCTCACTGAATTATTTAATGGCTTTTAACAAGAAATATTTTAGACAACAAATCGTCGAATAACTCCCCCCATTGATGTTCTTCTTACTCATACAACGCAAGAATTGCAGATCGAATGACAAAATTTCCCCTTATCAATCCAAAACAGCGTTTCCTCCTATTAACGACTTTTAAAAAACGGAGAGAAGAAACATCGTTATAAAGAGTAAGACCTCAATCAAAATGTGTGCAATTCTATAAAGCATTTGCAAGAGATATAGATCCTGTCTTTAAACAATAACTTCATTCTAATTAACGATTCTGATTGGGGTAGTTTCTGTAAAGATAAAATCCTCCCGTCATCAATCCAAAACAGTGTAAGAAAGAGTTTCCTCCTATAAACGACTTAAGAAAAAACGCCGTTAAACAAAGTACAACCTTAATAAAAATGTGTGCAATTCTATAAAGCATTTGCCGTAAAATAGCAATCCGTAAAACCACGTCTGCAAACGCCAATAATCGTTAATTAGAACGACGTTGTTGAGATAGTTTCTGTAAATTCAAAATTTTACCGTTATTAATTCAAAATCGTGTGGGTAAGCGTTTCCTCTAATTAAACGATTTCTAAAGAAATGAGGAAAACGTCGTTAAAGAAAGTAAGAACATAATCAAAACGTGTGCAATCTCATAAAATATTTAATCTTCGTACAAACGGTAAAATCGTCTTTAAACGATAATAAGCGTTAATTAGAACATGGTTATTGGGGTAGTTTCTGTAAATTAAAAAGATTCCACTCATCAATTCAAAATAGCCTGGCGAAGCGTTTCCTCCTATTAACGAATTTCAAAGAACGGAGGAGAAAAAACGTCGCTAAACAGACTAAGTCCTTAATCGAAATGTAAGCAATTTTATAAAGCATTTGCAAGGGCCTGAAAATCCCGTTATTAAACACGAATAATCGTTAATTAGAGCCACGTTGATATGAGTGTTAGTTGTAAATTAAAACTTCTGCCCTGATCAATTCAAAATAGCCATCTTAACGGGTTTAAGACCTCAAGATCTCAACACCAGAAAGCCCTAAACTTGTTAATATCTCCTTGCCGTGACTGTCTATCATGCGTACGTAAAAGGTGTGGAATTCTGCATCGTACCATCCCCTATCATGTAGAATGCGACTATGACGTCATCTGAATCAATGGTGGTTTATAAATCGAAGATGAGGTTGTTAATTCATGCGAGCCATATAGTTAGAATTAACGAAATTGCTTTTCCAAGTTGTAGGGTGAAACTGATATACTACAATCGATCCGTCACGCACACCAATCGATGTAGACACTTACTTCAGCGGATAATCTTGTTTTTCATTATCAGTTACACAAATAAGAGAAGTAAATTGTAAATCAATATAAAACTTTTATTTCCAGAACTCTTAAAGCAACTCAACATACTTTTCGTAAAACCTAGAGGTCACGAATCGAAAAATTAACCAAAATTTCATGAATGTTACAATTTTCAACATTGCGCTTAATGAATAATTTCATCGAATAGTGCAGCCTCTTGCATAAATTATGCAATTAATTATAAATTTGGATGAACAAACATAAAAAATCACATAATTATATTTAGAAAAATGTTAATTATATTAGAAAACTTTTTTAGTTTTCTGCGGAATCGAAAAGATACTCCAAAATAAGACGGAAATACTGTTCTTTGCTGCTATCCACCTAATCAATTATTATAAGAAATTATTAGTAATTCTAAAGCACGTATTTTTTCTATATATAAGCAAAAGATACCCGTCTATATCTCTCAGTACCCAGTCTTACTGTTAGATTATTTATGACTACGAATTTTCTGTTATTTATATGACTACAAATTCAACTCTTTATACGATTACGAATTTAGTGGCAAAATCTGACAAGAAAATAATAAAAATTCTACGTTCGTGGTATGATATATCTACTTCCATCTCCAGATGTCTATTCCATGAATGTTACCATAGAAACGGAAGATAAATATCCGTGATTCGTCAATTATTTGTCGTCTTTTATATAAAAAAGTGAAATCTTAAGTCAAGAAAGAAGAAAAAGAGTATTTTTTAAACATTATTGTGGGTTTTTATCAACTGTTCGAAGAGTTAAAAAATGCCCATTTCTTTGAACTGGAATTTTTCCTCTGACATTCGTCGCTTTTTTTCTATCTTCTCGAAAATCTCTGGCAAACATTCCAAAGAATTGTAAAGCTTTTTTGTTTCTTCCTGTTTTAAGCCTCACTTCGGTTCCTAATGCTATCTGTCATTGATATAAACCAAGTTGCAGAGAGGGCGTGTGGTATTTTTCTTTAAGTTTTGAGTCAAATCTTTCCAAGCTGAATCTTTACAAGTTCTTCTGTAAACAGATAAAAAGCATCTATCTGTGCTTTGACATTTCCTCTCTTCGTACCTGAACTCCTCTGTATCTGTATAAAAGCAAAACAAATAGATAGCAAAACAATTTAAGTCCCGAGAACATCACCAAGTAATTCCATTTCCCTTGTGAGGATGTCCGAAAAGAACTGAGCGAAATCTGGTGTTAAGAATCGCTAAATTGCGGATTTTCGATTCTTTGGAAATCCTTTTTTTCCCATTGTCTGCTCCAAGAGGCACTAGTTGTATCTGATTGTTTCAAATCGCCTTTTGTTTAGGAAAAAATAACTTTTGAAAGGTTCTTGTGAGATGCGATTACAGCCTAATCATGTGTAGTTATTTACAGTAATGAGTTATTGTCAAAAAATTATGAACATTTACAAAAGTAGGATTTCTGTTAATCCTTTAATAATTGGTGATCATCACCTATTCAATAAAACTTGCTTTAAATTTATATTTTATTTGAATTGATAACTGCCGAATAATTCTCAAACCAAACTATATTCAGACGGATTCAAAATTATTTTTTACATAAAGTGATCATTATTTAAAATTTACCAGCTAGGTTAATCCGTCTTGACAGCAAAGGGTAAAGACTTTAGGGTCTGACAAAGCCCCCGCTGCCCAGGATTGGATATAATAAGCGGAAGTCATAAATACAATATACAAACTAAACATACAATAAATAAACTAAATACAATAAGATAAAAGACTTGGTTGTTTAGCAAAAGTATGGAAGGTATAAATAGAGAAAGATGTAGTGATATTATAATTCTCTATCCAATAGATGTCTGCGGATGAGTTTTTTATATTGAGCAAAGGAATGAACAGATTTAAGTGAGTTAGGAAGAAGATCCCACACACTAGGGCCGAAGCAACAAATGCGCGAGTGTCCAAGATTGATCCGTGAGTACACTGGTATTAGATCGTTAAGATTTCTTGTAACGTGGGTATGATCAGCGAAGTGTAATGAAGTGAGGTCAGAATGAGTGCCATAATAAATGAGTAACATAAATTTTGAGGATATTTTGCAAAATACCATTTGAGAAGTGTCGGTATATTTATATGAATCGATAAATAAAACCCATTATATTAGATGCAGCACACTACCATATTCACTGAACTTGCTTTGTCTGAAATATGCCCTCTTTGGGCTTCATAAATCAGATACCTTGAAACTTTATCGAAAAGGAATGATGTATTAAAATTAAGCCAAACATTTCGAAGAAAAAATGTTTTCAAGGCAATGAGATCCCTTAAGTTTGGGAAACTGCGTTTCGGACTTGGTGAGTTTGAACGTGTGTAAACATGTTACCATTACAATTTATATTCGGGCATCTTCTTTGTCCCATATGAGCCACAGTAAAATATTAAGATCCAGGCCTGTGGCCCAGCAGGGGCCTAGCCGCAGTTGCCTGATCGAGCCATTAATATATATATATATGTGTGTGTGTGTGTGTAGAACAATAATAACACAATGTTAAAATATTGTAAACGATTAAAAACAAATAATGCATCAAATTGTTTTTATGTATATTTGTATAAACTGTTTTGATAACATTTTCTCTCCTATAGAATTTCCCTACATAAAATTTAAAATACAAATTCTGATATATGCTAATGTCATAATATTTATAATAAATTTTAAAAAAAAAGCACCAGAGGAGCGTCAAATTTATTTGGGTTTTATAGTGACATAATGTCTAAATCTCATATCACTTCTGATAATCATTTTATACTCATGAGTTCCCGGATGCAATATGTCCCCATATGTCCGTTATCGTTCCCCAGTTGCCCCATCAACTAGGCTACAGGCATTCTAAGGTCTCTGCTCTAAACATGTCACCCAATATTTTCTGCCAGTTTTTTCATCTAGAACACCTAAATCCATTTTATATTGTGTACACTTTTTTATATCCTTTTCGCCATACGCAATATTTTGTTACGAATAAAAAATGCATAGTGAATGCTTTTCCGAAATCATATTGCTGAAATCCTGCGATATTAAGCGGCCGATTTATAATACTTCTTGCTTGCATTTAAGTGTTTGTATTTATAATGAATTTAAATTTTTACCTTACATCAAAACTTCGCCATTCAAAACCATTACATAAATTAATAGGAAAAAAACACGACTGTACAACGATGTCTGAATGTTTTACTTCTATTCAGAAGAAAGGTATATTCAAAACAAATTTCAGCGAAGTTCTTCACCTACTTATTTTTCCAAAGCAATCGTTTTATTCAGTGGAACTATCATCTATCAACCTCCAATTTTTTTGCTAACTTTTTCAGTTATTTTTTTCGATATAATAGGTATTCTTTTGCCGAACCAGAATAGCCGTCACTCAGCCCATATTATTGTTCGACCTTTAATTCGAAACATTTTAGTTATATACTTTTTTTTTAAATTTGGAAAAACTCTTAATTCTTTTAAATTAAATTTTTTAAGTAAGTCGAACAGAATGTAATAGCTGTCCGCACACAGAGAATACCGAAAAAAACCAAAGATGTATAGAACAGTCTCATTCAGAAGTGTGTAATTAATTTCGTTAAGTACAATGAATGAAAACTTTTACTTAATTTAATTATTTCTAATAAAAGAAATCGGCTTTTATTTAAAGATGGTCAATTGTTGTATTTTAATTAAATACTTTAAGTGTAATGCTCTTAAACGGAATGGTTATTTGCGCTCCAAAGTTGGCATTTTTTCGTAAAGATTAATCAAGCTCAATTTAAAAAAATGTTCGAAATATAAATTTATTCCTTTTAAGAAGAGTTTCGAGCGGACCAAAAATCGGAAAATTTTATATTCTAGCCACCATATAATTGAAAGTTTTCAAAATAATAATTCTTCATTTTCTTCTGCTGAAGTTCCTGAAAATCTTAGGGTTCCTTAACGATGATCGCCTATTCTCCTCTGTTTAACAAACTTTCCATTACCATTTGCATACTCACATTCCTTTAAGTTCTTCCCTTCTCCATCTAGCGACTTTACTCTCGGGCTTTCTTCTATATCACTTTTCATAATAATCTTAATTTCCCTCATTCTTCCCATATCTCCAAGCCATCCAAGTTTTCTTTCCCTTAGTTCTCTCAGAAGCGATATGTCTTCAAACCAACAGCGTATTTCCTTGCTTTTTTATAATGCTTCATTCACCAGTTAAAGAGAGAATACCACCGCTTGGTAAAGTAATACGATATATATATGACAACGTACTGACGATATGATAACTTTTTACCCGCTTTACGTTGTCATATATATCGTATTGCTTTATTCACTTCTTTTACCATTTCCTCAGTATATTTTTCGTTGAATGTTTCTTTGTCATATTCTCGGTAATTTCTTCTTTTAAGAGTTTAATTTTCATGTTCTCAAAATTAGAAAAACTAATAACTTACCCCATTTATAATTCAGATCGTTCTGACTCAGCTACCCCTAATTCGCATGTTAATTTTATATACCTTTTTATTTATAAGAAGTGCATTATGGTTGACTTTCTATGGATTTCTTGAAAATATCTTACCTCTGGCAAAATGAATATAAATTCATCTTCCGAAACGATACTTCTAATTAGGAGCACCCACTTGAATATATTGGAGCCTCTGAATGTGAATAATGCGTATGCGTAGTCAGGAGAGTGAACCCGAGAAATAGGGAAAACAATAGCAATTCATATATTTCATATGTTATCTCCGATCCTTACCTTCTGTATCTCTCTATTTTTAGAGGGCCTGGTTCCCAAAAATACCTTTGATGGCCGCAGGGACTTGTGGCCCTTGTAATTGGCGTTTCTATGTCTAGTTATAAACATCTTAATGCTCTAAAAATGTTTCCGTTACTGTTTATTTAACGAAATTAACATCCGCCATCCGAAATATTTACAAAATAGTATATGGAGTAATACCTGCCTAAAGTAACCACCTTCGGGACTGGACTGCCATGGTCATCATAGAGAGGTGATTACTCTACTACACGGCAAATTTTAGTATAGGCATAACTAAGTCCCTACCAGTTGTCCCTTATAAAAAGTGGTCAATTTACCTAAATGACAACTTTAACAGGTTCCACAGTATCATAAATTTCTGTACTTTCTTAATCGATGTGCAGTGAAAATCGAAACAGTGCTTTTAACTAATTTAA
>QLNU02003225.1:40306011-40334150 GCA_006491805.2 Dysdera silvatica | reverse complement strand
TATTGTGCGTTCATATTTGTTTGACGAAATAATTGGAAATCCTTTGTTCTGTTTAGTTTATTGATTTATGTGAATCTGAATTTAAAAATGCAGATTTGAATAGTGAAATGCACTCGTATTTTGCAAGAACAGGAATAAACGATTTCGAGACACAAACCCGTAACTAATATCAACAACAGAGATTTCATTCAAAACTTTTCGAGAACGTCATTTTCAAAGCGGACCTTTAATGTTTCACGGTGTTTGGAAATGATCAGGCACTTGCAATGAATCAGTCTTTTATTATTCCCTCGTTGCTTTTCGGAAGACGTAAATTTCGCATATATTCCCATTACATTGTTCATCTCTTTTTGTCGCAATATACATTGTTGGGCAAATTCGGTAAGGAGGAAAAGGGTTTCGGAAACATTCTCCAAAATTACTTTTCTTTTTCTTCTCATCGTCATCGGGGAAATAGATTAGGTAGGTTTGTTACTGATATTATATATATATATATATCTTGATTTGAATCTCCTTTTTCAGACCCGTACATTGAGATAATGAGTTACGTCAAAGCATAAAAAATTAACATCCTTTTAATTAAAACGAAACGAAAACGAAAAATGGAAAATTTATGATAAAAACATGCTTCGTTTGTACGCAGGAGCCAAACCATAAATATGTCACACAATTATGTACAATAATGTTATATATCTTTCTGTTATGAAAATAAATTCTGTGTAAATAAATAGTCGAATGAAATATAAAAATATAATAATGCAATTATTTTTTGTTTATATGAATACCATCATCATCATCATCATATTCAACCATTATTCATCCACTGCCAAGGTCTCCAAATGCTTTCCACACAAGTCTATCCTGAGCAATTCGCTTCCACGTCACCCCAACCTGTTTTCTTATTTCATCCACCCATCTAGTTTGAGGACGTTTTCTAGGTCTTCGGTGGTCTCTTGGAATCCAGTTCAGAATTTCTGTTGTCCATCGTTGATCAGTTCTTCTTGCAATATGCCCAGCCCATCGCCATTTCAGCCCTTTTACTTTAACAATGATGTCCTCTACTCTAGTTTGCTCTCTCACCCAAGTGTTTCTTTTTCGATCTCTCCTAGTTATTCCAAGCATGCACCTCTCCATGCTCCTTTGCGTTGTCTGTAACTTTCGTATTGCTCCAACTGTTAGACTCCATGTCTCTGATCCATAAGAGAGGACTGGCAATACACACTGGTTGAAGACCTTTCTTTTTAGACACAAAGGCAATTTCCCCTTCAGGATAAAACTGTTTCTTCCAAATGCACTCCAGCCAAGTTTAATACGTCTGTTGAGTTCTTTCATAATGTTGCCATCCATTGAAATCAGCTGGCCAAGGTAAATATATGAATCAGCAATTTCTAGCTCAATGTTGTCAACTTGTATTTTTGTTTCCTCTACAAAATTATTGAACATGATCTTAGTTTTTTGTAGGTTCATCTTGAGTCCAACTTCTTCACTTCTAGTTGAGAGCTCTTGTACCATGTCTTGGAGTTCTAATGGGTCCGTTGAAAAAATAACAATGTCATCAGCAAACCGCAGATGATTTAAATATTCACCATTTATTTTTATTCCCTTGTTATTCCAATTTATCAGCTGAAAAATCATCTGTAAAGCTGAAGTAAAAAGTTTTGGAGAAATGGTATCTCCCTGCCTCACACCTTTACCAATTTTGATAGTTTTGGTATCTTTATGTAACCGAAATTTTGCACTTGCATTTTTATACACACGTTTCACCATGTCAATGTACACATCCTCAATGTCTGTTGATCTTAAAGAGTTGATGACTGCTGATGTTTTAATAGAGTCAAAGGCCTTCTCATAGTCAATAAATGCAACACACAATGGAAGTTCATATTCATGTGTTCTTTCAATTAATTCTCTTAATACTTGAATATGGTCCACTGTACTGAATCCACTTCGAAATCCAGCTTGTTCACTTGAAGATTTTATAAATAGCAGGCAACAAGCTAATTGGTCGGTAATTTTTTAAATCCTCTTTATCACCTTTTTTATGCAAAAGAATTACTGTTGCAGAATCCCATTGGTTTGGTATGTTACCGCTGTTAAGACATTTGGTAAAGAATTTTGCAAGTATGTCTTCTACATATTCTCCAGCTTCTTTTAGGATATCTAATGTAATACCATCATCACCAGGGGCTCTTCCTTTCTTCATGCTTTTTATTGCAAATGAAACTTCTTCTTTTAAGATTTTAGGAGCTGTTCCTTCGACTATTTCAATGTCTTCGTTTAATTCACTGTTACTTTCGTATAGATTTTTGTAGAATTCTTCAACTCTTCTAAGTATTTCTTCCCTATTTCTTGTTACGGTGCCATCCTCTCCTTTTAATGCAATGATGTGTTTCTTCCCAACAGATAAACTTCCTTTAACAACCCTAAGGCTCTTGTTATTTTCAATGGCTTCCTTTACTAGCTCACAGTTGAATTTTCTTATGTCTTCTTTCATGCTTTTGCGCAAAGTTTTGCAAAGTTCTATGTACTCAATCCTGGAACTGGTATTTTGATTGTCCACCTTCATAAGTCTTCGCCTTTTCATGAGTTGTTTCGTCTTCTCAGATAATTTGCTATTCTGCTTTTTACATATTACACCACCAATTTCCCCAGCAGTTTCAATTATTGTCTTAACAATGTTTTCATTTGCTTCTGAGATGTCAACTTCTTCAATAAGTCCTTCCAGTGCAGAAAAGCGATTTTTTAATTCCAACTTGAATGCCTCGGTATTTTCTTTTAATTTCTTTAAATCCACCCTCTTACATACTTGTTTCCTAATGAGCTTCTGCCTTTCTAGTTTAGTATTTAAGTGCATTTTACATCTCACCATTCGATGATCACTTCCAGTATTAAATCTGTTCAGTACGCTGCAATCTTCAATAATTGATTTCTTGTTTGCCAGTATATAGTCAATTTCGCTGGTTCCTCCATTGGGGTGTTTCCATGTCCATTTTCTTTGCGGTTTCTTCTTAAAAAATGAATTCATGATGCTAAGATTTTCAGCTTCTGCAAATTCGATGAGTTGATCGCCACGTTCATTCCTTTCCCCATATCCGTATTTACCAACCGATGTCTCTCCTTGTTCCTGTTGTCCAATTCTTGCATTGAAATCCCCCATGATGAGCTTGATATGTTGTTTCCCTTTGGTGTGTAACTCTTTGATTTCTTCATAAAATTCTTCAACCTCTTCGTCGGTATGGCTTGATGTTGGTGCATATACCTGTACTATTTGAAGTTGGTATCGCTGGGTTAGTTGAACAACGAGCCTCGCTGCTCGATCTGACGTGCTTTCGACTTCAAGAAGGTAGTCTTTAATTCTTTTGTTGATTAAGAAGCCAACACCACTTGTTCTTCCAGTTTCCGTTCCTCTATAATAAAACAAATGTCCACTTTTAAGTTCCACCAACTCTTCACCTTTTCTTCTAACTTCACTGAGTCCTACAATGTCCCATTTGATCTTGTCAAGTTCTTCTTCCAATTCCTGAAGTTTTGCTTCAGAAGCAAGGGATCGTCCATTAAACGTAGCCAAGGTCAATAACAAACGGCAGCCTGGGCCATTCCAGTGATTCTTAGCACCCCCTGCTTTCATGCCACACTGACCGCTGCCTTGATCAGGAGCACTCCAGCACCTGGAGACTAGGGGCCATGGTTTCTGGTGTGTCAACATAATGGAGGAATTAGCCATAATTTCACCACGCTGGCTAGACGGGTTGGTGAATTAGCCCTCCCCTTCCGCCTTTCTATCCGTGCAGCAAATATTAATTTGCCTCATAAATAGAAAGCCCAGCCTGCACCACTTGAAGGCGGGGTAGGACACTAGGTTACTGGCCTGGCCGGTTCCACACATCGTCACATACGTTCAGCGTGTGGGTCTCCTTCCAGTTAGATACCAGCAACCTTATTTTTAGTTAGATACCAGCACACGAAAGGGAAACAACATATCAAGCTCATCATGGGGGATTTCAATGCAAGAATTGGACAACAGGAACAAGGAGAGACATCGGTTGGTAAATACGGATATGGGGAAAGGAATGAACGTGGCGATCAACTCATCGAATTTGCAGAAGCTGAAAACCTTAGCATCATGAATTCATTTTTTAAGAAGAAACCGCAAAGAAAATGGACATGGAAACACCCAAATGGGGGAACTAGTGAAATTGACTATATCCTGGCAAACAAGAAATCAATTATTGAAGATTGCAGTGTACTGAACAGATTTAATACTGGAAGTGATCATCGAATGGTGAGATGTAAAGTGCACTTAAATACTAAATTAGAACGACAGAAGCTCATTAGGAAACAAGTAAGTAAGAGGGTGGATCTAATGAAACTGAAAGTAAATACCGAGGCATTCAAGTTGGAATTAAAAAATCGCTTTTCTGCACTGGAAGGACTTATTGAAGAAATTGATATCTCAGAAGCAAATGAAAACATTGTTAAGACAATAGTTGAAACTGCTGGGGAAATTGGTGGTGTAACCTGTAAAAAGCACAATAGCAAATTATCTGAGAAGACGAAACAGCTCATGAAAAGGCGAAGAGATATGAAGGTGGACAATCGAAATACCAGTTCCAGGATTGAGTACATAGAACTTTGTAAAACTCTGCGCAAAAGCATGAAAGAAGACATAAGAAAATTCAACTGTGAGTTAGTAAGGAAAGCCATTGAAAATAACAAGAGCCTTAGGGTTGTTAAAGGGAGTTTGTCTATTGGGAAGAAACACATCATTGCATTAAAAGGAGAGGATGGCACCGTAACAAGAAATAGGGAAGAAATACTTAGAAGAGTTGAAGAATTCTACAAAAAACTATATGAAAGTAACAGTGGATTAAACGAAGACTCTGAGATAGTCGAAGGAACAGCTCCTAAAATCTTAAAAGAAGAAGTTTCATTTGCAATAAAAAATATGAAGAAAGGAAGAGCCCCTGGTGATGATGGTATTACATTAGATATCCTAAAAGAAGCTGGAGAATATGTAGAAGACATACTTGCAAAATTCTTTACCAAATGTCTTAACAGCGGTAACATACCAAACCAATGGGATTCTGCAACAGTAATTCTTTTGCATAAAAAAGGTGATAAAGAGGATTTGAAAAATTACCGACCAATTAGCTTGTTACCTGCTATTTATAAAATCTTCACAAAAGTGCTAACACATCGCCTGCAGAAAAAATTAGATGCAGCTCAACCAAGAGAACAAGCTGGATTTCGAAGTGGATTCAGTACAGTGGACCATATTCAAGTATTAAGAGAATTAATTGAAAGAACACATGAATATGAACTTCCATTGTGTGTGGCATTTATTGACTATGAGAAGGCCTTTGACTCTATTAAAACATCAGCAGTCATCAACTCTTTAAGATCAGCAGACATCGAGGATGTGTACATTGACATGGTGAAACGTGTGTATAAAAATGCAAGTGCAAAATTTCGGTTACATAAAGATACCACGAGTATCAAGATTGGTAAAGGTGTGAGGCAGGGAGATACCATTTCTCCGAAATTTCTTCTTTTAAGATGATTCTTCAGCTATAAATTGGAATAACTAATAAAAAATTAAATGGTCAATATTTAAATATACTTTTTATGATGACAGTGTTATTTTTTCAACGGATTTCTTGAAAAGACTTACCTCTCAAAGAATAAAATTAACTCAAATGATACTTCTAACTAAGATCACTTGAATAATTTTGGAGCCTCTGAAAAAAAATACGTATGCGTAGTCAGGAGAGTGAACACGAGAAATAGGGAAAACTAGCATTCATATATTTACATATGTTATCTCCAGATCCTAACCTTCTGTATCTCTCTATTTTTAGAGGGCCTGGTTCCCAAAAATACCTTTGATGGCCGCAGGGACTTGTGGCCCTTGTAATTGGCGTTTCTATGTCTAGTTATAAACATCTTAATGCTCTAAAAATGTTTCCGTTACTGTTTATTTAACGAAATTAACATCCGCCATCCGAAATATTTACAAAATAGTATATGGAGTAATACCTGCCTAAAGTAACCACCTTCGGGACTGGACTGCCATGGTCATCATAGAGAGGTGATTACTCTACTACACGGCAAATTTTAGTATAGGCATAACTAAGTCCCTACCAGTTGTCCCTTATAAAAAGTGGTCAATTTACCTAAATGACAACTTTAACAGGTTCCACAGTATCATAAATTTCTGTACTTTCTTAATCGATGTGCAGTGAAAATCGAAACAGTGCTTTTAACTAATTTAAAAAATTCAAAATTAATGAAGCACAATTTCAGAAAAGCTATTTATAGAGAAGCTATAAAAGTTATAGCTAAGCGGATATTCCCATTATAGATATAAGGAATTTCCGTTTACACATATCCGTATATCCTTACGGCCCAGATAAATACTTGTGGTGTTACGAATGCAATGGACAATTCAGAGAATTATTAAAAATTTTTGTTTCTGGTCAATAATATATCTACTTCTATCACCAGTTGCGAAATTCTAGAACGCCACCATGGAAGCGGAAGATAAGAATACAGCATGCTTCATTTATCTGTCATCACTCATATGAAAATATAGACTTAAAAAGAATTATAAAGTCGAAAGAAGAGGGAATGTTTCCAAACATTATTGTGGGTTTGTTATCGACAATTTGAAAAATCGAAAGAAAAGATACCGTTGAACAAGAATTTTTTCTTGTGCTATTTGTCACTTTCTCATTGCTACTCGAAAATCCCTGGCAGAAATCCCGGAAAGTTTCAGCGAATTTTTCCTTCATTTTAAGCTTCAATTCGTCTTCTAGTGCTGTTTGTCAAGGACGTAAACCATGGCACATGCAATGTGTGAGGTGGTGCTATTTTCTCTTCAACTTCGAACAAAGTCTTTCCTAGTTGAATCCTTCTACGGATTTTTTGTACTTTTGAACGGGCGTAAAATATTCTGCCTCCGAGATTTTCTCACTTTCTTTTTTCCCCAATTCAAACTGTCGCGTTTCTGTGCAAAAGAAACGAAAAGCTCAGTAAAATTTTTTAAGTTCTGGGAACTGAGAATTTTCCTCTATGAATATTTTGCGTTTCGTCGTGGGGATGTTTGATAGGAATTGGGTAAAATCTGATCTTAAGAATCGCAAAATTGCAGATCGTCGATATTTTCGAAATCTCCCATGTGACGTTGTTGATTTTAAAAGTAACTTTATGTAACCCATTGTCTGCTATTTGCTATAATTATTTTATTTACTATAAAAACTGCTATTTACCCCTTTCCGATATCAGCTCTGATCAAACTAAAGTGCTTGGAACGAATTTTTCTGTCGGCGCCCCACCATTTTAATGACCTTCCTACGAAACTCACTGCTAGTAAGCTAAAGGAGAACGAACTCGATATTTGTTTGGTGTCTCTAATGTTTTGACAACTGAGTATATATAAAAATATATACCAGGTATATTACACAACTTCCACGAACAATATCCAGTAATTAACTGTGGATTTCAAAGTCTGTAGGTTATTATATTTTCAAAAATAAAGAATTGTTTCCGTTTCCGGCTTTTTTCTGTTAAAAATAGCATAAATTTATAAACAAATCTTCTTATAAATTTCCATGCATTATTCTGAAGATTTCCTGAACTAAAATCCTAACATGATGAGGGAAGCTTTATTCCTTGTCAGAATACACTTTTGGCGTGATTGCCCATCACGCTTTTGTGGAATTCAAAGTTTTAGATTCCCATCTCATTCAGAATTCTGCTCTCCCATCATTTAAGCCGTTGATAATTTGGTAACCTATGCAGGAGATACGTTTAAAGTTGATGAACCTACTCTTCCGAACTGAAATGGTTCATTTTGTACGGAATGTCACCAACTTACTCGAAAACTTAATAAACGGGCAATCATTTACGTAGATTTCTTTAACGATCTGTTAGGTAAATTAACAGAATGATGGGGAAAAATCAGCAATATAGTTAAAGGGAAATTTTGCAAGAATCGATACGCAGGGTGGCGCAATACTCGTACCATATAATCCAACGATTATTAGGATGACTCCTTTATACAAGGATTTTTCTTCTGACATTCGTCGCTTTTCTCTTGGTTACCATAAATTCTTGATGAAAATCCATGGAATTTGTAGTCGAATTTCCCCTTTCACGCATCACTCAGCTCATTTAGTGTTGTCTGTCAAAACTTTCAAACCATGGCAGAGACAGATTGAGAAGGAGTGGTGGTTTCTTTTCAACTTCGAATGAAATCTTTCGAGCTAGATTCCTCTAATATTCTTTTTTACTTATAAGCATGGACTAAAAGCTCCCTCTTTCCATACCTTATTACTTAAACTGTCGTGTTCTTGTGTAAAAGAACAAAAACTCTGGAGAATTCAAGTCGCAGGAATATCTGCGAGTAATTCGTTTTCCATTGTGAGGATGTTTGATAAGAACTAAGAGAAATTTGGTGTTAAGAATTGCTGAATTACTTATTTCGATCCTTTCGAAATAGTCCATTGGCCGTTGTCAACTTTAAAAGGAACTTGATGTATCGGGTTGTCTCACAAACTCCTATTTGCTTCTTCCTCTTTGGAAAGAAAGAACTTTTCGAACATCCTCTGTTAGCTAGGCTTTATATCCTAATCCTTTGTAGTTTTTTCATTCATGGGTTACTGACGAAAAGTTACCTTGTTTCAGATATAAAGCTTACATATATATTTGGTAATTAGTTTTCATGCATCACTTTAAAAAAACGTTGGTTATAAAATTGCATCTCCACGTTAATATCCAGTTATTACAAGGAATGGAAATTTTTGTATAATAATCCTAATTCTTTAAATGTACTTTTACACTTTTGAGGCATAATTTATTCCTTTTAATATTTCTATTTTAGTTTACATTTTTTCTATGTTCTCAATATCGTTTTTCAAATCGGAGCCACTATTCATTCTTCAATAGAATGTAGCTGATATACTTGTATTTCTAATTTTTTGTCAAATATTTCTTTTTAAATTTGGGTAAATATTTAGAAAGATATTTTCATAAAATATTCATATTATACCTTGTCATAATTTTACGTGGAAGATAAAATATCTTATTTATTATTTACTTTGTTAAATGTAGCCACTTTTATTTTTTATAATCTTTACGTTAAAGTAAGTGGTTTGTTTACTTTTTGAGAATAAATTAAATAATTTTTTTTAAAAAATATTTTCACCATACGTAAACAATGTCAGATATTTAATCTCAAAGTTCTGGAAGTAGGCGCACAATGACCATTGTCCTTGCGCCATAAAAATACAACCAAAAAGATCTTAAAATAAGTCTCAAATTGCTGGCTGTTAAGTATTATTGAACAAATAAAGCAAAATTAATATAAAAATACCAAGCTTTAAAAATAGTATATCTTCATAAAAGTTTTAAAAAATATTTTCCAGAATATTTTCAAAAATTCGAAAAATAATTTTTTTAACTCTGAAAGGGCCGTCCGGGCATATTTCCATTAGGAGGCAGCTGTGAATAGCTGTCGGAACATAATTGTTCAACCTCTGCTTTTTTAATGTTCAAGTACCGTGAATAGAAATTTCGAGCAAGCGCTTAATGTAATGAACTGTGCTGCATATGCTGTTTGTATTCAGCAATTTTTATGTAAAGTAACTCGGTTTATTCAAAGCTCTACTCAAGGAATGTGAAATTTTTAAATAAGTGTAAAAACTTTTAAAATGAGTCGTTTTAACTTCAGAGAAAACTACTTCTATTTTGATATTTGTATTTTTAATACGTTTAAGATCACGTGCTTAGTTCCAATAATATAATGATAGAACTTTTAATACATTCTACCTATGTCCCAAGGGATTAGTTAAGAAGGATGTGTTTAGTTCTAAAGAAAAATTATAATGTAATCAAAATATTAAATGTATCCGTTTTATTATGAAATGCATTCTCTACTTGCATACATAATTTGAAATTGGTTGATATTTATCTGATATATTATTTAAAATGAAAATTATAAATAATATATAATTTAAAATGAAAATTATAAATAATATATAATTTAAAATGAAAATTATAAAAGTGGCTAACAAGAAAGTTTAGTCACAATTTGGTTTTTGCTTCTTGAAAAAACAAAAATTATTTAAAAATTTATAAAATACTATGTCAATTTCGAAAACTGCACATTCCATGGAAGAAACTAAATTTTGCAGAATTTCCAAGCTGACTATATTATACATCATGCTATATTTATTGATACTTTTAGTTCTTCTATGGAAATATGCTGCTTAACATTGATAAAGACCTGTGCGACTCAAATGCACATAAGTTCTCATTGTCAAAATTCTGTGCTTGCCAATCTAAAACTGCAATGCGATTCTTCTGTAATCGGAAGACAATCATAGCTTTATACTAGCTCGTCATGATATCAGTTCCTTTATTCAAAGCAGCACGTATTACATAATAAAATGGGTGTATTTAAAGTTTCGTTTACATTATTTTCCCTTACAAACAAAATAGCCTTTCGAATTAAACGTTTGGGACACAACTTAAATAAAAAATCAAATCTAAATTCTTTAATTATTGACAGTTCTCTTCCGGCGCGGTGTAGCTTTTATAGTTCATAAGGCGTTTATGCTATTAACTTCGCCAAAAGTAAGTCATCAAATCTATTATTATTAGATTTTGAAATGCGATGACGATTGAAATGAAAGGGATGAATTAAATTAAATGTGTTTTACTTCCTCAGCCTAATTTGACAAGCTCGACTTAAGCCGCATTTATTACAAGAAATTTTAAGTTTCTATAATAAACTCTACTTAAAAATTTCGTGTAATAAATGAGGGTATGAATTTCTATAATAGACCTTTTACAAAATAAATGTAGTTGATCCAATTCAATTGTATGCAGCATTATCATTGCAAACTAGAATTATATTTTAAAGTTTCAATGATAAATTTTTATTTGAGAATTGCTTGTTATGATTACGTACTATTCTTGGTTATAAGCTGAAAATTATTTGTATGGTCGACCTGATTTAGACAGCTTTTTACAACTTACATAATTTTGGAAAGTATTTTCTTTGACATTGTACATTATAGTATTTTAGCTATTTGATTTATATTAAATGATGTTTGAAATAATAAAATTTAACAAAAATATGCTGTCTGCATAGAATTATATTAAGATCCGATGCTATAAAAATATGAACTGGGAAAATCGTTTGCTACATATATATGAGAAACTAATTTCTAATTTAAAAAATCAATAAATATCTGATTTTTAGGAAATATTGGTAATGCTGCGTCTGTGTTAAACACTGGAATATTCAAATTAATCGTCGAAATGCGTGTTTTAATTTTTAAAGTGGATTGATCTCATTATATTATTCATGATGTATGGTCACCCAGAATATCCTCTGCCTTAATTTTAGAATTTTTCGCAGAATTATGAAAAATTCTCTAGTAAAATTTTATATTAGCATATAACTTATGAGTTAATGTATCTAAAATTATGGTATTGGAGTCTAAACATATGCATTGGAGCATATACAATTAATTGCATTTAATTGTTAATAAGACGTGGTAGAGTAATTAAACATATCAATTATTCATTTTCAAAAAAAAATATTACAATATATGCTGGTAGTTAATATGTAGTAAAACACTGTTTCCTTAAAACTAAAAATAATTAGCTTTACTATGATATTGTTTCACTTTTATGAAGTACATACAGGTACTTGTATCATAAACAATGGCTAAAAATATATATAAATATTTTTACATATTGAACGTTAAATACCAGCAAATAAAATAGATTCCTCAAGCTTTTGGACTTGTCAGTAACAGTCCGTCATTTGGACTTATGATTTAAGGATGATGATTGGTAGCCCTCACTCCTGATGAAGTACTGCTGATAACGCGTCCGACAGCTTGTATGGTTTATTCCATTTGCCCTTTTACAAGTATTTAAGATTTGATTTCTTATGCAATAATTTTTGCCACCCACGTTTAAGTAGCTCAAACTAGAGCTTTTTTTATATTTGGAGAAAAAGAGGCGCCATCCTCATCCTGGATTCGAACAAGTGACCCCCATGTAGCCCGAGGAATCTTGACCAACTAGATGAACGGGGAAAGGAACAAATTGCATTTTTTCTCCGTATATAAGGATGTAAGATATTACCTTTCACAGGGATAACACAATTGCCAAATAATGGTCAACACAGAAAAGCCTCCGGGGCGAGATTTTTGTGAGTTTTTCGTGGGGGAATTTATTATACAATAATTTTTGCCACCCACGTATATTTAGCTCAAACTAGAGCTTTTTATTTATAGTTGGAGAAAAAGAGGCGCCGTCCTCATCCTGGATTCGAACCAGGGTCCCCGCGTTTAGCCCGCGGTGTCTTGACCTACTAGACGAATCAGGATAAGGACAAACGCATTTTCTCCGTATATTAGGATGTAAAATATTATTACATTACCTTTCACAGGGATCACACAATTGCCAAATAATGGTCAACACAGAAAAGCCTCCGTGGGGATTTTTTTTTTTGTGAGTTTTTCGTGGGGGAATTTATTATACAATAATTTTTGGGATGATGACGGCGTCTCTTTTTCTCCAAAAACAAAAATCTCTAGTTTGAGCTATATGTACGTGGGTGGCAAAAATTATTGTATAATAAATTCCCCCACGAAAAACTCACAAAAATCTCGCCCCAGAGGCTTTTCTGTGTTGACCATTATTTGGCAATTGTGTTATCATTGTGTTGTTATCACATTGTGTGTGAAGGGTAATAATATCTTACATCTTAATATGCGGAGAAAAATGCGTTTGTTCTTGTAGATACACGGTGCCAAAATCTAATTTCCTGAAGTAATTCCCCACAGAAACTCTAAAAATGTGTAAGTGTAAAAAAATTATATGAAAGGATATCAAAAAATAGGTCTTGGAACAAATGATAAGAATTTAATGAGCAGAAAGTGCGTACATATTTTAGCGCAGATACAGAAATATAGCTAATCACGTATCCAGAACGAAATGAAGTATCGGTAATGCATGTGACGTCAGAGCGATTGACAGAAGTTTTCATTTTTCCACTACGGTCAAACACTTTTCAGTAATGTCCAGGCGATATCCCATAAAATTATATAAAATCCATCCCAATTCCGGTAAAATAAAAATATTTTCACTAATTTTAAAGAAATAAAATAATTCAATTCGAATCATTTTGGCAATAATTTTTACAATTAAAAAAATTGTAAAATAAAGCGACTACTTAAAATCTTCTCATAGTTTAATTCATTGCATAAAATATACTAAACAATATTCGACGGCCATTAATAATTAGGCCATAATGAACTTCGTAAGGAAAGCTACACTTAAAATATAAATCGATAGTTTTTTATTGCTACAGAACGGAAATAATTATAGTAAACTTGGATATGGAAAACTCAAATAAAATGATAATTCAACCCACATTTATTATAATTATAAAATACTATATTTATTATAATAAAGTCATATTAATTACAGGTCCGTAGCTATACTTTTATCACAGGGGTCTCTGAATATTGCAGGAGGCTTAAAATGCATTATGTTTTTGATGTATTTCGTTAATATATTAAATAATAGTAAACGTCCAAGTAGACTAATGCATTTAACGTCAATAAATTTCTTAACATAAATTTTGCATTGAAAACTTATAGAGATAATATAAAAATTTTAATTTCCTTACTTTCATTATAGAGTATATGAAGACTCAAAGCTCTGTAAAAAATATAGTGTACACAAGATCTATCGTAGAAATCTATTTAAAATATATTTTTTATTTTCAAAGGGCAATATCCAGTGTCATGTACAATTTTATACAAAACAAAAAATTTAAAATAAAATTCTAAAATAATTTATTTTGAAAAATAGTTTTTCAAGGGGACTGACCATGTTTCTGGGGGTGCTTTGCCTCCACTAGCCCCAGGCTAGCTGCGGCTCTGAATAATTATAATAAATAATATATGATGTCCAGATCCTTTGAAAAATATGTAAAGCCTACGAAATAGTTGGGTAATAGGTCGCGCGATCACGTGCATTGTTTGATCATTTTTATTGGATGTCTCATTTGCACTACAGAAAGGGGTCTATCCAAGCATTCCCAGAGCCTCTCAATGAGATAAGGTTGTAATGGTTGCATGCTCAGGTTTATTCAACCGGGCATTTAAAATTTACATTATACGTTTTGAGAAGTTTGCTTAACATTAATGAGGTTTACCCTCATCCTTTCCAACCCGTTGCTGGTGAGGCGTTAAAGATTAAAGGGGAATTATAATGTAGTATTTATAAATTTGCATCATTTTCCCGACTTAAAGACCATCTCGGAACTTTAGACGTTCACGCGGTTGCGAGTAGCGCAGTTTAATAACTTTTCCAGCCCATGAAATGTAACTTAAGCTTAGAAGTAAAGG
The DNA here is from genome assembly GCA_006491805.2 of Dysdera silvatica. Classification (NCBI taxonomy): domain Eukaryota; kingdom Metazoa; phylum Arthropoda; class Arachnida; order Araneae; family Dysderidae; genus Dysdera; species Dysdera silvatica. Next base: position 40,319,712 of record QLNU02003225.1, on the reverse strand, counting down.
GCCAGACAGTAATCTTAAATGTGTCGTCCACTTTCACGCAATGGCGCCAAAACTAGCAAGTTTGACAAGTATTTTCCGTCTTTATTCTTATATTTATATCGTATCAGTAATTTTTTTAATGCAGACCTCCGACATATATATATATACTTACGAAAGAACACATATTGTACTCCAGGAAACGTTTTGGGCAAATGTATATTTGAATAATTTTTTAAACCTTACAAAATAGAAAGATTTAAAATAATTTAATAATTCATGCTTTTGCGAGTGATTTGTCATCTATTAGTCTTTCTCTTTATATGATTATTTATTCAAAGAATAGTCGCGTTACAATCAATTGATTTACTTCAAAATTTTTAAAAATTTTACGCGTATGTTAACTCATTTTCCAATCACGAATGCCGTCACAACCAACAGGGATTCCGGAGTTGCATCGTACTCAAGGTATTGAATTCAATTGAGTTTACAAAGAATTTATAGAAACCGTCCGTTACAAGAAATACGCTAAGCTACGTCCTAGCTTAAACTGCTCCATTTCTAAAATTTCGAACCTAGTTCCTTTCGAAACTTTTGATATTTTGAAGTAATTCCAAAAGTTAAAATAGCCAGTTTTAAACCAGAAAATACCAGTGATTACTATGAATCAAACCTTTGAATGAGAGTAATCCAAATGGCTCAAACTACGCCCTCCAGTCCCATTGAGCAGAATTTGACCTCCAGTAAGCTGGGTTGTTTGCATGGACACCTATAATGGGGCTTCCCCCCCCAGCTGTTTAAAAATTTAATTTGATGGATCATACTATATGCTTTTACTGTCAAAAATTTTATAGTCACATATTAAAATAAGATACTTTTTATCTCGTTACTATTTGTCAAGCAATATGAATTATTTTGTAATATTAGTAACTAGTACATTTACTAAAATATCTGAAAGCCATGAAAGCTGATTTTTCTTAGCCCACCTCTATATTATTCATATGAGCGCCACTGTTTACGTGTGAATGTATTTCAATTTAAAAATTGCATTAGGCCACAGATACAATCTCTGAACTATAGTTTAGTCTTGGGACGTTCAATGTAAAAATCCCTCTTGTGACTGCCTTTTACGAACCGCTAACAACACGTGTACTTCCTTTCAAGGATTTCGAACGAGGACGAGTTTATAGAGCATGTATTTTTCTTTTACAGCTTAAATTATCCCCGTTTACATTTAGCCGCTTGAAATTGAGCCACAAAATTTGAAAGAAAATAGTAATACATGATGCCGAACGAAAACACGGACGTTCGGAAAGTCTAGTCGTTGTTTTCCCTGAATATAGTTCCGAATATAGTTCCTCAGAATGTTGTTCAGGGATCTTGGCTCTCATAACAGGATGCAGAAAATGCCCATCACCGCGCTTAAAATACTACCTTAAAATGCGACAGGAATAACTTTGTAACAACTCACTGATTCAAGCTAGTTACGGAGGAGGTGGAGTTGCAATCTGAAAAGCGCATTTTATACATTCGCAGTCAGCTTGTCAATTGCACTGGAAATGCAATTCCCTCGTATCCGTTATAATCTTGTTCCAATCGCAGCTTCAGATAACTATCGTAATTTTAAGCAGTTAAATTGAACCTCATGTTGTCAATTGGGAATTTAACTATCAAGGAATAACGCGATACAAAATTCGTGATACTTTTAAATCATGTCAAAATGTTAAATCAGTCTAAAAGTTTAAATCATGCAGTTTTGAAGAAGGCACATGGACGAATTAATCTACATTTATAAAATAGGATGACTTTTCAGCTTATGCTAATTATTCTGACATAAAGTATAGGATTATATAATTTTGAAGATGCAGCTTATATATATAATAAATTTTAAATTATTCTAAGAAATTCTTAATTTTTTGATGTCAAATATCTCCCATTTTCTTTGATTCCTCGCTTTGTTTTATGAAGCAATCTAAACACCTCCCCATACACTGAGAGCTTAATCACAGTAAAGCTTTATATTCGCATGCAAAGGAGAGTTTACTCGACGCCTGTAACTCAGTAGGTAAGAACAGTTAACTGGTTATCAAGCGGTGGTGGATTTGGTTCTAACGAACGACGAGAAATAATTCTTTTCTTTGAGAGTAAATTATCATCAAATTCCTGATTACATAATTTCGAATTATCCCATCATTACCAGACTTACAAACTTTCTGAAATTCAAGGTTATCAACGATAATTTTTTTGAGTATCTTTACTATATTTTGAATTTAAAATTTCCCAAATGTTTCGTCACTTAATTCTAAGTATTTACTAAAACTTAGAAAAAAAAAACAAGTTCGAAATGCATGTGGAACCATGAAAGTTGGAGACCCTAGTACTCTAGGCCGACGCATCAACCACCATTTTTTTTCTACACTTCCGGTTTCACCTTTGTAGCTAAGTCCATTTTCTTCTTCTTGTAGTATCTATTGCAAATCTAAACATTCTACGTTTATTCTTCGAGTGAGTTGAACAATTTACAGCGGTACGTATGCAGTCATCAACATCAAACGTCAGCAGTCATCAACTCTTTAAGATCAGCAGACATCGAGGATGTGTGCATCGACATGGTGAAATGTGTGTACAAAAATGCAAGTGCAAGATTTCGATTACATAAAGATATCAAAACTATCAAAATCGGTAAATGTGCGAGGCAGGAAGATACCATTTCTCCAAAACTTTTTACTTCAGCTTTACATATGATTTTTAAGTAGATAAATTGGACTAACAAGGGAATAAAAATAAATGGTGAATATCTAAATCATTAGAGGTTTACTAATGACATCGTTATTTTTTTAACAAGCCCACCAGAACTCCAAGATATGGTACAGGAGCTCTCAACTCCCTCCTTTTTCTCAACTCCACTCCAGGATAAGAAGATAGAAAATATTATTTTAAACATCATTCTCGGTAAAACCAAGAATGAACGGGTATTTAAAATTCTACAATTCGCAATTTTTTCTCTAAAAGACATAAGATATTGTGGCATGACCTAGGGTATGAAAACGAAGCAATTGCAAGTCAATAACTGTAAGGGCACCAAATGCAATGAACTAAGGCGGTGCTGTTGTAGTTCTAAGCAAACTTCTAAGTGAAAAAATTATAAAATATAATTGATAATTTTTAAACCAGCAACTGCTTTATACTATTCTCGCGGCAAAACTAAACTAGTACGGCGACCTACTTACGCCCGTTCAACAAGTATTCATTCGCCAATTGGCGAAAAATGAGATAGCCTAATTTGAAATGCAGAAAAACGCGGCTGCCAAAATTCCACGCACCAAATTTCCCACCAAGCGGACAAAGTCTTCCGAGTTCCCATACCGTACGTACGATCTCATCTTGATTGGCGCAGAATGACCCTTGCTGTTCTTGTGCCATAAATCTACAACCAACCAATCAACCTTCCGAGTTATCAGTTACTTGAGTGATGTCACCCCTCGCTATAGTAAGTCTTTTTCCTAAATTTAATAAATACCAGATTTTAATTGCACAAATATGCCTATGTTTTATGTATTTGAGCATTATTTTAATGTTTTATGTCCGAAATGTATCTTCTATTAACTCTGTTAACGTAGAAACGACGAACTATTTCGCACAAGCGGAAGCATACTGCTCTGCTCATCGTCAGTGTACAAGGTTAGTTTTGCCGCGAGTATAATATTTTATGGCGGGCGCCATATTTTGTTTCTTTGCTTCATACGCGAAAATTTCTTGGTACGTCCCTGTGCTGAATAGCTAAGAAAAATTAATATTGCCGAAAGGGGCGAATTGTGTCACGATCCCGTGCTCGATCTCGAGAACGCAACTTTTTTTTCATTAAAAAAAATTTAATATATTTCTGGAAAATTATTAAAAATTATATTTATATAAAATTTGAACCGAATTATTGATTTAAACCTATCGACCCACACTCACACATAAACGTAATTTTTAAATTTAATGAACAAAACTTCGATTATATAGAATTGGCTTCTAATATCACACAAGAACGTCTCTAACTCCAAATAGACCAATTTGTATTCGGTTATAAACTTTTTCTAACTACATTCCCTGTAGCCACATGAGAAATACATATTTAGGCATAAGAATATATATTTGGCTACTAAATACAGAAAATAACTTATCTTGCCTTCACTTATTTTCCTTTCACACTTTACGCACTTCCCACATTTCGCCACGAAGTACTGGAAAACTGCAAAAGCAAAATCTGATGGGACACCCAAGGCCCAAATAGGATTTGAATATCCGTAACGTGCTGCATTACCTCTATAGAATTGACTTCGGCACTCTAGTGCATTTGGATTGAACGTATATCGACTGTTTGGTATTCAGGGCCTGTATCCGACTGCATAAGAGGCAAAAGTGGACGGCAAGCATTAAGTTTTGAAAACAAAACACGTCTCTGCAATCCCCTGAAGAATCATCGCATTTCTATTTCTAAATCAAATTATCCACTTGACTGCCCAAGCAGTCCTAAAACTAAATATGCATTAAAAGTACTTCTTAATTTAAAACAAAAGTGGTTTGCAATTTACCATGTGTTAAATTCCATACCACAAGAACTATTCGGATTTTCTGTGAAGCTGTCTCGTAATAATTTATTGGTATAAAAAGAAATATATATATTATTATAATTTTCACTTTATTCGGATTTATTTTATGTTGCTGTTTCTTCGACTGCACCTCATATAAAAAGCAAATTTCAGGTTTTCTATTCCTGCAGAACTTATTCATTTTCCTTTTCCTTCTGCACTGTGGTAAAAATGATATTTTCTATACTTCGTTTCCTCTGACTAATTTCACTGAACTTCAAATTCATCCTTCTTTTCGGAAAATTCTTTTGAGCCCAGTGGCGCAGCAAAAATATATTTTTAAAGGCCGCATCACATAGTCCCCTTTAAAGCCACTTGAGTCCCCCAGTGAGTTTGAATTGATATGGTACTGAATAAAGTATGAACGTTCCCGTAATTCACGCTATATAACTTTCGGCTCTTGATCTAATGAAAGTTTTCGTTTAAATTAACAGCTCTATCGTCAGTGTTTTGCTTCATAATATATATGTAAAATATAAAATGTTATTATACACCAATCTTTGACATAAATTTGTACCAATTAACCTATTATAATTGTCTTTATTGAAACTATACGTTTATATTTGTGAATAAATATTTTATTTATAAGGACTTTTCGTTCCCAAAAATTTTCTGTTTTGTAAACAAATACATTAAAATAAATAACCATATCCCGCATTTTAACTGTCTTTTTCCGTCAGTTTCCTAAAATTGGTCAACAGATCGTTCACATGTTCTTTAATACATTCTTTTGTTATGTCCACATTTCTCGACAAAAAAGAAGACACAATATTTTCAGAACAAATCATTCTTAACTCCTGAATAGGCAACCCACGGGAAACTGGAGATATCGTGTGGCGAGAGATGCCATTTGACTCCTCCAGTTATAGAAAATGGATAGTTACATCCAATTGATGGCGTTCTAAGAGAAAAACTTTGATAAAATCATTTGGTTTCTGTCCATCGTGTGTCATAATTTAAAAATTATTCATTTCGGAATTTTTTAAGCATCGCAACGTCGGTGAAAAAAATCAGTATCCTTTTTAATTTTGATGTAATTTTCATTCAATCTAGTGTATAGTTAATTTTATCGGGGGGAAATTTCCCCTATTGCTCCCTATCTGGATCCCCCCCCTTGCTATCTTAGGTTAATAAATATAGTTAGACAAAGCCATATACATTACTATGCATGATATGCTGAGTTTGAGAACTGCCGTATATGCGTCTGTGAAAGTAGGGTAAGCGGATTTTTGAATTACCAGTCATCTGGGCCCAGCACTATAGCTAGATGATATTGGGCCCCTGGCAGAACTTTCCAGATTGCGCCCCCTAGTCACAGCATGTTCTCCACTGTGAATTATTTAAGCCGATTTTACGCCCTCCTTCTGAGCCCTGACGTGGGCCTTCCACCCCCACACCTTATCTACGGCCATGTTTATTCCGTTCACATTTGACTGCGAGGAGATAACAGTAGTATTAATAGTAGTAGTAATACTTTATTCCTTATTATTATGTACATCAGGAGACCATACAAACGATTTGCTTGGGAAATGGAAAGAGAGCAGTAGCGATGCTAGTAACGGGGCTCTCTTTCCGGAAGACAAAGCAAAGGATTTCTCGTATTCAACAAGAAACAGCAAATATATTGATTCGAACGTCCAAATCCTTATTGGTATTAACATATTCACACTCACTAGAGTATCACATTTCCAGTACACGGATCAAGTACTGACTTGAAGACATTTTTCGACCCTTTTTGTCTTTATTAATTTCGAGCTGTGCGGCTATTCGCAAAAACCAGCCATTACAACACATATACAGGGTGGTCCTAAACTATATGTCAAAAATGTAAAGGCAGGTAGAGGGGACCTAAATAAGCAGATTTCGTATAGGAATGTGTGTGCGGTAATGACACATTAAAGCGCTAGCTTGTAAAGCAGTATGAATCACAGGAAACTGAAAAGACAAGTAAAGACAAAAGAAAACAAAAATTTATTAATAGTTTACAAGAGGTGCCCGAAAGAGCGGCCACCAACAGCGATACAAGATTCACAGCGACGGCGCATGGATCGGCGTACATTAGAAAAGACGTCAGGCATGTCGATCACATGTCCAGCAGCAACAGACAAGCGGGCAACAAGATCTTCTTCAGATGTGACGGGACTCTCGTACACCAGGCTTTTAATATGACCCCCAAAACAAAAAATCCAAGCAGGTTAAATCAGGAGGACGCGGTGGCCAGGGACCTGGACCGCCCCGTCCTATAAAATGCTGGCCGTAGACAGCGTCCAGGTGATTCCTGACGTTTCGACTGAAGTGAGCTGGGGCTCCATCGTGCTGGAACCACATTCGTCTGCGAACAGCTGGAGGAACATCGACGATCCGGCTGATTCCTATCCGGGAATCGCTCCCTGTACATCCTTTGAGCAGCTAATCCATTTCCTTGTGCAGCCCCATACATGAAATGCATGTCGGCCAGCTCCGCATTGGTGAAACGATGCATGCTGCTCGAGATCCGTGCGGGAAATGATGAATCCAGCTAGCGAAGCGCTTTTATACGCCGCAGTCATCAGCGCTCTCTACCGGCTCAAGGCGGCATTACCACACACACAATCCTATACGAAATCTGCTTATTTAGGTCCCCTCTACCTGCCTTTACATTTTTGACATATAGTTTAGGACCACCCTGTATACGCATAATTCACAAGTAAAGTTCATTCCTCCGTCTGCAGACTTCCACTTCTCAATCGCCTCAACAGAAGCATAAAACCATAGTGGACGGGTAGGCCAATAGTTAACTGCATTTAAGTGGATAACACGTGTTCACTTAGGTGTATTTAACATGAGTACTGTCCTTTCGAAGGGTGATTTAACTCTCACCATTCCCCGGAGTTATTTGAATGGATTTCTAAATTGCCTGTCTGTTGTGGAATGTTAATCCGACGGAGCGGTCACAAGCCGTCCTTCCGTATCATTAACCTCGCAAAGACCCTTTACGAGTCTGTTGTAGCTTTATATTTGAGGGCCATTAACATTTCATCATTATTTAAATATCACGGTATTCTCGTAGTGTTATAGTATAGATAATTAAAAGCAATGAGAAAATTTGCTAAACGTACTTAGAAAAACGTATCTATGTAGAAGTTATGCTTATGTAATCAATTTTCTAATGCTTTGCTTCACAAAATATTCAATCAATTTTTTTATAATAAAATGTTCATATGTATTAAGTCCATAAAATACATTTCCAGGTATGTTCTCAGCGAACTGAGAATTGCGATTATTTAGGAAGTTTGTCAAATGCACACACCATCGGTTTAAACCCTTCAAAAATCTCGATTTATTCTGAAGAAAAATCGGTATACGATCATATGTCTAGAAAAAAAAATTGTGTTTAATGATTATGTGGATTTATAAAAACTTCTATATATTGAAGTTCCACGCTTATAGTTCTTTAACTTCAATTGAAGCCCCAGCATGCTGTTTTTGCGCCATAAAATACAACCAACCATGAAGCCCAAATTTGTTGCCTTTGCGTCATAAAATACCACCAACCAACCATCAAGCCCCAATGCTATCCGTAGTATAATGTAGCTACCTAAAAAATCACATTTGATAAGAAATATCCTCTATCAGAGAAGATCGAAACTACAATTTTTAATTGCTACAGTTATTGTATTTTTTACATTGTTGATAATGTTATTTTATATATTACGCTTTCGCCTCCCCGAAATTATCATCATTTGTAGATTTCGTTTCTACGTCATTTCCCGGAGCCTTTTTTGTTTTCCTCTTTTATTGCTGCAGAAAATTAATTTCAATTTTAGAGAAACAAAACCTATGGAACTAGAAACCGTAAAATCCCTTTGACGGTGGTTTAACTTTTGAAACAAATTAAACCAATTAAATAGACGAATCGAAAGATAATACACTTGAGTACTTTTTCGAGAACCATCTTTAACTTTTGTATGGATAAGTTTCAGATATTTTCTTCCTCAATTAATATGTTTTCCAGAATTTTTTTCGCTTGAAAATGTCATAATTTTAATCGTGGTCCGTAACGTGCCGACGGCTCTTAATATACAAATAGCGCACAAATTTAATTCTTTTTTCAGACAAGTAATGACACAAGATTGCAAAATTGAAATATAGGCAGTCCCTGGTTTGCGTCCGCTCGGTTTGGAGCCTTTTGTCCATGATCCCTCACACGCTTTAGTATTTCGACCCTTTGAATCATCTTAGCCACGTTTTAAGATGCGAAAAGAGTTTCTAAGAGCAGGAAAATGTTATAATATTTAAATAAATGTTGCCCGGGGCCTTTTTCATAACTATTATCAATTAAAGCCGTATTATATGTGAGAAATAAACAGACGGGCTGACAAAAAGAATTGTGCATATACAATGCATTTCGCCTAATAGCATGCGTCTAAGAGAAAGCCCGCTGCAGCTTCGTGCAGCTTTTCCGATAGGTATAATATTTGGTTACAGCAACTGTGAATTTATCGCTGTGAGCATGCGCCCCACGCCAGGCTGTTTTAAACTTTGCAAAGTATCCTCGTCGAATTGTGTTTAAGAATATGAGTACCAAATTGCTCAATAACCGAAATCCTGAACCAATTTGCTGATTTATGATAGATGGTAAAACCGTTCATTGGTTCGTCTATTGAACCATCTAGCCTGTAGTAGGGAATCTCCTGCGTCTAATACCCAAAGCCAGATTAAAGATCCTGGCCGCCCTTGGATAATATGTCTGTATATCACTGTAGTATAACACCAACTGTATAACTGCATATAATCAACAGTACTGTATAACACCATCTATAGCTCCTATGAGTTACCATTAGTGGTATTTAATTACTTTTATGACTTAGTACGTTTGCTCTACTGCAGCACGGTTGATTGGTTGGTTGGATTTTTATGGAGCAAGAGCTTGTAGAGATATACTGCGTTTAATTTAGAACGGATTAAATTATAGCTACCTGTGTGTGGGGATAGGTAGACATTGCAACCACTCCCACAGTTTTTCTTCACATAATGGAGACTTCGATAATTCTTTGTGTCCTGTGATTTCCATTTCGAACCTTGAAGAGTTTGTGCGAAGAAAGGGATAATTATTATTTGTTTGGATGTCAGATTAAACCAATAGGTCCCTCTCAGACTGTAGTGGTGGTCCTTGAAACATACAGATTTAAGCCCACAAAACGAGGCTCAGCTTTTAGTCTATAATGATAAATTTTAAGATTGTTTTTCAAGATATACAAGTTTGGTATGAACTTTTCTTTTAAAAAATATTGCATTGATTGGAATTTTCTTTTCTAAAGATTTAAAAGCAAAAATTTCGGGAGGATTATTTTTATGCCTAAGCAGCGATAACTGGAAAAACCTTTCACTCTTTTTGGTTTTTCTTAATATTCATATATTTTCGTGGTTAAACATGTCTAAAACAAAAGTTTCCGTGGGGTAACATGTTTGAGGCTCACTGCTATAGGTAATTTTTAATTTCATGTTCCAATTTTTATCAAAGTGTCATAGGTCATTTCATCGTAAAATATTTAAATTCGATTGTCAAATTTTGTCGACAAAGAATATTCAAGCAAACCACGTGTTGGATTTTTCTTGTCTTTTGTATTTATTAATTTTAAATCTGTTGGTGATTATCACCATGGTGATCATTTGGAATCCAAACAATGGCTGCTCCCTAAATAGAGCTTCCAGGCCATGTTCACTCGTAAATTCTTTCGGGAAGTCCCGTTTCTTTGATGGCCTACGCTTGTTTAATTAACACCGCCGAAAATCCCCGGAGAGACGTGATTGTCTTAACAACAACATTGGGCTTCTAGGCGAGATAAATTGCCCCTAGTCAATATCTAACTAAGTCTAATTAAAGGTAATTATCAAGGAATTTTCACTTTAGGGATAAAGGATTTTCGAATGCAGGTCGTTTAGACACAAAAGACAAATTTACGCTTCCGTTTTGTATGTGTGTGTGTGTGTGGTTGTTTTTTCTACCCGTTCAATAATTCATTCCATGCAGATATAGAGCATAAAATAATTCATTTTTTCTATCTGATAATTTATAAAATATATCGATAAAAGTTAACCCTTTTCACTCGAGGCCTTTTTCTCTCGGGCGAACCAGCAACTCGAGACGTTTCTCGATGTTCTTGGTGAATTTCTTACCTCTAACTTAAAACGATTACACTGACAAATTAATGTATAAAACTTTTATATTTTAACATTTTATCTATCTTTACAGGTCTAAGAAGATAATTTTTTAAATATTAATCTCTGTACCGTTGCTTAGTGTGATGTTTTGCAAAACAAATGCCAAAATGCATGCCCGGTTTGTTGGGACAAGTACCGCAATAATATGTTGTCTGATGTCGTTTGCTGGGCTCATTTCGTCGACAGCAAACTTTGCAATCCTTCTTCACACTTGCTAATCCTTTTGCCACGACTTCCAAGTTCGAACTTATCTCAGAAATTCGACCGTCGAGAGCCAAACTCTCTATGAGTCTCCGAAAACCCGACTACAAACTGATATCTCCAGCGCAACACAAACACAAACACACACAAAAGTCACTCCTCCATAGAGGAGAAACCATGTAAGAGCTCTTCAAACGTCTTGTCAAAACGGACTCAGGCTTGGCCTGTCGAGGGCTAACGACGAAAACGCAGGCCGCTCCGCGATTGCGGACTAATTTGAGATGAGAAAATCTTATCTCCATTTGAAGGGATGCCATTCTGCACTTCATAAGATTGTACCTAAAGAGCTTAGGAACCCACTTGAAGGAAACTCGACATAGTCATTGCCGCGCATCGAGTTTCCGCGTCAAAACGAAGTAGTGAGTCACCTCTCGAGTTGCGGCATCGAATCATGTGGTGAGCGAGAGTCAACTCTCGAGAGCAAAGGGTTAATAGAGCGTAGTTATAAACTAAGACATATTTCCAAATAATGCTACAAAAATACTATTTTAAACCTCTGACTAACTGAAACCTTGAGACTTGGGTGCTCACCCTATGTTTGGGAGGATTAGATAACAAGCGTTGGAAGTGGGAATTGGGGAAGCTTACGTTAAATAAGGGTATCCGCTAATAGGAAGCGTTTAAGAAAGAGTTTTACTAATTATGATTTTAGGAATGTTCTTCAAACTACTTCTTTACCCTCGTATCGATTCTTCTTTGTTAATCTACACATTTTGTGCCATGAGTATTTATGGGAACTTGGAGATTTCAAATTTTCCAAAAATCGATTTTTTTTATTATTACTTTATCAGAAAGATCAGTTCTTTCTGTGCATTTTGATGCCAAAATTATTGACTTCCGTGAAATAGAGCGCGAGATACTCTAAAAATTCTAATGGCAGGGAGGGTAAGTGCATATAATATTCCCCTAAACTTTTTGTTCCGCAATCTTCAAAGGTTTTTTCTCAAAACTTGAAATTTCCATGTTTCGCGTATGATAAGTTTGAAACCATCTAACATATTCTAATAAAATTTGGTAGGAGCATTCGAACTACTACTTAGCATAAAATGGAGCAGAATTGTGTTAATCGAATAAAAATTTAATTAGTTTTGTCTATATATATCGTGAAAATTTTCTCCTTTTTTCCATCCGTCGGATCGAAAAATTAATAAAAGAATATTATACTTTACGACATATTTGTACTAGGTCCATATTAAAGCATAAGTTCTTCTCTGCAGAACGGCGCCAATAGTATTATGACAATCATATAATATAACATTATTATTACAATCATAAATACCGTTAATATCATGCGAGTAAGGAACATATATGTTTTCGTATAAAGTAAAAAAGTTGCATATAGTTGTTTACTTAAAAAACAAGCACATTTTAGTTTTGTTTTTTAACAAAAACTTAAACATTAATATATCTATTATCTTCATATTGAAAATGAAGTTGTTATCTTTGATATTTAATTCACAATCTGCATTTTAGAAAGTTACATATATTGATTGTTTTTCGTGTTTTGAAACCCACTTAAACTCTAAGGATCAGTTAGTGAACATTGGTTCGAAAGAATTGCTTTCATGATCAACAAGACAAAACAGATTCATTGTTAATATCTTCTATAAATCTTACTTAGCAGGTGATCTATCTATAAAATAAACATAATTATTTTCCACTAATTGAAATTTAAATCATATCTTACTAACAGTTAGTAAACACACATTCACAATTAATGTCTTAATAATTTTGCTTGGTAATAGAACTCTCGTGGGAATCTATTACGATCTTGGCCCCCACGACTATAAAATTGTTCGCGGTCTTATTAGTCTCGACCAAATAAGGTCAAACAAGTCTTTTAACTATGAGCTAACTAGGGTTAATCTTTCAAGTCCGCGCGTTTTGACTTCAATACTCCACTTCATTCCTTCTTCAACTACTGCATTCTCTACTTGAGATGAATATTTTGCTATGCGGAGACGTAATAATGTTTCTATTAAAACAATTTCAAAATACATTAACGTATTCAGCACGTATATGTAGATGTAGGTCACGGCAGATCTTGGGGAAGACCAATTCTCGCTGGAGGTATATGTCCTATTCTTAGATTAGTTCCTAGAATTGAGATATCTCTGCACGCCAGAAGAGGTGAATTACGCAAAACCCGGAAAATTGTTAATCACTTTTATGCTCCCTCTGTTTCTTCTTCTTTCAACGGTTAAAGGATACAGCAAACTCTTCACAGTAACAAATATAATGGCTTAACCATTATTGTCGCAGGCCCATCTTGTACTCGTAATTCCCTTTACTTACATCGTCATAGCGAGAGTTGGGTCGAGGTCTTACCTTCGTCAAATCACTCTCCGCTCTTCAGGTCCTCCAGAAAAAGTCATAAACGATGTTATAAACCTTTCCATGTTGCAAGGCTCAAGAGGGGCAATCGCTTCATCAGACCCCCCCCCACCCTTCGATCCGTCAGTGCCTGTAAGAAGAAAAAATGGACTATTAATTTTCCAGTAGTAAACGTTGTGTTATGAAACCGGAAGTGTATAATAAAATGGCGGCTGATGCGTCCGCCTATAATTATATTATAGTTATATATTATAGTTACATATATATTATATTATAGTTACATATATAT
>QLNU02003225.1:40276707-40292036 GCA_006491805.2 Dysdera silvatica | reverse complement strand
AATTATGTAAACTTGATGACTTTCATGTCGTGAAAAAATGCGAAAGGAATAAAATTTTGAATACAATATAAAAATTCAAAAACAATATAGATATTTTTCTTAATTAAAATTAATAAAGTTCACAGAAATTAAAATTAATAGAATTAATAGAATCTAAATTTTATGAAGCATACTTTAGAAATAAACATCCCCAATCAATGAGGTAATTGAGAATCGTTTCCTTATCACTAAAAGGTGATTGAACATTTCCAAATATCTCGAAAAACTATTTTTACACCATGTGTTAGAACAACTTTATTCACAACTTATCAAATTTATTGTAAAGATAAAAAATTCATGAAGTTTGAAAATTTTTGAAAATTCTATGATTTATGAAGAAAATAAAATTTATCTTAAAGCTATTAGAAACATATTGAAGTTAATAAAAGTGAAAATTATATTCAAATATTGTTTTTCGAAAGTGAAGCCAAAACCGACATTATGCACTGGAACTTCAATAAGTTGAAACTGAAATGTGTAAAAAATTCAATTATTACAATGCCTTTTTTCTTCATTTCACATTTCGATATTTTAATGTTCGACTTACCGAAGCTCCACAGTATATATTCAATCGCTTATAGAATTCAATTATGAATATAAATTAGAAATTCGCATGTAGAATATAAAATCAATTCATTTAAATCGATGGATCTATCCATCTGTAAGTGAAAATATGGGAGACTATGAAGTGCAGAGACAAATAAATGGCAAATAACTTACAATAAAACAATAATTTGAGAAATATTGCAAAAAAAGATTAAAAGAAAATTAATGATTGTGAATATTTTAAAACTTCAATGTTTTCCAAGATTATGTACATGGGTGTGCACGGACACATATTTAAAGGGACAATGAAACATATATGTGTATTTTAAAACTGCACTCTTTAAATCATTATGCAAATAATATTCACAAAATGTAATTTATTAATATAATTGATTAATTTAGGAAAGCATCCATGTAATTTAGGCTGATTTGACTTCATTATACCCAGGGCAAATTTGCAACCAAACGGCTCCAAAATCTTTGCGATATTATTCAAATTATGCCCTGAATAGATCTTCCAGTATGGTATTGAAATCTCAAATTCATAAATTTATATTCTACTAATTATATCGTACTAAGAGTTTTATCCTTTTGCTCATACACGAACCTCATGATTAAATTACACCATTTTCTCCCATGTAGAATATTATAACGACGTCGTCTGGATCAATGATGGTATATTAATCACAGGTGATTTGGCATCGTTGCGAGAGATGTATTTAGAATTAATGGAACTACTCTTCCAAATTAATAACTGAAAGAGATCCTCCACAAATAGTCTGCAACAAATCAAGCGAATAACTTATTCGTTGGACAATAACCTTCGCGAACATTTTCTTTCCCAGTCCGTTGAAAAAATTAATGGAAAGGTAAATCGAAACTTCCTCTTCAGAAATTGTAATATAACGCAACTTAATATCAATTTGGTATAATCTTGCGGATGCCAGGGGAACGGCTACAATTTCAAAGGCCATTAAAGCTCAGAATTTATACGTATGTTCTCCATGTAATTTTAGGAAAGATGTTCCACTGCATATATCTGTACTTTCCTTGTAATTTCACATTGTAGCGCAGGGACAATGGATTGAATATTAATATATGTATATATACAGAATAATAACCTTATTTCAGCCAGCTTTATAACGGATAAGATTGCTATTGAAAAGCTATTGGAATGTTGCATAGCGTATTCTTTTTCATCGATATTAGATGTAAATAATTTTTACTAGTTTAAACTTTTAGTCTGAGGTTTAAATGTAATGTAAGTTTGAGTTTTCATTTGAAATTGAACAGAGAATCCAGATAGATGCATACTCTAGATCAGTTCTTTTAATCTGTCAAAGAATCAAGCCCTATAAGATGCATATCTACAGCAATTATGTAGGGTTTAGAAATGGTATGAATACGGATTTTTTAAAGATTTATTGAATTTTTTATAGCAATAAAGGTATATTTTGGGTGCTTGGAACTCGCCAAGCCAAATTTCGGTCTTTTTCCTAGCATCCACAAAACTCATCCTAATTTTATATAGGCAAAACTGTCCAGTTATGTATTCAGAACTTTGAAGTTGTTTCTTCGTTTAAAATATTTTATACAGATTTTGTTATTTATTTGTATCTCCTATTCATGAGTTTGGAAATAAAATTTATTGATTGATATAAACAAGCTTTCAGACTGACTTATAAATATTCAAAGCGGGTGAATTTCAGAAGAAGAGTGCGTAAAAGTGTTCAACATTCTTATTTAATATCCTAAGTTTGAAAATAGGTAAAAACTATTACTAAACAGAGTTGTTTTCATAAAATAATACATGATCTTTTCCGAAAATTAATGAGTTTATTTCCGTATTTTCAATGTAGTATTGCATATATTGAAGTATGTTTAAAATAACATTTAATTTACATAGGATAATATCTTAGTTTTGGCATATATAAAGATTATTTTAAAGCATATCATTCAACCACAGTTATCCTAAATTCGCTTAATCGCGATTGTTACTGACGATGACGACATACCTACATATGAACATGTAAGAGGATATATATTTGTCTAGTATGTAACAATTTTTTACAATTTTTACAAATGTCTACATGATTTGGAAATACCTAAGTATCGGTTGATTCCAATATAACTAAAATTTGAGATTTTTTCTCGGTATAAATGACTTTCTCATAATTATCAATCAGGAATTTTATTAATTAATCTTCCAAAACTATATAGTCTATGTAAATAATCCACTTAAAATAAAAAAAAGAAAGATGACGCCGTGTGACACTGGTCTCCTAAGTTTTTAAACAAATTTCTAATATCTAATATTTAGTGGTTATTGCTTTCCCAAATAGATGTTTCGAACTTTTCTCAACTTCATTTCAAGCCACATAAGTGGCTTTAATTAAACTCTATTGAAAAGAGTGCGTGATTTGATAAATGTGGATAAATATAATAATATGTACTTCGAAAAACAACATTATTGTCAGTAATCTTGCTAATAAATACAAATCTTATATTTAACAGAAAAAATGCATAAAACCAGGACGTAATATTTTTTACATTTGGTAGAACAAACACTCGGAGAAACAAAGTAAGAAACTCAAGATTTCGGACCCATTAGCTGCAGTCCTTCTCTCATGATGGGCTGTTAACGCACATGAAATGGATATCATCTGCTTTGCTTTTTTACAATGGATATTAAAAGTGTACACAGTTATATTTTTTCCCGTCCATATATCTTAAAAATTAAAAAGCAGCTTGAAATTTAATAGAGAGGTATACTGACATGAACATATAAAAAATATTAAGAATGCTGTATATCCATTAGGTGCTACGGGAATCGTGCTTTCTGGTTGTCAACTTCAAATCTGTCACAAAAAATATGGCAAATAAATATCCATTTTTCTTCATTGATATTGGTCATCTTTCGTTAAAGTGGAAATTTAAAATGTTTCAGGAATAAAAGATGAAAGCAACTGCTAAACCATATATTGGTTTGTAATAGACGACACGAAATGACGGAAGTATTTTGGGCGAAGAATTTTCCCACCTGGCATTCCTTTGCTGTTCTTACCTTCCTTCCCGGACATCCACAGAAAAATCGTAGTCAATTTTTTCTTGGTTTTATGCTTGACTATTTTCTAAGGCTCTATGTCAAAGATATAAACCACGACGGGAAGGAAGAAAGGATGGTATTTTCTTTTCAGCTTAAATAAAATCTTTCTGGACTGGATCTCTTTAAGAATTTTCTGTATTTTTTGTGAACGCAGATAAAAAGTTTTTCCTTCCTGGTTTCTTCCTGTTCTTTCTTTCAATCCTAGTCGTCGGATTTTTGGTAAAATATCGAAAAGACCATAAAAAAATTATCTGACGAACTTTTCCAAGTGATTTGTTTTTCTTTGTAAAAATATTCGAGAAAAATTATATTAAAAATTGCTATATTGCAGATTTTAATTCTCTCCAAATGATACAATTACCCCGTCCGATTCTAAAATGCACTTGATGCATCTATTGATCTCAAAATTTCGTTTGCTTTTTTTCTATTTGAAGGAAGAAAACAAGTTTAAAAAGATTTTCTGCTAAGTGAGTTTAAATATAGTCGTCACCATTAAATTGTTTTACGGATCATCCAATACCCCGCTTATACGAATAAAATATATTTTTGTCAAAATTTCCACATTAGATTAAATTTTTAATTTTATCCGCTTTAGTGAATTACCTTTGTAGCCGCCTCGGATAATTGAATAAAGACTGGACAAGGGGGTCTTTTCACTTCTAACCAGTTATTCTAATACCAGTCATTGGTCGTAATTCATCGAATTTTCGTGTTATGGTGGATTTTTTTTTTAGGTGGACATGTACAGACACTGAGTAATAGTAATCAAGTGATTACAATCCATGATACTTTTGATTCTCTATTTTTGACATCTGTAATCATAATCGAATGCTTTAACGTAGCTGTAAGTGTAATCATAATTACATTTTTAAATTTCACTTAATCGTAACCATTTTCCGAAATTTTTGGGTAATCTAATCATAATTGCTATGATTATAATGGTAATCGTTTTTTGAAATTCTTAGGTAATCGTAATGATATTCGCTATGACTATTATAATCTTAATCATTTTTTGAAATTCTTAGGTAGTCGTAATCATAATCGCTATGATTATAATTGTAATCGGATTCAGTATTTCTGTGCACGTAGAAGTAATCATGATTATAACTTGTGATTATAAGTATAATCATACTTTTGTATATGTGTTCATAATCCTAGTAGTAATCGAAAAATGAAAATTGCCTGTAATCGTAGTCAAAATAATGATCCAAATTTTGATACTTGGATAAAATTGTAATCATAGTCCTACTATGATAATCATAATTTTATAATCCTATTGTAATCGTTCCTAAGTTTGGATATGAGTATTAGAAATGTGAAAAACTAACTCAGTAAACGATTCTGTTCACTTATAGTACATGAGCAGAATAGGATACTGTTTCGGTTAATAAGAGATTTGACTCATCCTTAATGAGTGAAGAATACAATGAACGTGAAACGTAACTAAGTTCATACGATGCCTCAAGAATTTTAAAGGCAATTAAAAGTATAGTAAAGCAAACCACATTTTCAAGAGTTTTGAACTTCCTCACAAACTTAAGCTAATATTTTTTTTCCTTTGCTAAAAAAATATATAATTACTTATAACGTTTTTTGCGTAGGTAGTTTTAATCTTTACAATATTATTCCCTGTTTATTTCTTGTGTACTGGTCTGCTGAGACATCTAAATTTATGTGTATCTGTGAATTTTTCCTCCGAATGACCAAATACCTCTCTTCATCGAACAATATTTGCTGGAAAGACGATATTCGCTTGCTCGGGACCAAGTGTATTTATTTCTTCCTTCGATAAATTACTGATTAAAAAACTAAGGCCAACTTGCTTTTGCAACTAAATTATATTTTCTATTCGGAGCACCTCATTTTTTTCCGATGTTCTTTTTTTAAAATGAATGCAGAATTTTAAGCAAACGTTCTCGTTGTCAGAAACAGGATTATTTGCAGAAATCTTAAATTTTAAATACAATTCTGTACGGTTCTCTGCATACGTTGCCCAAAACTTTTCTTCAGTGGTTTTACTTTTAGTGTTACTGTTAACATTTCTCTAACCAGAATTTATAAAATAATGTCGCCGTATATCCTTTCCAGATGGTTTTAATCCGTTAGCTGTTTAGTCATGTTCTGTGAGAAAGATTTTAACAATTTATAAAAAATTCTGCAAGTTTTTTTCATCTAATATTCCCAGCATACTTTTACTTTCTCCTGTTAAGTAAATTATTACATCCCTTTTAACTGGTTTTCCTTTGCGATATTGAATCATGCGTTCATATATTATGAAGAATTTACAGGATTGCAGTTTGCTATATTTTTCGCTAACGAAAATAAAAGGACAGGCCATCTTTTTTCTTTTTAAGTAAATAATTGTAAATTTCTGAATTCATATTTTGAAATTATAACAGAATATTTATCCGATTTATTTATTGCATTTATATTAATTACTCGAGTGAACTGAAGTCCCTCTTATGACTGTAAATTGAAATCTCTGGATTTAAAATGAATTAATTCAGTCTTCTGTCAATAATTACAGTACTGATTAGAATGGCATGTTTTTATTAAAATGTATATATTTAACAGGAGGTAGTTTCTGTAAATTCCAAATTTTCCCCTTATCAATTCAAAACAACGTGAAAAAAAGTTTCCTCCTATAGACGACTTTCAAGGAACCTGAGGAAAAACGCCGTTAAACGGAGTACGACTTTAATCAAAATGTGCGCAATCCTATAAATCATTTGCAGAGTGCGTAAAGTCCCGTCTTCAAACGCCAATAATCCTTAATTAGAACGCCGTTGTTGAGATAGTTTCTTTAAATCCAAAATTTTACCATTACCAATTCAAAATATTGTGGGTAAGCGTTTCCTCCTATTAAACGATTTTTAAAAAACTGAGGAAAAATGTCGTTAAACAGAGTAAGATCTTAATCAAAATGTGTGCAATTCTATAAAGTATTCAGTCTTTTCAGAGATCGTAAAATCGTCTTTAAACTATAATAATCGTTAATTAGAAGGTGTTATTGGGATAGTTCCGATAATTAAAAATTTTCCCCTTATCAATTCAAAATAGCGTGGGAAAGCATTTCCTCCTATTAACAAATTTCAAAGGACGGAGAAGAAAAACCGTCGCTAAACAGACTAAGACCTTAATCAGAATGTGTGCAATTCTATAAAGCATTTGCAAGGGCCGGCAAATCCCCTTGTCAAACATTAATAATAATTAATTAGGGCGACGCTAATATGGGCGTTAATTGTAAATTAAAAATTCTGTCCATATCAATTGGAAATAGCAATCTTAGGGGTTTGAGACCTCAAGATCGAAACATTAGAGAGCCCATATCTTGTTAATATCTTCTTCGGCGTGATTGCATATCATGTGTTATGTAAAGGGTGTGGAATTCTGCATCGTACCATCCCCTCTCATGTAGAATGTCACTATCACGTCATTTGAATCAATGGTGGTTTATTAATCGAAGATGAGGTTGATAATTCATGCGAGCGACGTAGTTAGAATTAATTAAATTGCTTTTCCAAATTGCAGGGTGAAAGTGATACATTTCAATCGATTCGCCACACACACCAATCGATGCATTCACTTACCTCAACGGATAATCTTGTTTGTCATGATCAATTACACAAATAAGAGAAGTAAATTGTAAATCAATACAAAACTTTTATTTCCAGAACTCTTAAAGCAACTTAACATATTTTTCGTAAAACCTAGTGGACGCAAACCGAAAAATTAACGAAAATTTGATGAATGCTACAATTTTCAACGTTGCGCATAATGAATAATTTCATCGAATACCGCAGCCTCTTGCATAAATTATGCAAGTAATTGTAAATTTGGATAAACGCACACAAAATCACATGAGTGTATTTAGAAAAATGTTAATTATATTAGAAAACTTTTTTAGTTCTTCTACGAAATCGAAAAGATACTCCAAAAGAAAACGGAAAATACTGTTCTTTGCTGCTATCCATCTAACCATCTATTATAAGAAATTATTAGGAACCTTTCTTAAGCACGTATTTTTTCTAAATATAAGCAAAAGATACCCGTCTACATCTCTCAGTACTCCGTCTTACTGTTAGATTATTTATGACTACAACATCAACTATTTATCTGACTACGAATTCAACTATTTATCTGACTACGAATTCTATTATTTGTGTGACTACGAATTCAACTATTTATCTGACTACGAATTCTATTATTTGTGTGACTACGAATTCAACTATTTATCTGACTACGAATTCAATTATTTATATGATTATGAAGTAAAATGTTTATGACTAAGAATTCTACCATTTATGACTATAAATTCAACGCTTTATATGACTACGAATCTAACTCTTTATATGGTTACAAATTTAGTGGCAAAATCCGACAAGCAAATATTAAAAATTCCACGTTCGTGGTATATAATATATCTACTTGGATATTACCATAGCAACGGAAGTTAAATATCTGTGATTCGTCATTTATTTGTCGTCTTTTATTTAAAAAAAGAAGTGAAATTTTAAGTCAAGAAAGAAGAAAAAGTGTATTTTTTAAACATCATTTTGGGTTGTTTTTCGACTGTTCGAAGAGTTTAAAAAATGCCCATTTCTTTGAACTGGAATTTTAACTCTGACATTCGTCACTATTTTCTATTTTCTCCAAAATCTCTGGCAAACATTCCAGAGATTTAAAAAGCTTTTGTTTCCTCCTGTTTTAAGCTTCACTTCGGCATTTAATGCTATCTATCATTGATATAAACCAAGTTGCAGATAGGGCGCGTGGGACTTTTATTTCAGTTTTGAGTCAAATCTTTCCAAGTTGAATCTTTACAAGGTTTTTCTGTAAACAGATAAAAAGCATCTATCTATGCTTTTACATTTCCTCTCTTCTTACCTGAACTCTCCTGTATCTGTATAAAAGAAAAAACATATATCAAAAAAATGTAAGTTGTATGTATGTTGTAAGTATAAACATCACCAAATAGTTCGGTTTCCCCTTATGAGGTTGTCCAATAAGAATTGAGCGAAATCTGTTGTTAAGAATCGCTAAATTGCGATTTCCTATTCTTTGGAAATCCTTTATTTCCCATTGTCTTCTCCAAGAAGCACAACTCGTATCTGGTTGTTTCAAATTGCCTTCCTGTAGGCGCTTAATGAGATTTTAATTTGGTCACGGTTCTGCTGGTTCAATTTTTAAAGTAATGGACTGGGTTTTATTATTATTAATTATTAATTAATTGTACATACCTTGAATTCCATGGTGTTTTGATCCATACGTAAGGTGAAGAACGAATACCAACCAGCAGTGATAATCCAATGGTGAAAAAAAAAGTACAATGCATTTGACGTAGCACTTGGAACGACAAAGGAGATTTTATTTTTAGGAATAAGATTCACAACACTGATGCACATATCACAAAAAGAATGATGAATTTGATTCATTGATGAACATAAACCTCGAATATACTTTCGAATTAATGGAATATGAGAATAAGATTCAGAGATTTAAGCCATGTACTGTCACATGCCCTGATGCTCAAAACGCCGATCCAAAACTAAACCAAACGCTTTTAAAAATACAGAAAAAAAACGAATAAAATATCTCAGTTAGTGACGCCATCTATTGTTTCGATCATATACTGAATCAGCTCAAGACTAAACATCCTCCGGCCCCGGGAGAAGCACCAGCCGGGATATTGGGGGAGTGAGTTCTTCTGATTTAGTCTTGATAATCACAACTCTAGAATGTTTATCAGTTCCAGGAAATGTTTTTGAGATTCGAACTAAAATCCACTGAAGAGGCACATTACCTGGATCTTTGAGAAGGGCAATACCTCCAGGTTTCAGGTCAGGAAATGAGAAAATCCATTTTGTCCTTTGTTGCAAAGGATGGAGATAATTTTGTGACCAGCGATTCCAAAAATAGTTTCGCATGTATTGAATTCGCTGCCAACGTGAAGACAGAGAAATACTAGTGGAATATGAATTAGATTCTTGTAAAGTTAATAGGGGAGTGCCGATTAAAAAATGTCCACGAGTTAAAGCTTGAAGATCTAAAGGATCAGAAGAGAGTGGTATTAGTGGTAGTGAGTTGATACAGGCTTCAATTTGGCACAGGAGAGCGGTAAGTTCTTCAAAATTCAACAGAGATGATTTACAGACTTTAGACAGATGAGCTTTCGTGAGTTTCACTTTAGCCTCCCATAAACCGCCGAAAGTGGGGGCACAAGGTGGAATGAAGTGTTACAAAATGTTATGGTTAGCACAGAAGTGGTAATTCCTTCGTGGTAAAAGGATATGAATATTTGAAAGGTCGATTATATTGGAAAGAAAGCGGCAAGCACGGTGGTCCGACAAGGCGACTGCAACTCCCAGCCTAGACGGATTTTATAATCCAAAGGCGTCAGTGAAAACCGAATATAACAAAGGCAAAATAATAAAATTGACAGTCGGTTTATAGGGGTTATAACTCCTCGTGGTTTTCGCTGTTTTAAATCTTGAGAAGAACGAACATGTTAGAGACGTTAGCTTAATCCTGTGTAACTGTTTGCAGCGATTAGTTACTACCAAAAAATTATGAAAATTTTCAAAAATAAGATCTCTGTTGATCCTTTAATAATTGGTGGTCATCACCTGTTCAATAAAAATTGCTTTAAATTTATATTTTCAGCTTAATTGATAACTTTCAAATAATTTTATATCTTAATTAACTTTTCTGAAAGTTTCTGCATGCAATTATCCATTGTTAATTCATGTAGTATAGTCCAGTATATTCGAACTACGATAACCCGAAAATCCTGTTAATTCTAACTTTTTTTCAGTCGGCTACACCCTTTTTTTTTCAACGGCAGCCAACTGATAAGATGTAAGCAGCACAGCACGTGTTGCCAACTAATTGAAATTTCCCCTAAAGTAAGGGGGATTTTCCGTCGTCTGCTACGCATGCGCAACAGAACACACGCACATCATACAATTATAGCTTATAGTAAATTCTAGGATAAAGATTGCGATTTATCCGAAAATTTGTTAATCCGTAGTAAGTAATATCATAAGCTTTGATTTTCGCCATTACATCAAAATTAAATGTGTTAGAAGCTAACAATAATTATAGAAAGTGTTCTGTGTAAGGTAATAAAAAGAGAAATTGCATTGCTAATAATTGGCTGAAAAATATTTTCACTTTTCACAGAAACAATTACATGTAGAAATGACCATGCCCCCATCGAATTTGAACCAGCGACATGCATGCTTGTTTTAATTTCTAGTTTCATGAATTAAAAAAAAACTAGACCTTTAAACTAAATGCAAAAAAATAAATATTATCTATATTATTCCAAGCCATCTTTAGATCCAAGGACATGTAAAAATGTTTTCAGACATTTAAAATCTTTAACGAAGACTTAAAAATGCTTCTGTGTATTGTCTCTTTGCGCTTTTGAAGGAGAATTCTGTTGGAAAAAAATTTCACATATAATGACTACCTCCCCAAAAAAAATTTTCTTTTAAAAGATAGTCACATTATAGAAAAACTTACCAACTTGGGTGATTGGAGTAGATTACTGGCTTCGAATATACCATTAGAATGTGAACTATTTTTTTCAGAAAAATTCTGCATCAATGATTCTGCATCAATGAATGACCACTTGTACCGAAAGTCCTACCCAACAAAGCAAACAAGAAATCTTCAAACTGGTAATTAATCTGTGGTTAATTTACTACAGATCATCACTTTGTAATGGTTTTCCATGTGAGGATCTCTTCAATTTCTTTTTCAAGCCGTTAACTCACTTTGTCAGCCATCCTTACCTCAAAATATCCATGAATAATTTTTATAATAATCGGCACATCGCCTTTTATGATTAAAAACTATTTGCATTTAAATTATTAAGTAAAGTAGGTAGGTAAGTTAGTGTATATAAGTTGAAGTAGGCACTCTGTAATTGTAGGACAATGAGTTACTTGCAGTGCAAATGTCCATGCATAAACAGAAACTAATGAACGTTAGCTAAACTTTGATGGTTTACGTGCACGCTTCAAGCAGTGAAATACTTAAATTAATCGACAAAATGTTGTTTCATCGTTAAAGAGAATTAATCAGACCTTATTCATGATGGCTGGTCACGTACTCTCTCGTCTGGCTTAAATTGGAGAATTTGTCGCATCATTCATGGATTTTCAAATAACTTTCTGCATTATGTCATAGTTATTCAGCGTAAATGTATCTGAAACAACTAAATACGTCTTATCAAGTGCGTTTACCAATTAACTGGGCAAGATCAAAAATAAAAAGTTATTAATTATTTGGCTGCATCTGTATTTTAACGGGGCATGGACAGCATATATTATAACTGCGCTGGAGCCTAGAGCATACTGAGGGAATACGAGCATTCCGTACTAAGAATATCCATATACAGTTGTATTCTTTTTAATGTAACAACATTTTTAATGAACATGGCTTTCAGTCTATTGAAAATACCTCCCAAACCATTATCGATAAACTCGAGCTTTGGGAAGACTTTTCATATATTTTATGACAGTTTTTGAAAAAAACCATCTAACATTCAAGATTTAAACACTTTTGTAACTATAATAATTTATATATAAATAACTAAATCTCAGTATCTTTGCTTCTGATGTATACATTATTTGGAGTTTTTCTTGTCTTTCACCAATTGCTTTCAGCTCGCAGAGAGGAAAATATAATTTGAAGATAATATTTCCCGACATTTTATTTAATTCCTGTGTTGTTTTCTGCTGTAAAAATACAGTTATTATCCGTTGTTAATTCATGTAGTATAGTCCAGTTTATTTGAATTACGATAACCCGAAAATCGTATTAATCCGACCATGTACAGGAGCAGGAATATTGCTGAAATATACGTGATCTCCACCGTTTACATGGCTTAGTGACATCCAGTTGGACAGAAAGCATCGATTAACACACCGTTGTCATATGGAAGTTACTCCTGACAACTCCACTGGGAAATCAGGCAAAAAACACAGCAGGAGTCGCCTTCCAAAATACAAGTGCCAACGACATAAATGAAGACATAAATACCACGGCGTGTTATAATTAGGAGATTCACCTCCCCTCGCTCCTGAGGAGCAGGAAAGCAAAAGTGCTGTTTATTAATTAAAAAGATCGTTCTCAAAGAGAATGAAAAAGAGAGAGAGAGAGAGAGACAGTGAGAGGGAGAGAGATGGTAAAATTAAATGTTGCGTTTTCATGGGGAGGCGTACGCATGGAAAGACTTCACCTGGCTCCGTTTGAAATTGCAGAAGTGGTCTCAGAATGGAAAATAGAATGATTCCTAAGGTTTCGACTTCTGGCTGCCTTTAAAGGTGTTCAAAATGAAAAGTTCCGTTGCATGTGTCGTCTTGACTAAGAACACAAATGATAGTTCCACGGCACCACCATAATCATTATCACCATAGTTATTGTACATCATAACCATCATAGTCATTGACCATCACCACAATGATTATTCACCATCATCATGAACGTCTCTTCGAGATTACCCCACATGTGTTTCTTCAAGCATCTTTTTCTCGCTCTTCCAATAAGAAGCTGTCATTTTTAATCGTTCGTCGCTGATCAGTCTTACTTGCAATAGGTCCATCCCATAGCCATTGAAGTGTCTTTAAACACCGATCTTTGTCTGTCTTCTCGTTCGGGTGTTTCTTTAACACAATCACTGCAAGTTATTCCAAATATAAAGCTCTTTATACTTACTCATTTGAGTTGCTTTCAATTTCTGTAGAAAGAGATATAACTTAAAGACGACAGACCCTAACACACACAGACAGACGGACAGACAGACAGAGAGGATAATTGATAAGATGTAACATAGACATGGAGCCCTGCTTATAGATATGGAGCCTCATTTATAGACGTAACTTAGCAGACGCAAATTATATATATATATATAAACTCAACTGAAAACTCAACACCGCATACATAGACTACAAGAAGGCTTTCGACTCTGTTCCGCACTCGTGGCTCCTTGAAATACTCAGCATATACAAAGTGCATCCCTCAATCATCCGATTCCTACAGAGCAGCATGAAACAATGGAGAACCCGGTTACAGCTAAACACGCCAGACAGTAAAATAGAAACGGCCGAGATCCCCATCCGCCGCGGAATCTTTCAAGGAGACGCACTAAGCCCCCAGTGGTTCTGCTTGGCGTTAAACCCCTTGTCAAGGATGCTGAAGAAAGACAAGAGAAACCTACATAAAGTCTCCCACCTCATGTACGTAGATGACATCAAGCTATACGCGCCAACAATCACCCAACTCCGACAACTCATCAGTATAACAGAGACATTCTCCAAGGACATAGGAATGGAATTCGGCCTCGATAAGTGCAAAATACAGAAGAATAGCAAAGAAGATTTACCAGGCATCGAACTCGAAGACGGGAGACTACTGAAGACCTTGGACGAGGGCGAAACCTACAAATACCTAGGGATAATGCAAAAACGGCAGCAGGAGCACAAGAAAGTCAAAGTCCAGCTCACGCAAGCATTCCAAGAAAGACTTAGAAGCATTGTGAAGACGAAACTGAGCGGGAAGAACACCACGCAAGCAATTAACGCATATGCGGTACCAGTGCTCACCTACTCCTTCGGGATCATCAAATGGTCCAACACTGAACTAGAACAACTCCAGCGGAAAATGAGAACCATCCAGAGAAGAGCCGGACAACTACACCCTGCAACGGCAATTGAACGGCAAACACTACCCCGGGAAGAAGGAGGACGCGGACAAGCGGACCTCAAAGACTTACATGACAAGCAGATCCAGAGCATGAGGCAATACTTCCAGTTGAAGAGTCCCCGATCGCCACTCATCCAAGCCATAATACAAGCAGATGCAAATTACACGCCACTAAACCTGTGTAGTACCGAAGAGCGTGTCCTGGAAACAGCCAACGAACAGAAACTGAGAACTTGGGCCGGAAAACCATTACATGGCAGGCACTACAATGACCTGCAACAACCACACGTTGACAAAAAGGCATCAAATTCTTGGCTGGCCAAAGGCACTCTCCAGCCAGAGACAGAAGGATTCATGCTAGCCATCCAAGACCAAGTGATCGCAACAAGGAACAATCAGAAATTCATCCAGAGAAAAGACATAGAAAGCGACAAATGCAGACACTGTCATGCGGCATCGGAGACAATCCAACACGTGATGGCAGGATGCAAGATCCTTGCGCAGTCAGACTACAAACATAGACACGATCAAGTAGCGAAAATAGTCCACCAGAAATTGGCAGCGAATGCTGGCTTTCTGACAGAAAAATGCCCGTACTACAAATATGAGCCAGAGACCGTGCATGAGAACGAAACACACAAGCTTTACTGGGATAGAGCAATCATAACAGACAAGACAGTCCCACATAACCGTCCTGACATAACCCTCGTCGATAAATCGAATAAGACCACGTACTTAATCGACATAGCAGTACCCAACACCAATAACATACAGACAACCTACACAACGAAAATCACCAAGTACCAAGATCTCAGACATGAAGTACGAGATATATGGGGTATGGAAAAGATCCTCATCATCCCGTTAGTCATCTCAGCAACAGGGATAGTACCAAAAACGCTTGCGACGAATTTGGAGATACTCA
>QLNU02003225.1:40192066-40276607 GCA_006491805.2 Dysdera silvatica | reverse complement strand
AGATATAGATATGAAAATTTTCAAATCATCAAACCTATATTTGAAATCTGTTTGCAATTCTTTTAATTTTTCTTTGTATTCTTCTAACTTTTCTTCTTCGATATTATATTTGCTTTTACACATGGAATAATTATTAAATATTATATTTTCAAGATCGTATAAAAATTCTCTTCATTCATATCTCAATTTAACAAGATTCATGAAAAAGTTATGAAATACTGAAAAAAAAGGAATTTAAATTTGAAATGTGGGAGCCGCACTTTACGAAGATCTGCATTCGGCTCTCGGAGCCGCATTTGCCCACGCCTGTTACAGATTAAGCATTTTTCGATTACAGTTTATATTACGCCGTTTACATTTAGCCGTCTGCAGTTGAGCCATAAAATTTGAAAGAAAATAGTAATACATGATGCCAGACGGAAACACGGACGTCCGGGGAGTCTTGTCGCTGTTCCCTCTGAATATAGTTCCTCTAAACATAGTTCCTCAGAATGTTGTTCCGGGATCTCAATTCTCATAACATGATGCAGAAAATTCCGATCATAGAGCATAAAATATTACTTCCAGATGCGCCAGGAATAACTTTGTAACAATTCACTGAATTGCTAGTAATTAAGGAGAAGGGGATTTTCAATCTGGAAAACGCATTTTATACATTCCCATTGATCTTGTCAATTGCACTGGAAATGCAATTCCCTCGTAACCATTATAATCGTAAGTTTAACTTCGTAATCGTAACTATCGTAATTTTAAGCTGTTAAATTGAACTTCATGTTGTCAATTGGGAATTCAGTTATCAACGGATAACACGATACAAAATGCGTGATATTTTTTAAAAATGTTTCATTAAATCATGCAGTTTTGAAGGTTCATGGACGAATTAATCTACATTTATAAAATAGGACTATTTTTCAGCGTATGTTAATTATTTTAACATAAAGTACAAGATCATATAACTTTATAAATGCAGCTTGTATATAAGAAATTCTTAATTCTTTTAAGTTAAATAATTCCCATTTTTTTTTTCGGCGCTTTGTTTTATAAAGCAGTCTAAACACCGTCCCATCCATTGAGAAATTGTTAACGGTGAAGCTTTTCATTCCCTTGCAGAGGGGAGTTTAATCGACACCTGTAGCTTAATAGGTAAGACCAGTTAACTGGTTATCAAAAGGTGGTGGATTCGGTTCTACTGGTCATCGAGAAATCATTCCTTTCTTTGCGAGAAATTTATTATTAGATTCCTAATAACCTAATTTCGAATTATCCCATCATTATAGGACCTACAAACTTTTTGCGATTCAAGGTTATCAACGGTAATTTCTTCGAGTACCTTTACTATATTTTGAATTTAAAATTTCCAAATATTTCGTCACTATATTCTAAGTCATGCCTATATCCAGGATGAAGGGGCAACTGGGGCAAGGTAAAGGGAATATGGGGCGCAGGGCACTCTGGGATGGTTCTGTGTACATAACTTGCTCTATGTTGCATTTGGGGCACAAGTATAGGGCATCTGTGGCCAAGTCTCTGCTTTCTCTGGCTTGGCTACAGACCTGTTCTATGTATTTACTAAGATTTATAAAAAAAAATCCAAATTTCAAATATATGTTAAACCATGAAAGTTAGAGCCCCTATAATTTTAGACCGACGCGTCAACCGCCATTTTGTTGTGCACTTCCGGTTTCGTAACATTTACTGTTGGAAAATTAATAATCCATTCCCCCATATACAGTATCTGTTGTAAATATAAACATGCTATGCTTATTCCTCGAGTGATTTGAAAACATTTCAGCAGTACACCCACTCATTTCACCCTATTTTATTAAAAATAACATATTTGAAAATCCCTCAACTTCCACGCAGATTGGCGCAGTATAGCCCAGATGCTCTTGCGCCATAAAAAAGCCAAACAATCAACCCACGCAGCAGTGAATGCGATCACGTGATACCACCAAAATGGCACCAAAATGACGGATGCGCCAGCTCCCTTTTTCAGGATCCTTTATGAAAGTGAAGCTTTTCCACATAGCCATTTGTCATACGTACATATAAACAATTTGGTCAGAGTTGTATAAAAGAGAAACCTTGTGATCTATCTTAAAGGTGTGTGGATGGCTTTCCGTGACGTTTGTATCTCGTCTCTTCGTTTAAACTCATATCGAAACATCTCGTAACTGATTGCGTTAACCTGAAGTATAATTTCATACGCAAAATTACAGATCGTATTTCCAATAATTAATAAGTGCTATTAATGAGAAGCGTTCTTCTATTTAATAGACGCAACTCTATAGAAGTTACTAAGATATTAGGTAGATTGCTCCTGAGATGTCTATAAATATTCATATAAAATGCTACAATTTAGAGAAGACGATAGCATCAATTGTTGCCATGAATGAATAATAAGACTGGCCCGTTGCAAGGGTTTGATTTCGGAAGTTCAAAAATATTTGGAAAATAGCATTGAATAAAAACGTGTCACCTTTTTCATAAAGAAGAATTATAAATACATCATATAAAAAATGAGTAAGGAAATACCAATTTTGCCTTCAGACCTCATTGCAAATTTTTACTTTCATTTTTGCTATTAAAATTTAATTTTTTGTAATGTCTCAACATTTAAAAAAAATGATTTCAGGTTTCATTTTTCTTTAAAGTATTCTAAAATTAGTGGTCTAAAAAATTAAATATTATGGTCAGAAGTTTGATAATTATTTGAAGTTCAGGAGTTTTTCCCCACCTTTTTACAAGTTTGTGGTTGTCTCTGCAATTATAGAGGTGGTGACTGGGTTGCCACTTGTGGAAAGCTCCAATTGTAATGGTGTTACCGTGCGGCAAGAGGGCCGTTGCCACATTTAAATGTCGGCTGTTATGGGACCGATAATATGCGGGACCTCTACAAATATGATTGGTTATCGTTCTTTGATAGATTGAAGAACGATGGGGTGGCGATAGACTCCATAATATCGCCGATAGCTTACAAGTCAAATCAGAAGGAGTTTAGCTCCTGCGACAACTCACGTGGAATGTTACCCTGGAACCTTATCTCAGTTAAGTCAGGGATACCAAGAATCGAATGAACTATGTAGACAGCATTGTCACTCTGGGTTAAACAATTTATTCACAATCGCATAGCAAAATAAGTTAAATTGTTACGATTAAGAAATAACATTACCATTATGCGACATAACGAATGTTCCTCATGAATAGCGTGACCATCTCGTTGGGAGACCAAACGAAAGAGTGTCATTGCCTGGTGCTCGCCTCATCGGTTTTACAATCGCAATGATCTTATTGGCTGTTCACCCTTTTCGTACGCAAGTGTTCATTGGTTACCACTTTAACACTAATTGACGATTTATTGTTTTAGTCACGGGTTCGTGACGTCACGCTCGGAGGGTAATGATCATGATATCCAGCATGGGTACTTATAAGCAAAAAATACTTGTCAAGGAGTTTGAAGAAATACAATTAAGTTATTTTTGCGCCGTACCGTGTTGTACACTAAACTCAATCGTCGCCTGCAGCCAATGTCTTTTCCGTGGCCGGGAACACAGCGAACCGCTGATGAGTCGGTCCATCTGGATTCTGGATGGGAAAAGCGTATGTGCGGGGAAACAAAATGGTGAACATTAAATCATGATTAAACCTTTTGGAAATGTGGGCTCAAGTTTGACAAGTAAATACATATACGTATATTCACGGTCATGTTACAAATTTAAAGTTTAAAGGACCGCGGTCCCTGAGTTCCCTACTTAGATACTGGTATCGACTAGCCCACTTTAAAAGTATAAAACACATACTTCGATCATTTACTTAAATAGTTCAGATTTTAAAAGTTAGACAGAATTTCCACTATTATACTTGTTCTTCTTGTTCTACAAAAATATTCGCATTCAAAGTGGCAATTGTCATATATTTAAATGACGCTTTTTTTCTCAATTTAAATTTTTGCAGCAGTTTTCGATTCTTTCCTTCGAGAAATTTACTTTCGCTCAAAATTTAAAAAACATTCATTTTTTTAATTGTGAAATCTTTTTAATATTACGTATTTTGTTTTTACTTATTATAATTTTTTTATTGCTATAACTTGTTGAAAGTGGACAGATACAATTTTTGTAGCTATAGTGCTTTGTATTTGAAATGAAATTGGTTAACTGAGAATTCCTCGTGACTGCGAAATACTGTCTTATGAACCATCAAATTGGAAGAAATATCAACGTTATATACACTTTTAAAGATATCATAAACTAGATCCATATATATATTATGTCCTTTGCGAAAGGATAGACAATTAACTAACCATACTTCTGAAACATCTTTGCGATTTAAAATATATCCAAAAGATGTTGTTGATATTATTAATTATTGAGCCAAAAAATAATTGTGTGACAGATATATACACATATATATATAGGGTTTGTCCCAAAAGTTCCCGGAATGATTTTTTTAAAATCATTTATTCAATATCAGTTTACAATCTTTTCAGAACTTTTCAAAGTATTCTCCCCCTGCTTCGATGCACCGTTGCCAACGCTTCACCCAATCATTGAAGGCGCCCTGGAAGTCGTCAACGGGAATCTCCTTCAGTGAGGTCGTCGTGGCTGCTTTTACCGCCTCCAGCGTCCCATGCTGAGTTCCTTTCAGGGTTCTTTTGATCCTTGGGAACAAAAAGAAATCCGCTGGTGCCAGATCGGGGCTGTACGGCGGCTGGGACAGCGTTGCCACACCCATTTTGGCCAGCAACTCGGAGACAATGAGCGCGGTGTGGGTTGACGCGTTGTCATGGTGCAAGATCCAATTGTCGCGAATTTCGTTTCGGACGCGTCGAACCCTGTTGCGCAACCGTTTGAGCACTTCACAGTAAAACTCCTTGTTGACTGTTTGTCCTTGTGGCACGAATTCACTGTGAACTACACCTTTTCTGTCAAAAAACACAATGAGCATTGCCTTGATTCGCGATTTGCTCATCCTTGCTTTTTTCGGGCGAGGAGACTCCTTGGTGTGCCACTCGCTGCTCTGGCGCTTTGATTCGGGATCGTACTGAAAAATCCACGTCTCGTCCCCTGTGATCACTCTGTCCAAAAATTCTGGGTCTGTTTCATAGCGTTCATGCAATTCCTGGCACTTCAACAAACGCTGCTCCTTCATCTCACTCGTCAGGACTTTTGGCACCATTTTCGAGCAGACTTTCCTCATTTGAAGATCCTCCGTTAAAATGCGATGAACGATTGTTTTGGGTATTCCACACTCCTCTGCAATCACCCGAACACTTAATCGTCGGTCATTGTCCAAAACTTGACGCACTTTTTGCACCGAGTCGTCCGTTTGTGATGTCGACGGGCGTCCAGAGCGGTCGTCGTCGTTGACGGACTCCCGACCTTCCCGGAACCGCTTGTGCCACATGAAAGTTTGGCTTTTTTTCATCGCCCCGTCACCGTAGGCTTTCCGAAGCATTTCGAGCGTCTCCGCCCCGTTTTTACCCAGTTTCACACAAAATTTGATTGCATAACGCTGCTCCAAAAACTGGTCCATTTTTTGATCGACGAGGGTGCAGTAGATACCTCTGCGCGGAACGTGACCCTGCCTCAACAACTGCATGCAGGCGACTGATACCGGTCTCGTTTCCAAGCTTAGATCCCCCACCAACTTCTCCGCCCCGTCAGCCAGCGTTGCCAACTACAAAAAGATTATTCCGGAACTTCTATCAAACCCATATATATAGTAAAATGAACCATCTAACTTCTCAGTTGAATAATTTAATTATAAAACATGCGTATAATTTATTGCTTAAAATGTATTTTTACATAATTATAAAGTTTATTGTTATTCCAATATGAAATTTTTAACATGAAGAACCTGCAATTAGAATGAAGAGTTCTTTTTATATCAGACGTTCTAAACATAATGTACATGAATCAAATGTTAAAAATAAACCAGAACTTTAGTTTTCTGGAGAAAGTTGATAAGAGATATCCACAGTGATAAGACGATAAAAAATTTGTTACAGAGTATTAGGAGATAGAGTCTATTTAACAAGAGATTCCAAAATTTGTTCTTTCAGACGGAAAGACAAGAATGTCAGTTTGATTGCCTAAGATTCGGCAAGTTCCTCTTAAAGTCGTCAGCAGCAAATAGGCGATTTTAAAGGAATCAGAAATCCACAATCTAACAGTTTCTAACACCAGATTTTGCTCTGTTCTTATCAAAGAACCTCACAATGAAAAACGAATTACTCGAAAACGATCTTAGGACTTAAATTCCTTTACTAAGCTTTTTGTTCTTTGACACAAAAACTCAAAGGGGAAAGGGAGAAGAGATGGGCGTCCCAAAGGAGAGGCTTTTTATCTCTGCTCCAAAATACAGAAGACTCTTAGGAAGATCCAGAGCGGAAAGATTTCATTTGAAGTTGAAAAGAAAACAACATTCTTACTACTCACATTGTACATGCCATGGCTTATATCTTTGATGGACAGCATTAGAAGATAGAATGAAGCCTAAACCAGGGAAGAAAAATCGT
The DNA here is from genome assembly GCA_006491805.2 of Dysdera silvatica. Classification (NCBI taxonomy): domain Eukaryota; kingdom Metazoa; phylum Arthropoda; class Arachnida; order Araneae; family Dysderidae; genus Dysdera; species Dysdera silvatica. The sequence goes on along the minus strand of QLNU02003225.1, from coordinate 40,270,090 downwards.
CTCTGCCTTCTTGAGATTTCCGCCAAAGATTTTCGAGAAGCAATGAAAACTGCAACAACTTTCGGAAGAAAAATCCCTGTTCAAAGAAAATCTTTTCTCTCAATTTTTCAAGCTGTCGATAACAAACCTAGAGTAATGTTTAAAAAATAGTCCCCTTCTTTCGTATTTCGAACTTTTTAAGTCCCTATTTTTTATATCAGTGATGACAAATAAATGAAAAACAACGTATATTCATCTTCGTTTCCATGGTGACAGTCTTAAAATTTGACAACCAGAAAAAGAAATAGACATATCATCCACTGAGAACGGGAAAGCTTTAATATATTTCTGACGGAATTCGTAGAACTATTAATAATTATCAAGATAAGGGGGTTCTCAAAGGGGGAGGTAGGCATGCTCCTTGGTGGTGTGCAGTGGAACTTCTGAAGGCTGTTTCGAAAGTCGCTAGTTCTGTAATTGTGATTAGATTGCACAATAAAACATTTACAATTTCATACTATTTGTTAATTTGTTTATGCAATTTTTGTGTTCATCGACATTTGTATGCTATGAATAGAAAATGAAATATGCATGTCTGTTTCATTTTATTCCCATTGTCCACATTATAGTTTTAACCATCTTCACAAGGGGTACACATGTTATAGGTACGTATTTCCGGGGAGATACGTGAAGCACAGTAAGTTGAGAAACTTTAATCTGTACCATATTATCTATCTATATCTATACCATATTATTTAATCTATACTATATTTAATAGTACCGGATATAGACGACGGGAGATCCTGTAGGTTCTCCCACTTCTGTATGTATGTGAAGGCTCCTATTTTCAATCCTCAGTCCACGATAAGAAGATGGAAAAGACTATTTTACAATAATTTTTGCCACCCACGTATAGATTATAGCTCAAACTAGAGCTTATTGGTTTTGGAGAAAAAGAGACGCTTTCCCCATCCTGGATTCGAACCAGGGTCCCTCCGTTTAGCCCGGAGTGTCTTGGACCGCTAGACGAATGAGGAAAAGATTATTTTAAACAAAATTCTCAGTAAAACCGAGCATGATGACGGGTATTTAAAATTTCGCAATTCCTTCTCTAACGGACGGATGATATCAGAACAGGAAAAAAGATGTGAAAAGGAGGTAATTGTAGGTCAAAAGTTGAATGGGCGCCAAATGTAATGACATGGGGGGGGTCTTTTATGATTTTAAGCAAATATCTAAATGAAAAAATTAGAAAAGTATAGTTGATAATTTTCGTCATGATTGATGATCCCTATATTTTTCATATAACAATTTTTTTATTAAAACTATTTGATCGAGTAAACGGGGAAAAATGTGCCATGGAAAGAAAACGTGTAATAATTTATCATGATGAAATCACAATTTAATTTATGATGAAATCACAAGGACGTTGCAAATATGCTGCAAACGAACACCAAATGATGTAATATGGGTGTATTATGATTCTAAGTAGATGTTTATGGTTAGAATCATACAATATAGTCAACACTTTTTTGAAATGGCAAGTTTCATAACCAAGTATCGTTTGTGGGAGGGTGCCATTACACATTTTATCCACAAGTACAGAAAGTTCTTGGAATGTCCGTATCAAAACAAATGTTAATGTCAAATTATTAGCTCTTAAGGGAGTATTATTCTGACGTGCATGAATGTAACTGAAAGGTTTTTTTAAAGACCATAGAGCAACGGTTCTTCAACTATCCTAGACCCCGGACGCCTTCATAGATCACTCGCCCCCGCAGACCACCAAGAATTAACTCAAACTTTAAAGCCCGAAATTTGCATCATCAATGCGACGTAGTTTCCTTCAAACTGAAATGACGAAACAATCTCCAAGGATTAAGAAATATAAAGTACGTGGGGCAGTCAAAAAGTCAGTTTCACTCTTCTGTAAAAATCTAAGTAAAAGTTATATTTTGTTGAAACTTTATGGCAACAATAAAGGTATTTGTCTGTGGCACGGGCAGTAGCGGCGTTGATGTATCAGCATTGGTTCGATTGCTAATCAGTCGCATACATGCTACACATTTCCTTACAACTATATCTTTTCTATCTCACAGTCCTAGTGAAGTAAAAAAATTTAAAACAAAATTTAGCGATTTACAACTAACTACACAGAGCAATAATGTAGAATAGTTTCATCTTCAACAAAATGAAGCTTGCCTTTGAAATCCATTTACTTGACTAAAACTAAGTTTTGTTTTTTTTTAACTTCGTCATTTCCTCGTTTGATTTGTTTTGGAAAAAAAATTAAAATAAAATCGAAAAAAATGGCTGATTACTTGACTTCTTGTTTGAAGACACTGAAAGTGGTTTGGCCTAATTTCTCAAATACCAAATTTTGAGTTTCCTAAATTCAAAATTCAATAAATTTATTATTCCCTTACTATAATATAAGATAATGGTGGAGGGTATTAAATTTAGCATGTATTATTAAAAAATAAGGCATTACTCTGCAATTTACATACAGACTTACCATGTTTGATTCATATAGTTTTTTCTCATTTTAATAAAATTAAATATACTACGTTAAAAAAAGAAAATACGTTCATAAATTCTCTATGATCAGATATCATTAAATGAGCAAAAGCTACAGTCGAAACCGCATATATATATATATATATATGCGAATGGACGCGGCAACAAAATTTTGCATAAAAGTTGTATTCGATAAACCTACAGAATAAATACAAAACACTTGCTCATTACAATTGTTATTAGATTTTATTATTAAATTAGATATTCTTATTTCTAATTTTATAAATCATTACATTATTTATTTCAATATTTATAATGCACAGTACTATTACTCTATTAATAAAAATAACAAGCAGTAATGTAGTACTTACAAAAGCACATGTACTCTATTTGGAAAATAGTGAAAAAATTACTATCATATGATTTTGTTATTTCTATCTTTGTCTTACTGTTTGATTTCAAAGAATTTAGAATTGCCAACTGTTTATCAATGTTTCACCAGCTATGTCAGTTTCTTTTCATCATCTGCGACAGTTACAGGGGACTCTGAAAATTGCAGTGAGGGTTCGGGAAACTACGTGGGAGCAGCTTAAAATTCGTAAATGTTTTGATGTATTTTATTAATATATTTAATAACACTAAATATATAAGTAGACTAATATATTTAAAATTAATAAATAAATTTCTTAACGTAAATTTTGCATTAAAAACTTATAAATTTTAGTATACCTCTCTATAATTTCCCATCATCGAGATTTTTCATCGAAAATAACTAATTCCATTTTATGTTATGCTCGTTTGTTTTATTCTTTTCACCATACACAATATTTTCGTAATAAAATTAAGAAATAAAAATTCTGGAATAAATATTTGGTACTGAATGCTTTTCCGAGATCACGTCACTAAAATTCTGTGCTTTTAAGCTACCGATTTATACTGCTACTTGCATACATTTAAGTGTGTGTATTTATAACTAATTCAAAATGTTCGCCTTACATCAAATCATCGCCATTCAAAACAAGTGTATAAATCAATAGAAAAAACACGGCTGTACAACGATGTCGAAATATTTTATTTCGTTTGAAAGAAAAGTACATTCAAAACAAATTTTTCAGCGAAGTATTTCAACTACTTATTTTTCCAAAGCAGTTCCCTTGGACTATCGTCTATCAACATACAATTTTATTGTTAACATTTTCAGTTATATTTTTAGTATAATAGGTTTTCTCTTCCCGAACCAGAATATCCGTCACTCAGTTCGTAGCATTGTTTGCCCTTTAATTCGAAACATTTTAATTACGGGCTTTTTTATTTTGGAAAAAAACCTCTTAATACTTTTAAATTAACTTCTTTAAGTAAGTCACATCGAATCTAATAGCTGTCCGCACACAACGTTGCCAAAAGAAAACAACAACGTTAAGAGCAGTCTCATTTACAAGTGTGTAATTAATTTTGTTAACTACTACGGATGAAAATTTTAAATTAATTTAATTATCCCTAATAAAAAAATCGGCTTTTATTCAAAAAATGGTCGATTTTTGTATTTTAATTACATACTTCAAGTGTAACTTCTTTCAAACGGAATGGTCATTTGTACTCCAATGTCAGCATTTTTTAAAAAAAATAATCAAACTCAATTTAAAAAGAAATGAAAAATATACACTTATTCGTTTTAAGAAAAGTTTCGAGGGGACAAAAAGTCTGAATTTTATTTTTATTCTTGTATCTAAATAAGTGGACGTTTTCAAAATAATAATTCCTTATTCTATTACGCTATAGCCCCTGAAAATCTTAGGCTACCTTAACAATAATCGCCTATTCTCCTCTGTTTAACAAACTTTTCATTATTATTTTCCTACTCACATTCTTTAAGGTCTTCCCCTTCTCCATCTAGTGATATTTCTCTGCTTCCCTCTGGATTACTTTACATAATTATCTTAACTTCCCTCATTCTTTCCATATCTCTAAGACAACCTAGTCTTCCTCCCCTTAGTTCTGTCACAAGCATCATGTCTTCAAACAAATATCGTACTTCCTTGTTTTTTCTAATTCACTACATTTACCACTTTACCATTATATTTTCCACTGAATGTTTCTTTATCATATTCTCGGTAATTCCTTTCCTCTAAGAGTTTAATTTTCTTGTTTTCAAAATTGGAAAAATTAATAACTTATCACATTTATAATTCAGATTGTTCTGACTCAGGTTCCTAATTCAGATGTTAATTTTTTAATACCCTCTTATTTATAAAGAGTGCATTATGGTTGACTTTCTATGGACCTCTTGAAAATATCCTATCTCTGAAAAAATGAATATAATATAAATTTATCTTCCGAAGCGATACTTCTACTCAAGTGAACCCACTTAAATATATATTAGTGCCCTTGAATAAAAAACACGCATGCGTATTCATTCGAGACAACCAGAGAGATAGGGAAAACAACAATTAATATATTTCTTACGTTAACTCTCTGACTCTTACTAATTTCTATATCTTTTTTCAGAGGGCCTGGCCCTTAAAATATCTTTGATGGCCGAAGGGAGTTGTGGCCCTTATAGTTGGTGCTCTTATGTCTAGTTGTTATAAATATCTTAATTCTATAATAATGTTTTCGTAACTGTTTATTTAACAAAATTAACGTTTATGTTTAAATGAGCGATCGTCAAAAAAGTTTTCTGTCATATGGCTTGTAATTTTACGAGAGCTCCTGATTTGGGATCAGTGGATGCAAACGTTCTTTACCATCGGAATTCAAGCACCAATTTTCTTAGTGGTAGAGTTGCTTCGGTGGGTGTTAGAGTGGGGAAAAGACCTCGGCGTATACGCTGGGCAGTATACAGTATACTCACTCAGTATACAGTGGAACCTGGTGCATTGAGCTCATGAAAAAAGTGACTATTTCTTATAAGAGGATTTGTAGGGCCTCCTATGCCAAAGTTCGGAGTGTATACTGACCATTGCAGTTCAGCTCCAAAAGTCGTCACTTTAGACAGATTCTACTGAATATCTCTTATTTCATGTGAGCTAAATAGTAAAAGATTTTGTAAATCGGTCATAAACGAGTAGACAGCACAAATATGTGAATAGTATACACAGTAAAACCTGTCTAAAGTGACCATCTTTGGGACTGGACTGAAATGGTTATCATACAGAGGTGTTCACTATAGACGACAGATTTTAGTATAGGCATAACTAAGTCCCTACCAGCTGCCTATTATAAAAAGTGGTAACAATATTCATGTGGTCAATTTACCAAGATGGCCATTTTATCGATTTCCACTGCATCATAAATTTTTGTACCTCCTTAATCTATATGTTTAGTGCTTTTAACTAATTTAAACAATTCACAATTTATAAAGCACAATTTCTGAACGGCTATTTATAGAGAAATTAAAAAAATATAACCAAGCGGATATTTTCCTCATATATATATATATATGTGTGTGTGTGTGTGTGGAATTTCGTTTACACTTAACCGTGTTCCCTTACTGCCTGTATAAACTTATGGTGTTACGAATGCAATGGAGAATTCAGAATTATTAAAATTTTTGGTTTCTGGTCAATAATATGTCTACTTCTATCACCAGTTGTAAAATTCTAGAATGATACCATAGAAATATAAGATAAATGTCCGGCATTCTTTACTTATTTGTCACCAATCGTATAAAAAAGATATAAAGAGAATTAAAAAGACGGAAGAAGAGGGAATATTTTTAAACACTATTGTGGGTTTGTTATTGAAAATTTGAAAAATCGAAAGAAAATATGCCTTTGAACAAGGATATTTTTTCTTGTGAGATTTGTCGCTTTCACATTTCTACTCGCAAATTCCTGGGAGAAATCCCGAAAGTTTCAGCCAATTTTTTCCCGTTTTAAGCTTCACTTCATCTTCTAGTGATGTTTGTCAAAGTCGTAAACCATGGCACATAGAGTATGTGAGATGGTGATATTTTCTCTTCAACTTCAAACAAAATCTTTCCTAGTTGAATCCTTCTACGGATTTTCTGTACTTTTTAACACACATAAAAAATTCTGCCGTCGAATGTGGCTCACTTTCCTTTTTTCCATCTTAAACCGTAGCGTTTCTATGTCAAAAAAAAAAAAGAAAGGCGCAGAAAAATTTTAGAGTTCTGAGAATATTCTTCTCTAGATAGTTTTCATAGTGGGGATTTGTGATAAGAATTGGGTAAAATCTAATGTTAAGGATCGCTAAATTACGGGTTGTCGATATTTTCGAAATCTTCTGTAACGTTGTTGATTTTGTTTGATTGAAGTAATTTTATTTAAACAATTGTTTGTTGTTTGCTATAATTATTTTTTATGAAACTTCTATTCGCCGCTTTGTGATATTGGCTGTGACCTAAGTTAAAGGACAGAGAACAAAGTGCAGATATTCTGCTGCTACACTTCTCAACGACTTTCCTAGGAATATGACTGCTAGAAAGCTAAAGGAGGACCAACTCGATGTTAGAATGGTACCTCTAATGTTTTGAGCATTGAATATATGTAAAAATATCTACCAAGTATTTTACAGAACTTTCATGTACGAAATCCGATAATTAACAATGGATTTCAAAATCTGTACCATATTTCCTAAAAAATTTTATTTCCTTTTCGGTAACTTAAGTTTCCATTTATTTTTTTATTAAAAATAGCATAAATTTATCAAAAAATATTCCCATAAATTTTCCCGAATTATTCGTAAGATTTCCTGAATCAAAATCTTAACGTGATGGAGGGGCAAGCTTTATCCTTGTAAGAATACACTTTTGGCGTAATTGCCCATCTTTCTTTTGTAGAATTCAAAGTTTTGGATTCCCGCCTCATGCAGAAATCTACTTTCCCATCATATTAACTGTTAGTGATTAATAATCGCACATAATTTGGTAATATATGCAGGAGCTGCGTTTAAATTTGATGAACCTGCTCTTTCAAACAGAGAAATGATTTATTTTGTGCGGAATGTCACAAACTCATTCGAACATTTAATAAACGGCAATAATTTTTGCAGATTTCTTTAACGACCTGTGAAGTAAATTAATAGAATGATGAGGATAAAATCAGCAATAGATTTAAAGAGAAATCTTGCAAGAGTCATTACGCAATACTCCTACCATATAACCCAACGCTTACCACGACGACTCCTTTATACAAGGATTTTTCTTCTGATATTCATCGCTTTTCTCTTGTTTACAGGAAATTCTTAATGGAAATCCAGGGAAATTGTAGTCGAATTTTTCCCTTTCAGGCATCACTTCATTTATTTAATGCTGTCCGTTAAAACTTCCAAACCATGGCAGAAATAGATTGAGAGTGAGTGGTGGTTTCTTTTCAACTTCGAATGAAATCTTTCGAACCAGATCCCTCGAATAATCTTCTATACTTTTAAACAAGGACAAAAAGCTCCCTACTTCTCTATCTTTTAACTTAAACCGTCGGGTTCTTGAGTAACAGAAGAAAAAACTCTGAAGAATTTAAGTCGCGAGAACATCTGCAAGTAATTCGTGTTCCGTTGTGAGGATGTCTGATAAGAACTAAGCGAAATCTGGTGTTAAGAATTGCTAGATTGCGGATTTGGATCCCTTCCGAAATAGTATGTTTGCCGTTGTCAACTTTAAGAGGAACTTGATATATCAGGTTGTCTCACAAACTCCTATTTGCTTCCTCCTCTTTCGAAAAGAAAGCACTTTTCCAACATCCCTTGTTAGCTAGGCTTTATCTCCTAATCTTTTGTACTTTTTCCATTAATGGATTACTGACGAAAAGTTACCTTCGTTCAGAAATAGTCTTACATATACATTTAGTAATTGGTTCGCATGCATGAATTTAAAAGAGTCATAAAATTACTTCACATTAATATCCAGTTGTATCAAGGAACGGAAATTTATGTATAATATTCCTTATTGTTTAAAAGTACTTTTGTACTTTGGAGGCATAATTTATTGCTTTTAATATTTCCATTTTAGTTTACTTCATTTCTATGTTTTCCATATTTTTTTTTTAAATCGGATCCACTATTCATTCTTGAATAGAATTTAGCTTATATATTTGTGCTACTAATTATTGGTCAGATATTTTCTCAATTTTTGGCAAAGATTTAGCAGGATAGTTTTATAAAATATTCACACCTTGTCAGAATGTTTCGTGGAAGGCAAAATATTTTATTTTTAAATTACATTGTTTTGTTAAATATAGCGCATTTTTATAATACTTTTCATGTTAAAATGGATGCTTTGTTTACTTTTTTGAGAATAAAATAAATAATCATGCCAAAAAATTTTTTCACTCCGCTTAAATAATGGCAAATTTTTTATCTCGGATTTTGAAATAGAAACAGAATAAACATTGTGGCCTTGCGCCATAAAAATACAACCAGCCAACCAAGGTTTTGAAATTAGTCTCAAATTAATAACTCTTAACTATTATTAAACGAGTAACCCAAATTAATTTAAAAGCTTTAAAAATAGCATATCTTCATCATAATTTTAAAAAATATTTTCCAGGATATTTTCAAATATTCGAAAAATACTTTTTTAACTCTGTAAGTGCCGTCCGGGCACATCTCCATTAGAAAACAGCTATGAATAGCTGCCGGAACATAATTGTTCAGCCTTCACTTTTTTGTTGTTCAAGTAGGATGGATGGAAATTTCGAGCGAGTGTTTAATGTAATTAACTGTGCTGCATATACTGTTTTTATTCAGCAATTTTTATGTAAAATAACTCGGTTTATTCAAAGCTCTACCCAAGGAATGCAAAATTTTTAAATTGGCATAAAAACTTTTAAAATGAGTCGTTTTAACTTCCGAGAAAACTACTTCTATTTTGATGTTTGTTTTTTAATATGTTGAATATCACGTGCTTAGTTTTCATAATATGACAGAAATCCTAATACGTATCGAGTCCCAAAAGGTTAGTTAAAAAAAATACACTCAATTCTAAAAAATCATAATATAAGCAAAATATTAAGTATTTATTGTGAAGCATATTTTCTACTTGCATAAATAATATTCAAATCTGTTGATATATATTTGATATATTATTTAAAATGAAAATTAGAAAAGTGACTATCAAGCAAATTTAGTCACAATTTGGTTTTGTTTCTTAAAAAATTTTTTTATAAATTTATAAGATACTATTATTATGTCAATTTCGAAAACTACATATTCCATGGAAGATACTAAATTTTGCAGAATTTCCAAGTTCATTATATATCATGCTTATTTTTTGAAGCCTTTTGTTCTCTTATGGAGAAATACTGCTTAACTTTGACAAAAACCAGTGAAACTCAAAATCTTATATAAGTTCTCAGATCTTCATAAGTCAGATTCTATGCTTGCCAATCTAAAACTGCAATGCAATTCTGCTGCAACCAAAAGGAAATCATAGCTTTTTACTAGCTGATCATGATATCAGTTCCTTTATTCAAAACAGCATGTGTTACATAAGAAAATGGGCGATTTTAAAATTCCGTTTATATTATTTTCCCCTCACAAGCTAAATAGCCTTTCTAACTAAACTTCTGGGACATTCCTTAAATGTAAAATTCATCCAAACGCTTTAATTTTTGATAGTTGTCTTCCTCCTGCTCGATGGGACTGTTATAGTTTATAAGGCGGTTTTTTTTGTGCTAAACTCATGTTTGTAAAAATTGCAACACCATGAAGGAATCACTTGATTGAGCTGAAACTTTCAGGAAATGCAAATTAGGGTATGCTATTCAAATGATTAGAATTTCAGAGTCATCACGCATGCGTGGGCTGAGCAGCGCCCTCTGAACTGCTGATGGATCCGTATAAATAGAGGGCTGTAGCGGGGCGTGTATGGCTATCTGCTAGTGGTAAACGTTACATGAGACGTCACTATGCCTCTACGACGAAAGAGGGCGACATTTCAGCAAGTTACGGAGTTTGAACGGGGACGAATGATCGGCCTTCGTGAAGGAGGGTTTTCTTATCGTGCAATAGCAGCTCGTATGGGGCGTAACAGCAGCACAGTGATGCGAGTGTGGAAGCAGTGGGTTCAAGAGAACCAGACAACTCAGAAATCCGGGAGTGGACGCCGAAAGGTGACGTCAGCACGGGATGATAGACACCTGGTCCGCATGGCGGTGACGGACCGTTTTGCTTCATCTGGACAGTTGGCAGAACGTTGGTGCACTGCTACAGGTGTATCATTGTGTGCTTCATCAATTCGTCGGCGTCTACTGCACCGTGGACTGCGTGCAAGAGTTCCTTTATACAGGATCCCCCTGACGCATTTATTATAGTTGTAAATAGTTGAAAATTACAAGTAATAAGGACCAAAGCTTAAATAATATGTAAAGCCTACGAATGAGTTGGATAATTGCCCGTGCGACTACCTGCATTATTTGATAATTTTTTTATGTATTATTTGCATTAGAAAAAGAGTATCCAGGCATCCCAAGAGCCTCTCAATAAGATAAGATTGTAATGGTTGCATGCTCATATATATTCAAGCAAACATTTAAAATTTACATTAAACGTTTTGAGGGGTTAGCTTAATATTAATGAGGTTTGCACTCGTCCTTTCTAGCGCAATGCTGGTGGAGCGTTAAAGATTAAACAGGAATTAAGATGTTGTATTTATAAATTTGCATCACTCTCCCGACTTAACGAGCATCTCGGAACTTTAGACTTACACGCGGTTGCGAATAGCGTAGTTTAATATCTTTTCCAGCCCATGAAATGTAAATTAAGCTCAGAAGTGAAGGGCCAGAAAGTAGTCTTAAATGTATCATCCACTTTCACGCAATGGCGCCAAAACTAGTAAACTTGACAAGTACTTTCTGTCTTTATTCTTGTATTTATATGGTATCAGTAAATGTTTTAATGTACACCTCTGACATACATATAGTTACGAAAGAACGCGTGTTGTACTCTAAGAAACGTTTAGGGCAAATGCATGTTTTTATAATTCTTTAAACCTTACAAAATAGAAAAATTGAAAATAATTTAATAATTCATGCTTTTGAGAGTGATTTGTCATCTACTAATATTTTTCTTTGTATAATTAATTATTCAAACATTAGTCGCGTTACAATCTATTGATCTTGTCAAATTTTTTAAAAATTTTACACATATTTTGACTCATTTTCCAATGAAGAATGCTGTCACCGCCAAATAGGATTCCGGAGTTACATCGGAATCAAAGTATCGAGTTCAATTAAAGTTTATAAAAAATTTAGAAAACCATCCTTTACAAGAAATATACTCAGCGGCATTCTCATTTAAACTGTTCGACCTTTAAAATTTCGGACCTGATTTTCCCAAACTTTTGAAGTAATTCCAGATGTTAAAAAATGCAATTTTAATTAAGAAAAGACCAGTGATGACTGCTGAACAAACCTTTCGAATAAGGACAATCCCAGCGGGTTAGACCACTTCCTCCAGTCTCATTCGGCAGGATTAGATCGCTAATAGGCTCAGTTGTGTGCATGGATACCAACAAGAGACGATGGTGTCTTGAGCCTCCTATCTGTTTAAAAACTTGATTTGTTGGATTCTACTACAGTTTTAAAGCCAAAAGTTTAACAGTAACATTTTAAAATGCGATACTTTTTAGCTCATTATTAATTGTCGAGAAATATCAACTATTTTGTTGTATTAGAATCTTGCACATTTATTAAAATATCTGAAAGCCGTGAAGAACGTTGATTTTTCTTAGCTGCTTTAAAATATTCATATGAGGACCACTGTAAGCTTGTGAATATATTTCAATTTAAAAGACCCATTAGGCCACAGATACAATTTCTGATGAACCATAGAATAGTCTTCGGAAGTTCAATGTAAAAATCTGTCTTGTGACTGTCTTTTACGAACCGCTAACAACACGTGTACTTCTTTTCAAGGATTTATAATGAGTTTATATAGCAGAGGTGGACACGCACGCATGCAGTCAGTGAGAGCAGTATTCCAGTTTTTCATATATTATAAAGAGCCACACCATAGTTGCATAGTATTAAATAAAAAAATTCAAATTAATTTACATGGTTACATCTTCTACTTAGGTCTTAAGTGCTATGTGAAGTATGCATATAAGAATATATAATTTAGAGGAGGAAAATAAAAAGTGATTATTTCAAAATTTCAATAATAAAAATAAAGTATGATAAAAATGTATTTTTTAAAAGTATAAAATTTAACGAAAACCTTTGTTCAAATCTTTGAAATTTAGCTAAAATTTGTAAAAACCATCAGCAGCAATTATGCGTGGTGAATATAAACAAGATTTCGAATTCTCGAACTTCATTTTAGGGTACCAAGATTCACAGCAATATGTTTTACCAAAAGTGGAAACTATAAGGCAAACAGCTTTCTTTAAGTAAGGGTATTTTAATTCTGGCACTAGTTCCCAGAATTCAATTATAGAAGTAGATTTGTGCTGCATTTGCAATGCCTGATCCTCTTTTATATCTAATAACTCCCATTCCCCAGCCGCTTTTTCAACAAATGTTATTTCAGAAATTTAAAATCTGTCTTCGATAATATTACAAATAAATGGGTTCACAAAATCTGCAGATATAGATATGAAAATTTTCAAATCATCAAACCATATTTGAAATCTGTTTGCAATTCTTTTAATTTTTCTTTGTATTCTTCTAACTTTTCTTCTTCGATATTATATTTGCTTTTACACATGGAATAATTATTAAATATTATATTTTCAAGATCGTATAAAAATTCTCTTCATTCATATCTCAATTTAACAAGATTCATGAAAAAGTTATGAAATAATAAAAAAAGGGATTTAAATTTTCAATGGGAGCCGCACTTTACGAAGATCTGCATTCGGCTCTCGGAGCCGCATTTGCCCATGCCTGTTATAGATTAAGTATTTTTCGATTACAGTTTATATTACGCCGTTTACATTTAGCCGTCTGCAGTTGAGCCACAAAATTTGAAAGAAAATAGTAATACATGATGCCAGACGGAAACACGGACGTCCGGGGAGTCTTGTCGCTGTTCCCTCTGAATATAGTTCCGGATATAGTTCCTCTAAACATAATTCCTCAGAATGTTGTTCCGGGATCTCAATTCTCATAACATGATGCAGAAAATTCCGATCACAGCGCATAAAATACTACTTCCAGATGCGCCAGGAATAACTTTGTAACAACTCACTGAATTGCTAGTAATTAAGGAGAAGGGGATTTTCAATCTGGAAAACGCATTTTATACATTCCCATTGATCTTGTCAATTGCACTGGAAATGCAATTCCCTCGTAACCATTATAATCGTAAGTTTAACTTCGTAATCGTAACTATCGTAATTTTAAGCTGTTAAATTGAACTTCATGTTGTCAATTGGGAATTCAGTTATCAACGGATAACACGATACAAAATGCGTGATATTTTTTAAAAATGTTTCATTAAATCATGCAGTTTTGAAGGTTCATGGACGAATTAATCTACATTTATAAAATAGGACTATTTTTCAGCGTATGTTAATTATTTTAACATAAAGTACAAGATCATATAACTTTATAAATGCAGCTTGTATATAAGAAATTCTTAATTCTTTTAAGTTAAATAATTCCCATTTTTTTTTTCGGCGCTTTGTTTTATAAAGCAGTCTAAACACCGTCCCATCCATTGAGAAATTGTTAACGGTGAAGCTTTTCATTCCCTTGCAGAGGGGAGTTTAATCGACACCTGTAGCTTAATAGGTAAGACCAGTTAACTGGTTATCAAAAGGTGGTGGATTCGGTTCTACTGGTCATCGAGAAATCATTCCTTTCTTTGCGAGAAATTTATTATTAGATTCCTAATAACCTAATTTCGAATTATCCCATCATTATAGGACCTACAAACTTTTTGCGATTCAAGGTTATCAACGGTAATTTCTTCGAGTACCTTTACTATATTTTGAATTTAAAATTTCCAAATATTTCGTCACTATATTCTAAGTCATGCCTATATCCAGGATGAAGGGGCAACTGGGGCAAGGTAAAGGGAATATGGGGCGCAGGGCACTCTGGGATGGTTCTGTGTACATAACTTGCTCTATGTTGCATTTGGGGCACAAGTATAGGGCATCTGTGGCCAAGTCTCTGCTTTCTCTGGCTTGGCTACAGACCTGTTCTATGTATTTACTAAGATTTATAAAAAAAAATCCAAATTTCAAATATATGTTAAACCATGAAAGTTAGAGCCCCTATAATTTTAGACCGACGCGTCAACCGCCATTTTGTTGTGCACTTCCGGTTTCGTAACATTTACTGTTGGAAAATTAATAATCCATTCCCCCATATACAGTATCTGTTGTAAATATAAACATGCTATGCTTATTCCTCGAGTGATTTGAAAACATTTCAGCAGTACACCCACTCATTTCACCCTATTTTATTAAAAATAACATATTTGAAAATCCCTCAACTTCCACGCAGATTGGCGCAGTATAGCCCAGATGCTCTTGCGCCATAAAAAAGCCAAACAATCAACCCACGCAGCAGTGAATGCGATCACGTGATACCACCAAAATGGCACCAAAATGACGGATGCGCCAGCTCCCTTTTTCAGGATCCTTTATGAAAGTGAAGCTTTTCCACATAGCCATTTGTCATACGTACATATAAACAATTTGGTCAGAGTTGTATAAAAGAGAAACCTTGTGATCTATCTTAAAGGTGTGTGGATGGCTTTCCGTGACGTTTGTATCTCGTCTCTTCGTTTAAACTCATATCGAAACATCTCGTAACTGATTGCGTTAACCTGAAGTATAATTTCATACGCAAAATTACAGATCGTATTTCCAATAATTAATAAGTGCTATTAATGAGAAGCGTTCTTCTATTTAATAGACGCAACTCTATAGAAGTTACTAAGATATTAGGTAGATTGCTCCTGAGATGTCTATAAATATTCATATAAAATGCTACAATTTAGAGAAGACGATAGCATCAATTGTTGCCATGAATGAATAATAAGACTGGCCCGTTGCAAGGGTTTGATTTCGGAAGTTCAAAAATATTTGGAAAATAGCATTGAATAAAAACGTGTCACCTTTTTCATAAAGAAGAATTATAAATACATCATATAAAAAATGAGTAAGGAAATACCAATTTTGCCTTCAGACCTCATTGCAAATTTTTACTTTCATTTTTGCTATTAAAATTTAATTTTTTGTAATGTCTCAACATTTAAAAAAAATGATTTCAGGTTTCATTTTTCTTTAAAGTATTCTAAAATTAGTGGTCTAAAAAATTAAATATTATGGTCAGAAGTTTGATAATTATTTGAAGTTCAGGAGTTTTTCCCCACCTTTTTACAAGTTTGTGGTTGTCTCTGCAATTATAGAGGTGGTGACTGGGTTGCCACTTGTGGAAAGCTCCAATTGTAATGGTGTTACCGTGCGGCAAGAGGGCCGTTGCCACATTTAGATGTCGGCTGCTATGGGACCGATAATATTCGGGATCTCTACAAATATGATTGGTTATCGTTCTATGATGGATTGCAGAACGATGGAGCGGTGATAGACTTCATAATATCACCGATAGCTTGCAAGTTAATTCAGAAGGAGTTTAGCTCATGCTAAAACTCACATGGAATGTTATCATGGAACCTTATCTCAATTGAGTCAGAAATACCAAGATACAGATGAACCATGTAGACAGCATGTCTCTGGGTTAAACAATTTACTTACAATCAAGGAGAAATATAAGTTAAATTGTTACGATTAAGAAATAACATTACCATTATGCGACATAACGAATGTTCCTCATGAATAGCGTGACCATCTCGTTGGGAGACCAAACGAAAGAGTGTCATTGCCTGGTGCTCGCCTCATCGGTTTTACAATCGCAATGATCTTATTGGCTGTTCACCCTTTTCATACGCAAATGTTCATTGGTTACCCCTTTAACACTAATTGATGATTTGCTGTTCCACTCAAGGGTTCGTGGTGTCACACTCGGAGGGTCGTAATCATCATGTCCAGTAGGGGTACTTATAAGCAAAAAATGCTTGTCAAGGAGTTTGACGAAATACGATTAAGTAATCGTTGCGTCGTACCGTGTTGTACACTAAACTCAATCGTCGCCTGCAGCTAATATCTTTTCCGTCGCCGGAAACAGAGAGAACCGCTGGTGAGTCTGTCCATCTGGATTCTGGGTGGAAAAAGCGTATATGCGAGGAAACAAAATAGTGAGCATTAAATCACGATAAAACCTATTGGAAATGTGGGCTCAAGTTTGACAAGTAAATACATATACGTATATTCACGGTCATGTTACAAATTTAAAGTTTAAAGGACCGCGGTCCCTGAGTTCCCTACTTAGATACGGGTATCGACTAGCCCACTTTAAAAGTATAAAACACATACTTCGATCATTTACTTAAATAGTTCAGATTTTAAAAGTTAGACAGAATTTCCACTATTATACTTGTTCTTCTTGTTCTACAAAAATATTCGCATTCAAAGTGGCAATTGTCATATATTTAAATGACGCTTTTTTTCTCAATTTAAATTTTTGCAGCAGTTTTCGATTCTTTCCTTCGAGAAATTTACTTTCGCTCAAAATTTAAAAAACATTCATTTTTTTAATTGTGAAATCTTTTTAATATTACGTATTTTGTTTTTACTTATTATAATTTTTTTATTGCTATAACTTGTTGAAAGTGGACAGATACAATTTTTGTAGCTATAGTGCTTTGTATTTGAAATGAAATTGGTTAACTGAGAATTCCTCGTGACTGCGAAATACTGTCTTATGAACCATCAAATTGGAAGAAATATCAACGTTATATACACTTTTAAAGATATCATAAACTAGATCCATATATATATTATGTCCTTTGCGAAAGGATAGACAATTAACTAACCATACTTCTGAAACATCTTTGCGATTTAAAATATATCCAAAAGATGTTGTTGATATTATTAATTATTGAGCCAAAAAATAATTGTGTGACAGATATATACACATATATATACAGGGTTTGTCCCAAAAGTTCCGGGAATGATTTTTTTTTAAATCATTTATTCAATATCAGTTTACAATCTTTTCAGAACTTTTCAAAGTATTCTCCCCCTGCTTCGATGCACCGTTGCCAACGCTTCACCCAATCATTGAAGGCGCCCTGGAAGTCGTCAACGGGAATCTCCTTCAGTGAGGTCGTCGCGGCTGCTTTTACCGCCTCCAGCGTCCCATGCCGAGTTCCTTTCAGGGTTCTTTTGATCCTTGGGAACAAAAAGAAATCCGCTGGTGCCAGATCGGGGCTGTACGGCGGCTGGGGCAGCGTTGCCACACCCATTTTGGCCAGCAACTCGGAGACAATGAGAGCGGTGTGGGTTGACGCGTTGTCATGGTGCAAGATCCAATTGTCGCGAATTTCGTTTCGGACGCGTCGAACCCTGTTGCGCAACCGTTTGAGCACTTCACAGTAAAACTCCTTGTTGACTGTTTGTCCTTGTGGCACGAATTCACTGTGAACCACACCTTTTCTGTCAAAAAACACAATGAGCATTGCCTTGATTCGCGATTTGCTCATCCTTGCTTTTTTCGGGCGAGGAGACTCCTTGGTGTGCCACTCGCTGCTCTGGCGCTTTGATTCGGGATCGTACTGAAAAATCCACGTCTCGTCCCCTGTGATCACTCTGTCCAAAAATTCTGGGTCCGTTTCGTAGCGTTCATGCAATTCCTGGCACTTCAACAAACGCTGCTCCTTCATCTCACTCGTCAGGACTTTTGGCACCCCTCATTTGAAGATCCTCTGTTAAAATGCGATGAACGATTGCTTTGGGTATTCCACACTCCTCTGCAATCATCCAAACACTTAATCGTTGGTCATTGTCCCAAAACTTGACGCACTTTTTGCATCGAGTCGTCCGTTTGTGATGTCGACGGGCGTCCCGAGCGGTCGTCGCCGTTGACGGACTCCCGACCTTCCCGGAACCGCTTGTGCCACATGAAAGTTCGGCTTTTTTTCATCGCCCCATCACCGTAGGCTTTCCGAAGCATTTCGAGCATCTCCGCCCCGTTTTTACCCAGTTTCACACAAAATTTGATTGCATAACGCTGCTCCAAAAACTGGTCCATTTTTTGATCGACGAGGGTGCAGTAGATACCTCTGCGCGGAGCGTGACCCTGCCTCAACAACTGCCCGCAGGCGACTGATACCGGTCTCGTTTCCAAGCTCAGATCCCCCACCAACTTCTCCGCCCGAAGCTCCGCCCCGCCAGCCAGCGTTGCCAACTACAAAAAATCATTCCGGGAACTTCTGGGACAAACCCTGTATATATATATATATATAGTAAAATGAACCATCTAACTTCTCAGTTGAATAATTTAATTATAAAACATGCGTATAATTTATTGCTTAAAATGTATTTTTACATAATTATAAAGTTTATTGTTATTCCAATATGAAATTTTTAACATGAAGAACCTGCAATTAGAATGAAGAGTTCTTTTTATATCAGACGTTCTAAACATAATGTACATGAATCAAATGTTAAAAATAAACCAGAACTTTAGTTTTCTGGAGAAAGTTGATAAGAGATATCCACAGTGATAAGACGATAAAAAATTTGTTACAGAGTATTAGGAGATAGAGTCTATTTAACAAGAGATTCCAAAATTTGTTCTTTCAGACGGAAAGACAAGAATGTCAGTTTGATTGCCTAAGATTCGGCAAGTTCCTCTTAAAGTCGTCAGCAGCAAATAGGCGATTTTAAAGGAATCAGAAATCCACAATCTAACAGTTTCTAACACCAGATTTTGCTCTGTTCTTATCAAAGAACCTCACAATGAAAAACGAATTACTCGAAAACGATCTTAGGACTTAAATTCCTTTACTAAGCTTTTTGTTCTTTGACACAAAAACTCAAAGGGGAAAGGGAGAAGAGATGGGCGTCCCAAAGGAGAGGCTTTTTATCTCTGCTCCAAAATACAGAAGACTCTTAGGAAGATCCAGAGCGGAAAGATTTCATTTGAAGTTGAAAAGAAAACAACATTCTTACTACTCACATTGTACATGCCATGGCTTATATCTTTGATGGACAGCATTAGAAGATAGAACGAAGCCTAAACCAGGGAAGAAAAATCGTCTCTGCCTTCTTGAGATTTCCGCCAAAGATTTTCGAGAAGCAATGAAAACTGCAACAACTTTCGGAAGAAAAATCCCTGTTCAAAGAAAATCTTTTCCCTCAATTTTTCAAGCTGTCGATAACAAACCTAGAGTAATGTTTAAAAAATAGTCCCCTTCTTTCGTATTTCGAACTTTTTAAGTCCCTATTTTTTATATCAGTGATGACAAATAAATGAAAAACAACGTATATTCATCTTCGTTTCCATGGTGACAGTCTTAAAATTTGACAACCAGAAAAAGAAATAGACATATCATCCACTGAGAACGGGAAAGCTTTAATATATTTCTGACGGAATTCGTAGAACTATTAATAATTATCAAGATAAGGGGGTTCTCAAAGGGGGAGGTAGGCATGCTCCTTGGTGGTGTGCAGTGGAACTTCTGAAGGCTGTTTCGAAAGTCGCTAGTTCTGTAATTGTGATTAGATTGCACAATAAAACATTTACAATTTCATACTATTTGTTAATTTGTTTATGCAATTTTTGTGTTCATCGACATTTGTATGCTATGAATAGAAAATGAAATATGCATGTCTGTTTCATTTTATTCCCATTGTCCACATTATAGTTTTAACCATCTTCACAAGGGGTACACATGTTATAGGTACGTATTTCCGGGGAGATACGTGAAGCACAGTAAGTTGAGAAACTTTAATCTGTACCATATTATCTATCTATATCTATACCATATTATTTAATCTATACTATATTTAATAGTACCGGATATAGACGACGGGAGATCCTGTAGGTTCTCCCACTTCTGTATGTATGTGAAGGCTCCTATTTTCAATCCTCAGTCCACGATAAGAAGATGGAAAAGACTATTATACAATAATTTTTGCCACCCACGTATTGATTATAGCTCAAGCTAAAGCTTATTGGTTTTGGAGAAAAAAGACGCTTTCCGCATCCCGGATTCGAACCAGGGTCCCTCCGTTTAGTCCGGAGTGTCTTGGACCGCTGGACGAATGAGGAAAAGATTATTTTAAACAAAATTCTCAGTAAAACCGAGCATGATGACGGGTATTTAAAATTTCGCAATTCCTTCTCTAACGGACGGATGATATCAGAACAGGAAAAAAGATGTGAAAAGGAGGTAATTGTAGGTCAAAAGTTGAATGGGCGCCAAATGTAATGACATGGGGGGGGTCTTTTATGATTTTAAGCAAATATCTAAATGAAAAAATTAGAAAAGTATAGTTGATAATTTTCGTCATGATTGATGATCCCTATATTTTTCATATAACAATTTTTTTATTAAAACTATTTGATCGAGTAAACGGGGAAAAATGTGCCATGGAAAGAAAACGTGTAATAATTTATCATGATGAAATCACAATTTAATTTATGATGAAATCACAAGGACGTTGCAAATATGCTGCAAACGAACACCAAATGATGTAATATGGGTGTATTATGATTCTAAGTAGATGTTTATGGTTAGAATCATACAATATAGTCAACACTTTTTTGAAATGGCAAGTTTCATAACCAAGTATCGTTTGTGGGAGGGTGCCATTACACATTTTATCCACAAGTACAGAAAGTTCTTGGAATGTCCGTATCAAAACAAATGTTAATGTCAAATTATTAGCTCTTAAGGGAGTATTATTCTGACGTGCATGAATGTAACTGAAAGGTTTTTTTAAAGACCATAGAGCAACGGTTCTTCAACTATCCTAGACCCCGGACGCCTTCATAGATCACTCACCCTCGCGGACCCCCAAGAATTAACTCAAAGTTTAAAGCCCGGAATTTGCATCACACATATTTATTTCTAGTGTTTCATCACTAATTTTCACTATTTAAGGAAAGAATTTTTCGTCCCCTCATAATTTATTCTTAGCATTAAAGAGCAAATGCTCTTTTCTTAGTATTTTTCTGAACTTTTGTGGAACACTGGGAAGGTCTGGCCCAGTGATCCGTGGACCACAGTCGAAGAATCTCTGCTATAGAGCGTTATGACAACATATGTAAGGAAGGCCTACGACTGTGACGTAATTAGCCGTAGGCTCTTTGAGGACCCAGGCCTGTCCAGTCCATTTTGAACCCCGGTACTCTATCTAGACTATAAGTAGGGTAATGATGTAAATGGGTGTTTCTCGTATCCGTATAAGAATTATCTACATAAATATAATTTCTTATAATTCCACTGTAGATAGCTCTTTAGAGAAATAGCCGCAGATTTGAAATAGTTCTTGTATACCAGAGTATTTTGGCCATTTCTTTAGTAAGCTGAGATTCAAAATTTTATTTCCTAATATTTTCTATACATGTTAATGCCGTGTTATTCTAGAATTAAAATTATTACGCATTTATGAGCTGACATATATTGACTAAAATGATAAGTGCATGCCTTCTGCAATTTTAATAGGCTTTAAATTTAAAGTTAATATTCCAAATGGCGTGCTTAATCTTTAATAATAAACCACTAGTAAATTGCATTTTATTACAATGCGGTTTCTGGAAAGAGAATATATACACTGATTTACATTCCAATAATATTAACGTGAAAGAAAATGTTTTAAGACTTTAGGGATAATGTTTGTAAACTATTCCAAATAGAATAAAAGATCTTTTATTGAGAATGTAGTAAAACTTCTATCCTTAATAGAACCAAACTTCTATCCTTTATAGAATGAAATTTCTATCCTTTATAGAATGAAATTTCTATTCTTAATAGAATAAAACTTCTATTCTTAATAGAATAAAACTTCTATTCTTAATGGAATAAAGCAAAGAGATAAAAACTGAAATATTATTTTAAACGAAAATATTGTATATCAAAACATATAATAACATTATACATATTTATACGCACACATATACATATAACAAATAAAAATATAATAAATAACTCTATAACAAAACAAAATCGATGCACCAAGAAAGAGTTGTCCGATTGTAATGAAATTTCGTATGCAAAGACATTTTGACCGAACATGCAAATGATTAAAATTTGGTGTCCAATGAATGAATAGCGGGAACTCCAGCGCATCGGAACTGCGCATTCAGCAGGTGTATATAAGGAGCGATTCTCAATATGTGGTCAAAATTTCTGTTGCATTTTGACTGCGGATATCTTACGTCGACTGTAACAATGCCTCGCCGAAAGATTCGTGCTCATTACGAGCATATGTCAGAGTTTGAAAGAGGTCGTGCTATCGGATTGAAAGAGGCTGGTTGGACGAATCGAAGAATCGCTGGACATGTGGGTCGAAGCGATGCGGCGATTGGACGGTGCTGGCAAGAGTGGGTCAACAACGGCAGATGTCAGCGTCGGGACGGCAGCGGTCGACCTAGGGCCACAACAGAACGGGAAGACAGAGCGATTGTCAGAGCAGCTGTCACAGCACCGGATTCGTCGTTATCAACTATCCAACGTGTGGCCCGCACACATGTGTCCAACATGACCCTCTGCAGATGACTGAGAGAGCGGAATTTACGCTCGCGCCGACCGTTACGCCGCTTACCTCTCACGCCTTTACACCGTCAAGTCCGATTACAGTGGTGCCGGGCTCGATCAACTTGGAACTGCGCTGACTGGGGACGTATAGTCTTTAGTGACGAGTCCCGTTTCCAACTGTGTCCTGACGACAACCGCAGACGTGTCTGGAGACGTCCAGGGCAGCGTGGGGATCCTGCCCTTACTATCGCACGCCACACATGCCCACAACAGGGCGTTATGGTCTGGGGTGCCATCTCCTTTGATAGCCGGACCCCTTTGGTGGTCATTTCTGGCACACTTACAGCACAGCGGTACGTAGACGACATTCTACGACCGGTTGTGTTACCGTTCCTTTTGCGACACCCTGGACTTACGTTTCAACAAGACAATGTCCGGCCGCACACGGCACGTGTTGCTATGAATTGTCTTCAAGCTTGCCCAACACTTCCTTGGCAAGCTAGATCTCCTGATCTCTCTCCCATAGAGCACATTTGGGACGCTATGGGAAGGCGATTGCAACCATCGTTATACCACCCATTATCGTAATCGGACAACTCCTTCTTGGTGCGTCGATTTTTTTGTTATTAAGTGCACACTGTGCTTCCTAATGTCCGTATCCACTCAAATAACCTTAAACAAAGACTGGTACAGCCAAAATGATTAGGTACGGTATAGTATGTTGACCATGTCCTATCGGTCGAGATTAACGGCAGCGCCATCTATGACGAAATCTAGAAATAATTTCACCAAAATCAGAAACTAAAAGGATAAGAAAAATTTTTGAATTACGATGTTGTTAAGTATTGACTAATTAGTAGGTAATGATATGGCACGTACGCAGATAGGCCAAATAGAAGGATGTAATCATTTGTTGGAATCAGATTCTGGTTACTGAAGCGTAAGAAATCATGCAGTCAAGTTTCTAATGGTGGAATAAATACATACTACGTGTGATCTAGGCAAAAACATCTCTGAATAGGTCCTTAGTGATAAAGGCTCAATTACTGGCTACCACCTAGCCGAATCACACAAATTGCTTCAGATCCCCTGACAAAACAAAGATCGTTTTAGTCAATAACTCAAAGCTTCAAACCGATGCGGAATTTCTACCTCTACGGCAAACAAGGTCCACCTACATAAATATTGACTTTCAAAATGAAAAGCTAAATGTTTATATTCCTAAAACTGCGTGGAATGTACCATAATATTAATACATTGGCGTCTAGGTTTCTTCATATTAAAATTTCAGGAAAATTTTTAACTCTCGCCACAAAGAATCATCCAAACACTATTTGTAAGGTCAGTAGATATGTTTTTCCCCTAGACAAAACTGTGATAATCTCAGGTTGAGGTCTCATTACTACTCAGTCACTAGCTCGTTTACTTTTATCATTCACTAACGTCAACAGAGAACATAACTAGTGGTGTATTTACTATTTTGCCGGCTCACATAATTTGCCCCCGTGGGCCGACATATTTTGGCTCATGTAGACTGACGTATTTTGCCGTCTGTGGGCTGACATATTTTGGCTCATGTAGACTGACGTATTTTGCCGTCTGTGGGCTGACATATTTTGCCTTCTACAGGCTGACGCATTTTCCCTTCTGTAGGCTGACATGTTTTGCCTTCTGCAGGCTGGCATACCCTACGGCTTGTGTCCTGGCATATCTTACTGCTTGTAGGCTGGCATATTTTGCCGTCTGTAGGTTGGCATATTTTACCGCCTAATATTATCAAACGTAACTAGTGGAATAATTTAAAATTTGCGCTTTTGTCAAATTTTAATTTGACTCTCCTGGAGGTCATTTCTAGTTCACCTTTTTGCAAGTATTCGCGAAATTGGCGTCCTTTGGAACTCTCCAGGTGGTGCTCATACGAGTTCTCGCTTTGAAAATGCCCAGTTACGTCTCTGAACATAACAAGAATATGTAAAGAAATGGTTGAAGACATATCAGCAATTGTTTTGGCCTGTATCCTATGTATGACCAACTGTAGTTACACATGAATAAGTTATTTTTGATTAATTAATTGATTGGATTAAGTAAAAACGATGATAAGGAAGGTAGGTAAATAAAAAAACCAAATGTTTATAAAAAGCATAAAAGAAACACACAATCCTTGACCATAAATATTACTTAATATATATAATGTAACTAAATATCACATTCACTACAGCTTAACAATATAATCAGAACATCACCTATAAAACGAAACTAATAATTCCAATCAATGGAAAATACGTTTTTTGCTATAAAAATACGATGAAATATGTATATACCATATAACTATAACATAACATATGTATAACTATAACATAACATATGTATAACTATAACATAACATGTATAACTATAACTATAACATATGTATAACTATAACATAACATATTTATAACTATAACTATAACATATGTATAACTATAACCATAACATATGTATAACTATAACCGTGACATATGTATAACTATAACATAACATATGTATATCTTTAACTATAACATATGTATAACTATAACTACAACATATGTCTAAAACTATTGTCCACTTACGGCCGGCGGGACACAATCCGTCCGGACAGAAATTGTTTGGATTAAAAAAAATTCCAGAATTTCAGAAATTTCGGAAATAATCAAAGTTTTAAATTTTTTTTTCAGAAATGAGGAAAAATAGGGAGAACAGCATGAGCTTCCATAATAAATTAATGTGGAAAATTTTGATATCTAAATATATGGTCTATTACATTTTTTTGTTTTAATTTTTTTACGAAACTCGCTAAAACTGCTGGCCCGCAAGATATGTAAAAAACGTTTAAGTGGTCTGCTGCCCAAAAAGTTTAGACAATCCTGCTCCATAACGAAAATCCATGAACCAGTGAAGCATTTCTTTATAGACAGTTTATCGTTATAAATATGATAATAAATGCAATCATAAATTTATCATTCAATTGTCCGATGAATCCAGCAGTGGCTTTGCTAACTTCTCATTAAACTTTTCGTCGAAAATTTGCCAAATTTACCGCCGTAGGCTTTAGTCTACTTAGGCTACTGGTAAATCCGCCACTGAACATAAATATGTGTTATAAACACTAACTCATCAAACACAGTCCAAATCCTCATTAAAAAGTCATAAATGAAAATTTAAAGAAGAAATTATCCTTCTCAAACTTAATTTCGATATCTATTTGAAATAAAATACCCCCGTCAACACCGGCTTCATCCTATCCGTTATTACAGTTTTTCAAATGAGGCCCTGCGTTAGCAGAAAATTCAAAGTTCTCTTCATCGTTAAATCTGAAAAAATTCCTTCTTCCAAGTATACGCGTTCATTTTATTAAGGAATAAAAGACCTATCTTCAGGGATTTTGTACAAAGTGAGGAAGTGAACAGGTGGCTAGCTTTCAAAAGAAAGAAGGGATCAAGAAATATATTTAAGGAGAAGTATGATAAAAATGCGGTATTCTGGTTTTGGATAGCGTAGGGCGAAGAACGTCGAGACTGGAGCCCTTGCGTCGATCTATACTTTGTGATCTATCACTCTCTTTTTACAAATGCTGTTTTGAATAGATCGATTAACAATAAAATGAGGATTGAATTCAGCTGGTACCGATCTTTCCTGTTTTGCATAATTAGTAGATCATCATCAACCATTTTCAATCCACTGCAGGATGGAGGTCTCTGTTATCGCATATACACGTAGTACGATGTAAGAAATACAGAGGAAGCGATATTAAGCTCACCACGTTTGTCAGACAGGTTGGTAGGCTGGACCTCCAGCTTGACGAAGAATCCGAACTTCGGTCACCACAGCCAAAGTTCTGCGCTAAGGTGGGACTCGTTGTGTCACCTCCCTAAGTTGTGACATCCATCGATGACGCTTTGTAGCGGCTCTCCGTCGAGTGCCGGTATTTTCTCGGCAGAGAACGGGTGGGGAAATTAATAGGTATATATACTGTGTGTTATGTTTGTTAAATAAATAACGAAAATACAAACTTTGATTGTGTGAGATTTTGTTAAGTCTCTAATTAAAATTGCATTATGTATGATGTGTATGCATATGTTAGTATGTTATGAGGGTTTTCTTAACATATACACTTTCGCCGCTTTATTTTCACGTGCTATACTGTCCTACTAAGAAGCTTCAATGCGGAGCCCAAATAGCTTGTTACACCTGGATAACGACATATAAGTTAAGAATGAGTCACTATTGCGCCATCACAGTGCCAGATGTTTTTAACTGTGCAGTATGGTTTTTTATCGACACAGTGAAAAATTGAAGGAAAATACTTGAATGGATTTGTTGTGTTCTATTATTCGTGGATCTCCTCCATTGTGCTCGGAAATCTTCGGCTGAAATTCCAAGAAATCGCAGCCATTTTTTTCTCCAGATTTATGATTCGCTTTGTCTTCTGATGTCGTTCGTCAAAGACATGAACTCTCTTTGAATGAAACAATTTTCAAGTTGGATCTCTCCAAGAATTTTCGGTACTTTAAAACGCAGATAAAAGCTTTCTACAGGGTCACTTCTTTTTCTGTCCTGAATCCTGAACTGTCTTGAGTTTCTGTGTGAAACAGTGGTTCCAAAACATTTTATTGCTGCGACCCTAAATGGCGATTTGTATGTAACCCGCGACCTTACTCTATCGTTGGAACGTCGATATTCCAACGATGTAATCCAATGATTTATTTATTGTCAAACTATTTGTTAAGCATTAGTCATTTGAATCGAATCCGAGTTAATTGCAACTCTTTGTTAATGGGAGTAGCACCGTAGTCAGATGATCTTGCGTCCGTGACAGAATTTCCCAGATTGCGCCGCCCTAGCAACAGACATATTCTCCTCTGTGAATTATTTCAGCCGATTGTTTGCCCTTCTTTCGACTGCGCCCCACCGGGGTTCTCCACGCCAGCCCCAGCTACGACCCTGAAATGAAGGGGAAATATGAATTCTCCCCAGCTTTTACCCTGCTTAACCATAGTTATTTGTTGTGAGAAACGATGTGAAGGTCGAAGTTCAATTTTGTCCGTACAAATTTTGTCCGTCGAAGTTCGTATTTTGTCCGTAGGTTCCAATGGAGTGAATCATGAAAATAGTGTCTTAGGGTGACCGCTAAGATCATGTTCAAAATACAGTATTGTAAATCAGTTTCAGCCGAGAAATTTTTATCTGACCGTAAAAACGCAGTGACTGTTTCTGAGGGGTGTCCGTTAAGTGGAGTTTTAAAGTATTATGAAAAAATAAATGGCAAACTTGAAACATCTTTGATATATTCCTTTACACTTACATTAAAAGAAATATACATCACATTACCAATACTGAATTATTAATTCAAAATTTAAGAGATATTTTCCCCCTCTCCAATAGAAGTCGTGAAAACCAAACAAACGTTATTTAATAATTATTATCGGGCCATCCATAACTATCTGCCGACCCTGCATCAATCCTTCGCGACCGTGATTTGTGTCGCGACCTGAAATTGGGAAACATTGACCTAAACCATGGGTATAAAACGTGCAAAAGAGGAATATCAAATGCTTAATTATGTCTAGCAAAAGTGTTAAAACGTTAACTAATTAACATGCATACATAAAATTACTACTACTATTTTAAATTATAAAAATTGCTCAAAAACTTGATTGTATGCACAGATTTTAATAAATTTATTTGCCTACTAGTTGGGAAGGATAAAAATACCGTTAATATATCGTATAATTAGTGGAGTGATATTCTTATCATTTCATTAGCAATAACAGTCTGAAAAGAGACCAGCCGAGCAAGAAGTTTTGACCTATTGTAAAAAGCATTTTGATCATGATAGAAGTCAATTTTACTACGAACTTTTACTAAAAACTATGAACTCTATTAAGAATATTTATCCAAATAAAAATTCTCGTAAAATTACCACATTTTTGGCCAATGTGATGACGATCTTTCGATGAAATTTTAAAAATATTTCACGTGCAAGTTAATTTTATAATTTGCCATTGAAACTGTAATTTAATAGATTTTCTGGGTGCCCATTGCTTTACGTAAATAGGGTATTAAGCCATTTTACATTATCATTTCTGAAAAAAAATTGCATCGATTTATTCTCAACCCTTTTAATTTATTTAAAGAATCGTAAAAGAAAACATTTGCGGAAACGATTGTCTACTGAATTAAATATCCAAATTCAATAGTGGCAAACTGATCGAATTAAACCACTTTCATCCCTCGGTTTGAATGCGATATTTCACCAGGTTTTAATACATCCATCAAACGAATATCCAACTATCGTTTATTGGTAAATTACCAAAGCCTTAGACGACGAGAGGACAGCATTCCACACGAGAACAGACGTTACGATGTAAATTTTCGCACCCGCTTTCTATGAACGAGTGGCAAGTTTAAAGATATTCCCACAAGATTAAAGCTTTCCTCTATATAATGGAATTTGGGATTCGGGTACATTCTTTCGAAATGTTTAGGCGTTAGGTTAAGTAGAGTATGCCAGGAATGATTTAAGCTTCCCAGAAGGGCGAAAAATACAAATGAATGATATATGACGCATTAATGGGACCTTGTTTAATTTTTTGGGGCCCCTTTTAAGCTTTCTAATTTCCCAAATTTTTGCAATAAGAAAATATAAAATATATAACAAAAACCAACGTTCGAATTTTAGCAATTTTGGACACCTTTTTTGGGTTCGGGACCTTGGAACTCCTATAGTGAAACTGCTATTAATCTACTCTCTTTTAATTCAAAACCTCCTTTATCCGAAAACCTCTTTTAACCGACGTCCATTTTTTTGCGATTATTTTCTTCTTGAGATTTAGCATATATGCCTGAAACAGTAAAAAGAATGTACCTCAACATCACTAGTACAGCTAAAAAATCTTCGTAATGTGGCTTTAAATAAAATCTAAATCGTGACGAGCAAACTTAAATTTAAAATTTTTGTCAGATGATTTAAATAACATATTTCACGGAAAAAATCAGGAAATTTTATTTTTAAAAATATCAACATTTATTTTCTGCTAAATGTAATCTTATCATAAACATATGTGCCTCTCATTTTTACAACAACTGGTGTTGGGCTTCTAAATTGATCTATTTTCAATTACATGGAAATCCGACGTCATGTCGATCTCAATCGTTTTAGATAATAGAAACATGTAATTATTAAATTAGGAAGGCAATGATATACCTAAGGAAGAAGAGGTTTTTTTTCAGAGACTGTTTTGCTTTTATTCATTCTAAGGTTAAACCGCTATATATGTACCAATATATATTTTTATGATGTCATCTTTGTAAATATATTTTTGAAAATGGTGCACAAAATTTGCCTTATAATTAAAAATATGTAATTGATTGTAAATTTTTGCAAGATTAAAAAATGGTGTTGCTTGAAATGTATTAGAATAAGAGTAGTTTTAATTCATTTTTTCTGTAGAAATAAATTTGTTTTTGCGTTTTTGGCAAACAAAGTGGTTTAATTTTTCTAATAAAATGTTAATATCGGAGCCCAAATAACCATTTTGCCATTTACGAGAAAAAAAACAGTTTTAAAGAACTTAATTCGTACAAAAAATCTAACGCTTTTTATTATTTTTCCCAAAAAAGGCAAAAAGCATTAATTATTTCTTTTATTATCGATAATTAAATCGTGGAAAAGTTTTCTTTCGTCGCATTTAACAAAATTAATTGATTTATTCTAAATGGGATCTTTTTCCTAACGTCGTTCTTTTAATTCGTGTTGTGTGGACATCTAGTAAATTCAATTTGACTTATAGTTTAATTTAAAATATTAAGAAGAAAGGTTTTTGCAGAATTAAAAAAATAGATGCAATTAAAATGGCTCGAATTAAATAGAATACAATATATGGATTGCAAGGTTGCTCTTCTGGAAAGGAATTACCTTTCCATTTAATTATAAAAAATAACTAAAAAATCAAACAACAAACTGAAGGGCTGACATTCTCTCATTTTGGGGAAACAAGTCAGCCGCTTTGTAAAAATAATTAGTAGAAATGAATTAAGGAAAAGAATTATCGTAACAACGTCGTTAATTTGAGTAAAACCTGTACGATCACACATCATTGTGTAATTTATTTTTTCTGCTATTAAATATATATATATATAAGGATGTAAGATATTATTACCCTTCACAGGGATAACACAATTGCCAAATAATGGTCAACACAGAAAAGCCTCCGGGGCGAGATTTTTGTGAGTTTTTCATGGGGGAATTTATTATACAATAATTTTTGCCACCCACGTATATATAGCTCAAACTAAAGCTTTTAGAGAGAGAGACGTGGGTGGTAAAAATTATTGTATAATAAATTCTCCACGAAAAACTCACAAAAATCTCGCCCCGGAGGCTTTTCTGTGTTGACCATATTTGGCAATTGTGTTATCCCTGTGAAGGGTAATAATATCATACATCCTTATATACGGAGAAAGAGAGCGTTGTTTCCTGTCCTCGTTCGTCTAGCGGTCTAAGACACTCCGGGCTAAAGGGAAGGACCATGGTTCGAATCCAGAATGGGGAAAGCGTTTTCTCTAAGAGCAAAAGAGCACTAGTCTGAGATAAATATACGGGTTCGACTCCCAGCAGTGCAAAAAGAACGCTTACTCAGAGATCTCATAAAGATCGCACTGCTCACTGTAGTCCGGGGTTTGGTTCCCTAGGCCTTAAGAGGTTCGGATTCCTCGGAAAACAGTAGGTCCCGGCGCAGCATGACCACTGTAGTCTTTGAGCCGTAAAACCACAAACAGAATTTTAAGAATATCTTTTTGCTTGTCACTGGAATGATTGTATGATGGACGGATTGTAGAAATCATCTTCTAGCTCATGAGTGGTTGAATTCGGACGAGTAGTTGCATTGGAATTTTGATTCCTCTTGACAAAACCTACCCAATGGCATCACTCTTATCAAATTCGGCGCGTTGCAGTCCAAGTAATTTCCTCGTGAGACAGCATTCCAGATTTACAAACTTAAATATTTATCCACTTTATTACACGGGCAACGAACGAACTTGTTTAAAAATTATCGGAATAAAGAAAAACGACAAAATTTGAGAAAAAAAATGAAAAATTAAGCAAATTTTAATTAAGTTATAAATTTCTCATCTCTTCATAACATTAAATGATAAAATCCATCTCCGCAAATATATTATGGCGAAATAGAAATGCCATTGCGCTCATCTACATATCGTACATTAATCCAATCCGAGTGTCCATCGACCTCAATACATTGTAGATGGGATCTAGGAGTGGTATAATGCAGATTTGTGTGATCGATCGTAAGACTAAGACAGGGATGTAGCATTGACCAGAGAAGACGATGTTTTCATCGGCAATTAATCTTACTGGGATAAGCATATTATTAAACTCTAACATCATGCTTAGCCTCAGTTGATAGATCGGCGTTGTAGGAACCCTGAACGTTACTCTCATGTGTTTTCAAAAGCAGTTTAAATGCCATTGCACGTACCTTATAGAAAGATAATTTCATTCTGTAGCACAAGTGCAAAGTCGGTATTATACTTATTTGATATTTAGTTCGTAGAAGAGTGAGCCCACAGTGAGGAATTAGGGGAAATTCTCCCCAAAACCATAAAAATTATGTGGAAATCGATTCTAACGAGCGCTACCAACCGCATATAACGACTGAATTTTTACAAAAAGCTTAACTTTCTTCCCCCAAAATCCTTCTCTGGATCCACCTTTGGTTGACAAAACAACATTTGAACTGATACCACAGAGTTCGGTAACTATTATTGAAAACTAACCATGCTTTTTGGACCACTTGGGTTAAAAGGCCACTTTGAACAATACCACTTATTAAAGTGTTCTTGAAAGTCCATTTAAAAGTGTAAACTAAGCCACTTTTAGATGGGCCTTTTGTGTTTAATTAGTATGCGTATTTTTATAATTGATTCAACCTCGTCATACTCGCTGACTTAATGATGAAGTAAATCCATGTAAATCTTTGTATACTTTTGCGATTACAAAGGTTCATGTTGAAAGCATTCTTCAGATTGCAGCGAACACCATGTTTTAGATATTTTTGTTAACTAAATATTATTATTATGTTCTTTTGGAATGTATACATTAAATATTAGTATTGTTATGTTCTGGAAAAATAGGTGGCAACAACAATATGTAAATATTTATATTTTGCTGCATTCCAAACATCAGATATTATTATTTTGTTCTGGAAAAATCAGCGGTAACAGCAATGTATAAACTTTCACGTTTTGGAGTCCATTTGAGGGAAAGAAATACTCCATTTTCTGATTTGTTGCTTTTAATCAGAGGATGCGACTATGAATGCTATGCTCTTAACCTGAGCGTGTGGCCTATGTATAAAAGATTTTGACAAGATTAGTATTTACTTTTTACAAAATACACACCTGAAAACAAATTACTCTTACCTGGATTAGGGAAGGGTTAGTGGGGAAGATGCTCCGCTTAGGGGTAAACCCCTCGCTATCCGTTTGGATAGACTTCGAGTTATGCCTGAATAGTTGAAATGTGATGACGTCATCGCTCTAGGCCACACCCTCATAGATTAGGTTGAAAGCAACCAATCAGAGCATGGAATATTCCTTTCCCACAAAAGCTTATATATTTTGCCACACTCCAAACATTAAATATTATTATTGTGGTTTAGAAAAATGAGTAGCAACAGCAGTATACTAAGGTTTATTCCATTGCCATGGTAACGACGTAGTCGCTAATATATATTGCATAAATATATACACACGCCTTCCCGCCCCCCACAACTGTCCACTCTGAAGAGTACGGGCTCTCGAGAGCTCTGCTTTGAAGCAACCCTCCCCATAGCGATCACTCGTTAAGGGCAGTAACACAACGTGTCCCGCCTTAGCGCAGGATTTCGGTTGTTGTGACCAAAATTCAGAACCTTCGTTAAATTGTAGGTCCAGCTGGCCAACACATCTGTCCAACGTGCTGAGCGTAAGGCCGATTCCTCTGTATTTCTTCCACCGTACTACGTGTATGTGTAATAACAAAGGGACATGCATCCTTGAGTGGATTGAAAATGGTTGGTGATGATATATATATATATATATATTCATATTCTTGGAGGTACTATAACATATTCATATTTAAAAGTTTTATTTTTTTTAAAAATAATTTATCAAGTCACAAAGATATGTGCAAGAAAACAAATACAAATATATTAAATATAAATTATACATCAAATATGAAATTAAAGCCAACTATACAACTATACTATACAACTGAAGTAACTTCACCAGGTGGTCGGGAAAACAGCCGAACGAAGTTTACTTGATAAGCCCCGAACTCCTGAAAATATATAAAATTAAACTAAAACGGCTCAGCTCAGACAAATAGAACAAAAGAAAAAGGCAAAAACCAGTATTATGTTCATAAAAACAAAAAAAACATATACTTCAAAAACAACTCTGTAAATCAACACAATTAAAAAACAAATTGCGGGATGGCAGCCAAGAATTTCATTCATTAGGGGACATCTGATCCTTTTGAGATTTTGGAGTATATATTCATTGGCCTACACAGAAATTTCGTAAGGGTTACAGGGTTACGAAGCTCAAGCTCAATACATTAATATTATTATTTATATATATTATACATTATGTGGCGAGCCAGTTTAAAGTACCGACCGCGCCACCTTCCTGTGAACAATAATGAACTGTAAAATGTTTTTTTGCGCTTGAGTGGCAACGTTTTAAAAGTTGACCCGCTAGATGCTGGATTTAAAAGGTATAAGTTGCTTAATTGGATGCTGGAAGGTGGAATGTTGACGGGGCTAACAAGGGAACCTCGAGAACTGTCAGAGCTCGATTTTTCTGACTTTCGGTTTATAGGCCAATATGACCGAGTAAATAAAAGATCCAAAATCAAATTTGGCCCAATCGACCTGGGGATCGAGCTACGGCCCACTGAAAATAGAGCTCACCCTACAATGATGCTTCGCTACACGACAGGTGAAAAGAGTGTTTTGGCGTGCTGAGCAAGCATTAAGCGCCAAAATTTTACTGTGAGTTACTTTTATTCATGTTAGAAGTTTAGCTTTCTACGTCTTGTAGAAGTGAAGTCCTGGCGCATCGGAAAAGCTGAGGTTCCTTTGCAAATAATTTTAGAGGCACTTTCCAAAATCAATTAAAATTGCTCACTGAAATATTGACATATGACACTAATTTGAATTATGAATATGGAGTATTTACGTATAAAACTGATTTGAATTAGGAATATGGAATATTTACATATGAAACTGATTTGAATTATGAATATGGAATATTTACATATGAAACTGATTTGAATTATGAATATGGAGTATTTACATATGAAACTGATTTGAATTATGGACATGGGGTATTTATGCAGATATGAAAAAAAAAATTTTGAGTTACCTAACTGCGGGGGTTTCCAGAGTTATAACTGCGCTCTTGGTTGTTATGAACCTAAAACGCTTTTAATGGAAATGAAAATCAATAAAAAAATGAGAAAGCATAATAACTTTGAGCAATGATTGCAACAAATGAATGAACTACCATCGCAGTCCATTTCGTGACACACTTGGTCCGTGAAATTAAAACAAATTTCTTGCACATTGAAGAATTTTTCAGGCTTAAGTACCGGGTACGTTGATTTCCACCAAGCATAGATTATCATATTACGGAATTTTGGGGAAGACAGCTGATTGTGAATGAGTGAATGCAGTTTTGTGATGTTATGACGTTCTGATAAGATTATATGCTCATAATAATGCAAAAGGCAAAATCGTGTTAAGCGTTTAGCGAAATATTTCCATTGAAGAAAAAAATATACGTAGTATGGCTGTATGAGTGCTATCCCTCCAGGTGGTATAATCATCAATTTCGATTGCTCTGAAAGACTGGCTTGACTAAATTTATCATCAACTATATTTTCGTCCATTTGACCTGTCCACGAATCCATAATTAATAGAACTTTTGATGTTACGTTCGGTTTGAGTACTTCGCTGAGGAACACCTCATGTATTTCGGTAGAGGATTTGCAACTTTTGGAACATTCCAGAATAACATTAGGAGATTAAATAACTTTTCCTGTACCCGTGGATCGAATACACCCTTTGGTTCCTGATGGATGAGCAGAAATTGCAGCAATAATTGTCCAGTAGCAGAAATGATAGGTCGGATTATTACGGAATGGGATATGGCGTGAGAAGATTGAATGATACTTGGAGTGTGCTTTCCCTCTTAATCGACAGAGTGCGCGTAGATGCCCGTTCTTTAGTGAATCCGCTGTGGTCAGTGTTTAAAACCTCATCAAAAGGATAGTTGCTCATTGCATCTGTAACTATGTTGACGAATTCTATAGCTCTATCTTCCAAAGCCGTTGTGTGCATAGTACGTTCATTCGTAACAAACTTGGTGACTCTTCTACTTGTTATGCCACGCTCTTTTATTAAAATTTTAATAGAAAAGCATCACTTGCGCTAAAGTTTGTGAGATTTTCTCTCATTGCAATGTTCAGAAACCATAACTTTAAATCGGCATCGTGAACTGTTAATAAAACATGTTCCCGGGCATTTTTAAACTTCTCAAATACTTCGTCTTTCATCCGTAACAGTTTTTCACATCTTGTACCCTGGGAAGCAACATAATCCCGAAAGCGATAAATTTGTCGACGTGAAAGCGTGTTGTCTTTAAAGCGATGCTGTATGCTTTTCAAGGAACGTAGTTTTCCTGACCCACTCCATGGAAATTCTTTTCATGTCTTCTAATGTGTAAGTTACGCGTGACGGCAAATTAGTTTGTTCATCCCATTCCTCATCATTCATTTCATTACCCTGTATTGCATCATACTTCATTTCATTTAAACAAATGTCAAGTCCATTCTCGTCACTCATTTCGTATGTTAACCCACTTATCAAAGTTTTGGCAAATGTAAATATTTCTTTCTCAATATCCATCAGCTGAATTCCAGTATTTTTCACAAACAATGCGAAAAAAAGTATTTTGCTATGGTGGAAAAGGAAGACATGGTGACAAATAAGGCTTGAAATTCCACGCTTTCCAACAAAAAAATTAAAAATGTCAAAAATAATGAAGTTACAGGCAAGTGATGATTGCTACTGATTTGAAAATTGAAGGATCGCGTCTTATTTATTCAAGACTGGTTTACGTACCAGGCGGCTTTTTCGAGTTCTTCGCCAAAAATGATCTCAAAATTTGTCAGTTATAAAAAAGTAAGGTAAAAACTTCAAATATTTTTTACTTTTACACCAGCATACACAATGTATAATTATTTCAGGTACAACTAAAATGACTATTATAAATATGTGCTATATTTTATTCATATGTATTATTTTTTTCCTACGATAATGTTTGGCGTTTAATGCTTACCCAGCACGCCAAAACACTGTTTTCACCTGTCATGCAGCGAAGCATCATCGTAGGGTGAGCTCTATTTTCAGTGGGCCGTAGCTCGACCCCCAGGTCGATTGGGCTAAATTTGATTTTGGATCTTTCATCTACTCGGTCATATTGGCCTATAAACCGAAATTCAGAAAAATTGAGCTCTGACAGTTCGCGAGGTTCCTTTGTAAGGATTTGAAGTTGTTCTTTGTCAAAATGGTTTCGTGTTGTTGCGAAAGTTTGCGTTAGATTTAACTGACTATTGTATCTTTAATTAATCGTTACAATTAGTCGTCTTCATCTTGGAAAATTTTTGCGACTTGGGACTTCTTCTCGACTTAGTTGCCATTTTATTTTTCATCTATCACTGAGTCTTCGTGGACGAAAGCCGTCTAGCAAACTAATTGGCGTCTTAAAATACTAACATTCTTTTGCCCTCTAAAACCCAAATAATTAATAGAAACAAATCTTTAGGGAAAGTAACTCAAGCCCAAACAGGTAAAGGCTCATCTTTATTCAAGTCGACTAAAGACATTACTATGACCAACAAGTCAAGTAAGCTTTCTAATTTTGGTATCTCAAATGAAAACAAAGAATTTCTGTCAAAGAAAATGAAAACAAAGAGACTTTTTCTATTATCTCTATTGACTATTCTAAAGAAGTTCCGGAACTTACAAATAACTTACCATTCAGCTATCATGACTTCGAACTTGCTCAAGAAGCGTGTGCCTCAAAAATGATTATTAAAATTGATAATAATGAAAATAAATTGTCGGGTTTTAACCCCATTAAGAAAAAAGAGGAAAATATTCTTAAAAAGAGAACTAATAAAAAATTGCCACATCATACCCCTTCGAAATAATGGTTCATTATTGATAGAAACCTACGATGTAGCTACTATGAACAACTTAATGAAAATTTCTTCTACTCTTGACAGACCAGTCTCTACAAGCGTATTACCTGATTCATTATGCAAAAAATGTGTATTGATCAATATGGACTCAGATATAAATTTAACTTACTTATCAAATGATCTTCTCAAAATTTGAGAAACAAAGAAATAAGGAAAATTATAAATAACAAAGATCGTGAAACTCTTATTCTCTCACTGTTGGGAAGAAACTGTCCGACTCATATTTACTATTTGTATAAAAGATTTGTAACTAGACAATTCGTCGATCGAGTTCGTTAATGTAAATCATGTCACAAATTTGGACATAGTGAAACCTCGTGTTCAGGAGCACGAATTTGCAGATGGTGCTCTATTTCCTTGTCAGAAAATCATACTTGTAATGAAATTTACTGCATAAACTATGACGGATACGATGCTGCTATCGACTTGATATGTCCAGCATGGGAAAGGGAAAGAGCATTTAATCCATCAAAGCAAACGAAGGATGTACTTATCACGATACTAAGTTAAAATGGGGAAAACGTCTTACCAATAACCTTCCTCTTTATCAGCATCAAGTGAGACGGAAAAAGATTAAAGAAATTAGAAGACAATCTACCTTCTTTGCAGAATAATTTTAGAGACTTTCAAGAGAACGGTATTAAAGACACTTTAGCAGTTTGTTGCACAATAATGATAAAAGAATTCAAGGAAGCATTAACGAAAGAAATTAAAGTAACATTTAAAATTATGATGGAGAAAATCAACAGGATGGATTCTAAAATTATTAATATGTCACGTTCAAAAAAAAAAAAAAAAAATTCAACGAAACTAAAAAATTCTAAAATTCCCTCAACCAAGAGCTCAGGGAAAAGTGACTGTCATCTCTCTCTGATATTGGTCTTGATAGTACTAATTCCCAAGAAGTGCTTGGTTCATCTGTGACACTGTCCACAACTTGGCCAGTTATTTGGTCTAGCTTTATTTGGTTTTTTTTCAGAAAGTAGTTCTTTTTGCCTCTTTATGTTTTCATTTTTATTGGATTTTTGTCCTAAGAGAGTCTCTTTGGGATTTTTGAAAGTGGCACTTTATAAAAACAATCATCCAATTTCAGTCTCTCTCGTTTAGATACAAACGAAGGAAGTTACGTTACATAGAGAAATTTTATAAAAAGTGTCATCTACTCACATTTTGTCATCCTCATTTTTCATCTTACACCAATGAAGATATAAGTTATCATCAAAGATTATTTAAGAAAAGTGATTGTATTTCATCAATTCAGAAAAACATTCGATTTAAGAACGCTGTCCTTATTATTTTGATATTTTATGTACCTTTCTCCTTTTCTCTTTTTCTCTCTTTTACTTTGAACTTTTATTTCATTCGTTATTCTCATGTTTCCTATAAATTTACCTATAATTGACATTACACAATGGAACGCAAGAAGCATGGGGTAAAAAAGAACTTCCTTCTTCTTTGGCCTTTCATCGGCTCTTCTGTCATTCTTATTCAAGAATCTTGGCTTACCACATACGATTACTTTCGATTTAATCACTGCTCAATCTTCAGACTTGAGAGAAAGGCAAGAGGAGAGGTGGTTTAATCACTCTCTGCAAAAACCATTTAAATGCAAAACTTAATCATCTGTCCTTCATTAATTCAAAAAGTGAAGTCCTAATTATTGACATCTCCTTACTTGAAACAACATATCATAAAATCAATTCCTATTTCCAAGAAAAATAATCTCGAAATTTTTTTCCACTATAAACATTTAAAAATGGTAGATTAATAATAGCAGGTGATGCTAATGCCACTCACACGTTATGGGGAAGCAAGAATGTCATGTTCCTCCGGGAAAAAATTAGTTGATTGGATCAACTCATCTGAATTTTAGGTTTTAAATGATGGACAGCCAACCATTTTCATAAATCCTAATAAAACTTCCAGCATAAACCTCACATTAACCTCTAGTTTCTATTATTCATATAACTGGGATGTATTTGATGATACTTTCAACAGTGACCTCTTCCCTATACAAACCACAATCTTTCTATCAAGACACCAAAATAGCCATTAATAAGTCATATATATAAAAAGTAAAATAACAAACCAAAATTCATTAATCAAAGATATCAATTACTGGTTCCGTGATACTGACTCCCAATCTTATGAATCTTTCAGTGGTGATTCCAATCCTCTTATACTAAACATTCTACAATCATTAAAATCACATTTAGACAAAACTCTCCGTGGTGGACCAGAAGATGTAATTTGTTGCTAGTAAAAAAAGGATAGCTTTAAAAATAGCCAGAAAGTCTCTGAACGAGGAAGACTAGAACAGCTATAGATATTGGTCAGTGAAGTTAACCAAAATAATTAAGGAAAACCAATAATCACATTGGAACATATTGTTGCACGGTCCAAAAAATAATAATATCGTTAATAGGATTTTCAAAATCATGAAGACCAATTGGAATCTTCCAGTATCTTTCATGCCTATGAAAATAAATAACGTTGAAATCACTGACATTTTTTATCAAGCTAATAAATTTGGTGAATTTTTTTCCAACTGAGAATTTCTTTTCCCAATTCCGACGGACTTACCAAACAATAAATTTCCTTGAAGTGATGAAAAATTTTCTCTTAGCGAATTACTTTTTGTAATAAATATATTAAAAACCTACTGCTTTCCTGGTCCTTATCAAATCACTAACTATTTAATTAAAGAACTTGATACAAACGCTGAATGAACCTTTTGAAAATATTAAATAAAATAAAACACATTAACACAGTTAAAATAAATACGATGGTTTATAGCTATTTCGGAAGCGCGTTTAGGCTTCCTTCTTCAGAACCCTAGTTACACTAATGTGGCACACGTGCTAGAAAAACTATCGATGCCAAATTGCTAGTCCAAAATTAGTTCGGGTAAACCAGTTGTGGGTCCGTAGCCGCGTCTTTTGCTATGGGACGAATGAAGTTTCTCCAAATAGAGGACATGGAATTGAACGGAAGCTGATCGTTAACAGTAGAAGAGGAATGCGAAAGAATATGGAAGGCTTCAAAGAAATTGAGGTCGGCTGGTGAAGAAACTTTCTCTATTAGATGGGCCTTGTCGAAAGAAAATTTGTGGCCAGCTTCCCAGGCGTGTTTGGCCAAAGCAGATTTTTCCAGTTGTTGTTTACGCACGTAGGCTTCATGCTCTTTAAGACGAAATCGAAGGGCCCGACGTGTTTGACCAATATAAACACGATTACACTGGCATGGAATGGAGTAAATTCCAAAATAATTGCAATCAGGAATAATATCCTTGAGTTTGGAATAACCGAGTTTATTGATTGGAGTAAAAGTGACCTTGAAATTAAATTTACGGAGGATGGAAGCAATTTTTGAAGAAATTCGTGGAACGAAAGGAATGCTGATAAAATTACAAGGAGAGGAATCAATCAAGAGTGTACTGCACAGCTTAGGTCTAGTGAGTTTCTTCAAAGCGTCGTCAATAATGGTAGGATTGTAACCACGATCTCGAGCGATGTCAAGAATATGGTTAAGTTCAATCTTGAGTAATTCTTCAGATGATGACAATTTTAGAGTACATGAGACCAAACCTGTAGAACGTGCTTATCGTCTAATTTTGTGGATGGGCGGAAGCAGCATGCGGCGTTTGGCTAACAGCAAAATGTTTCCGATATACGCTGGTTTGGAACCCGGACGGCGATCTATGTACCAAAACGTCCAGGAAAGGCAATGAACCGTTGTTTTCTTCTTCCAAAGTGAATTGTATGTGAGGGTTGACGGAATTTAAGGTGGTGAGAATTGTAGAGAGATCTGAACAATCGTTTGGAAGGATAGCGAATGTGTCATCCACATATCTAATCCACAGTTTAAATGGTATGCGATTGAGAATATCCTCTTCGACGTAATATATATAAATATCACATAAAACGGGTGAAAGAGGATTTCCCATGGCAAGGCCATCAGTTTGCGAAAATAATTGATCACGGAAAGAAAAGCAAGTCTGTGTGATACAGATCTCCGTAAATTTGACTAATTCACGGATTTCAGCATCAGCAAAATGAAATTCTTTCATACGAAAGATAAGAGCTTCAAGAGCTCCCTGAACGGGAACATTTGTGAAAAGGCTTTTGACATCGAACGAGACCATTTTTGAAGAAGCGATTTGAAGAAGCGTCTTTACATCTTTACTTGCACGAAAATATTTAACAACATCTGGTTAAATAATATAATCCCTTGTGAATAGAAATCTTCATTTTTTATACCAGTACTCAAACCAAAAAAAATAGTAGAGACATCAAAATCTATCGTCCAATTACACTTACATCTAATATCGCCACGTTACTTAAAAAAAATATTATTTGAAAGAATAAAAATCATAATCCACAAAAACAATCTTTTAAATGCTAATCATCATGGATTTCTTGAAAATAGCGGAGCAATTCACGCACTTGTATTGTTAAAGTCTATTTGTTTATTGAACATTAAAAGAAGAAATCATGTATGAATATTTAAAACTGAGATAAAACAATCTTATGATTCAATTCCTCACTAATTACTCATATATAAGCATGCATCATTAGGTTTTGGTGGTAACCCCTTACTATTTATTAAAAACTTCCTTGATAACGGATCATTCAAAATTAAATGGAAAAACACCTTTTCGAATAATTTTAATTATAACAAAGGAGTCCCTCAAGGAGCAGTTTTATCAACTATTTTATTTTTATTATATTGTCGTGATATCTTTCAATCAGAAACTTACTCCTGTGAAATGATCATCTATGCTGACGATGTTCTCCTTATAAGGATACAATAAAGACTAATCTAACTATCAACAATCTACAAAAAGCCATAGATTCCATAACAACATGGGCAAAAAATTGGAAACTTGAATTTGCGAAAGAGAAAAGTGAATGGATTTCTATAGAAAATAGAAAATTCTCTCCTATTTAAAATCTAAATATTTATGGTTCAGCCTTAGCAATCTCAAATCATCTTAAAATACTTGGCATCATATTTCAGAAGAATTTAAAATGGAATTTTCATTTCAAAAACTTGAAAGATAAAACAGATGTCCTCACTAATAATTTTAGATTTATTTCCTCTAATTTCAACGCCGCTCCAACAAAGATCTTGGTTAACATTGTCTGTGCGAATTTTAAAAACAAAATTACACATGGTGCTCCACTTTTTTGTGACTGTCCAATATCCAAAATTAAAACTCTTAAACCTATTATAAATGGAAACCTCAAGAGAGCTCTTGGAATTCATAAATCATCATCAAATGCTCTGACAAATTTAATTACAAATAATCCAGACTTACATCTGACCTTCAAATATAGCTTGTACAAAAATCTGTTCCACTTATGGTTTGACAGAAATTGACCCAACCTGGAAGAAATAAAAAAAAATGCTTATAAAATCTCATAAATATTCTCCAACTACGAAAAAGTGGATGATGAATTTCAACAATCCATTGAAGGAATGTTACAAAGAAAATACTTCTTGGAATTTAGCGATAAATATTCTTCTCAATAGATCAATAATTTCTAATCAAATCGTGATTGATGAGTGGCCATTTAAAAATAAATCCTTAAAAAATTATGACATAGTATCCCTATTTAATACATGCATCAAAGACAACTTTAAAAATGTCGAACGATGGGGTACTGATAGTTCAAAAGAAGAGAATCACACAGCTTTCGAAATAAAAAATACAAAGAAAAATTTAAGATACAAAATTACAAATGATTACTCAATTTTTACAGCAGAAGCTTTTGCTATCATTTTTTGCATCAACATTAATTTCCAACATAAAAAAGTAATTATTTGCTGCGATAACAAATCAGCTCTACAAGCAATTAAAAATGTCATATCAAAGAATTCCATAATTGTCAATATTCTTCAAGCTCTGGCGAATTTAATTGGAAAGACGTTGACTTCTATCTAATTTGGGTTCCAAACCACGCAGGGATTCCAATCAATATCAAAGCAGACCTAGCTAAAAATAAATATCATCCTAGAGTACATTTACAATGATCCATAATTAATGAGGAATTAAGACTATTAAAACAATCCTTCCATCACTCCCTTATTGATAGATGGAAAGATAGTGATCATTACTTTCGGTATTGCTTTATACTCTCAATTTTTCATTTTTTGGTCTTTTTCTTTCTAGGAGACAAATTACACTTTTTATCCGATTCATAACTAATAGCCTTCCTACTAACTTGGTCTTACATCGATGGAGGATCAGTGACAATCCTATGTGTCCATCTTCTACAATAGACTCAAATGATCATAGACTATTTCATTGCTCAAGAAATTTAGCCATCCGAACAAAATTCCTTCAGAGTTTGAACTTGCCAACATCAT
Source organism: Dysdera silvatica (assembly GCA_006491805.2). NCBI lineage: Eukaryota > Metazoa > Arthropoda > Arachnida > Araneae > Dysderidae > Dysdera > Dysdera silvatica. The sequence goes on along the minus strand of QLNU02003225.1, from coordinate 40,225,356 downwards.
TTATTCCTTGTCGCAGAAATATATTTCAGATCGTGATAAATCATCCTTCCCTGTTGTGTTCCTTCCTCGACTTTGTGTGTGATTCTATCTATAACGTTTCTTCAACATAGTTCCTCGGCATATCAAACCTAGACAGAAAAGCATTAGCATCTGCCAAAATTTTGCCCTGTAACATAGTGGCTGAAGATGAAGTTGCTTTACAATGTTAATTGCTTTGCTGGCTCGTTCGTTTTCACGAAATCGCCATAGTCTTGAATATATTTTGTTAATATCGTTTTTTAGTGAGTTGCAGAAGTATAAATGTCGTTATGCTGGTTTCAAGTGTTTTACGCCACGTTTTAAGCTAACCGTTGAAAGGTTTAAGATGAAATAACCAGTTAGTATTTGTTCAGTTGGAGTTCTTCTAATCACAATAAAGATGTTCCTATAGCACGCTGGTGAGTCTACTTTTAACTATTATTGCTATTGCCGACATTTTTACATGCAAATTATGATTACGATCAATCGGCACGAAGTTTGCGCATTGACGAAGTCAGATATAATAAAATGGCAGCTAATTGTATACTAGATGCGTACTAGGAAGAGAATTCATAAAGCGATGGATTTATGTACCATATTTGTGTCGGCGTAAGTGCTATTGCTGATACTTATGTATCCAATATGTATATATTAGGTCTACCGGAAAATTCTGTCCGATAATAGTATCTCAAGTTTCAACACGCATGCACGTGTTTATTTGAGACACACATGGCCATCTCTTTTTATCATTCAATTTATACACATCTGCTCTTCTAAATTAACTGGAACAGTAGTGTCTCATTTCATTATCAAGTGAGACACGATCGTGTAAACATGGTTGTCGATGAAGTTCATTTACCACACTGTATTTTGTACAAATTCCAACAAGAGAGAAATGCTACAGAAACGTGTCAAAATTTAGTGGAAGTTTTTGGTGAAGATGCAGTTTTGGATAAATCATGCAGGAGATGGTTCGAAAAATTTGAATCAGGTGATTTTGACCTTAATGATAAGACACGCTTTGGGCGGCCATCTTTGATCGATGACGATATTGTCAAGACCATGATAGCGCAAGATCCTTTTTCGACAACATCGGAGATTGCAGAAAAGCTTAACTCAGCCCAACAAACCATTTCAGACCATATTTGGAAACTAGGATTGGTCTATAAATATTCTAGATGGGTGCCTCATGAGTTAAGTGAGAAAAATGTGCATGATCGAGTCGCCATATGCACATCTCTGCCTGCTCGGAACAAAAACAAACCCTTCTTGGACCAGATGATAACTGGTGATGAAAAGTGGATTAACTAAGAAAACATTGTTAGGAAAAGAGAATATTTTGAGTCCGGACAAATTTCCCCCTCCCCCTTTAAACCGAGGTTGAGCCTGAATAAGAGAATGCTGTGTATATGGTGGGACATCTAAGGACCCATATAGTATAAGCTTTCAAAACCTAACAAGAAGCTCAATTCGGGGAGATAATATCAGCAAATAGATGTTTTAAACAAAGAAGTCAAAGAAAAGAGGCCGGCGATATTCAATAAGAAGCACATCATACTGAAACTGGATAATGCTAGACCACATGCTGCTTTGGTGACTCGTCAGAAACTTACAGAGCTAGGCTGGGAAATTCTGCCACATACACCATTTATACTCCACAGGCCTAGCACCCCCCGATTATCACTTGTTTCTCTCCTTCCAAAATTTTTTGAAGGGGAAAAAATTCAAAACTGAAGCAGGTGTCAGTCAAGCACTACTTGAATTCGTCGCCTGTAAGAAAAAGACATTTAAAAAAAATGGTATTTACAAATCACCATCAAGTTGGCAAGAGGTCATAAGTAACGTCGGAAATTATATTGTACAATAAATGTTATTGAAGGTATGAAAAATTCATTATTTTCTTTTGCTTCCCAAACAGACAGAACTTTCCGGTAAACCTAATATAAGTAATTGCATCGAATTATCGATGATATTAGCCCCAAGAACCACCCCTGTATACACCAGTGGATGGAACAATTAATGTCAGTGTCTGGATATGTATTCAGGTTAAAGTTAAATATTTCAAAAGCATCGAAATTACGGGTAGGCCTACATTTTCTTAGGCGCTACAGTTCCTGAAGGACGTGGACCTTCGATCATCGCCCGTTTTCCTCCGTCCAAGTCCTTTTACTCACCAGTCTCTTACTACCACTCTTTTTAGATCTTCTTCCACTCCATCCAATTGTCTTTTTCTTGGACATCCCACTTTACTTCTTATTGGACAAGTATGACTACAAACAGGAAAGTTCTTCACTGACACTGGGACAAAGAATCTAATATATCAAGTAGTAAGTAACACCAGGTCTTCTATCTGTATACTGGGGCAAGGCAAAGGTCATATGGGGCAAGAGTACCTAGGGATTGTTCTCTATATAGTTAAATTGCTCAACGGGCCAACTGTGGCCACGCCTCTGCTGTCCTCGGCTTGGCTACAGACCTAAGTAATATAGTTTGAAATCATAAAAATGGAAAAGTTGGCGTTGTATGAACTAACGAAATATTCTTAGATTCACTGCTTACGGAAGAAGTGAGCTGATAATTTCTTGGCTATCACGATATTTTTTTAAAAGATAACTGCAGAAAAGCTAGCGAATAAGGTATTAAGTTTACAGGTCAAGATTCTACCAAATCTTCTCTTTTTGTAACCTTTCAGAAATTCATTGGGATTTGATTAATAATTTTCCCATTGCCATGGAGTTGCTAGCCAGCGAAGCATGAACGGGGATTTTTTTATCTCCTTTTTTCCCGGAAAAAATTGTCTTAAACCATCAAGAGATCATTGCTAGAAGGAAAAAATTTTCTTCAAACATAGCTAATGAAACTTTTAATATTTCCCGGAAGCGTTTTAAGTTTAATTTTTAATAAATTACGTTCGCCCTTTTGTGTTCAACGAGAAGCACTTCTGCAAAATCAGTTTTTCCCCGAAAGTAGATAGATATAAAAAATATTTAATTTGATTGAAGAGTCGGCTGAAAAAATATTTTATTTGTTTTGAAAAAATAGAGAAAGGGGAATACACTAAAACATCGGAGACTGCTGTATTTTTTTAATTTCTTTAAAGCAAAAACAATTCGTAATTAAAGTGATAACACAGGAAGCAAAAACGATGAGTTATTTCATGAAATGTTTACTTCATTTCAAAATATTGAAAAGAAAAGTATCCCCTTCTGAAAAATAGCTTTTCAATATAGTAACTGAATTGTATATAAAAATTTTATACCTGCAAATAAATAAAAAGTAGTTTATATACCTAATAATAGGGAAATTTAATTTATGGAATACAAAATGTAGAAAATATTGAAAATTTTCAATTTTATTTTAACTTTGGCTATGACCTTAGGCATTTTTAATTAATTATAATTTAAAAGGCTTTGGGCCTTTTCGAATATATTTTCTACCAGAATGAAAAGGAAATGAAGAAATTAAAAAATACTATTATTTTTATGTGAAACTTTTTTCATGTACTAACTGAATTTTAACATTTTTAAAGAGTTGATCATAAAAAATAAAACGAAAGCATAAAATTTCATAGGAGGAGACCACAGAGGAATAAATATTTTTTTATTAAACACAAATTAAAATTTGGACCTAATATGGATTAAAATAATTTTTTGCAATAAATCCATTGACCGTCCTTTAAAAGATGTAAATTATGATTAAATTTGTTTTAAATATATATGTGTTAATTGACGTCACACACCCCAAAGTAGTTGGCTCCTGACATCTATTAACTAAAAAATAATAAGAAGCCTTTACAAATTTCAGAAGTGTTGGGGGGGGAGTAACGAGAAGAGAGACGATTGGAAGACATAAGCCAGATTGGGCAGTGAACATACTTGCTTCTCTATCTCGAATATCGGGCATTGACATTCTGTTAGAAGTGGAAGTTTCCCACCAAATGTGTATCATCTCGTAAATACTATTGTGGAAAAAGGCATTACGTTTTTGGTGGTGTTCGATCGATCGTGTCATCAGTTGCAACCCTGCGCCCAGGCCCATTTCAAACGTCTCAATACAAATATACAGGACTAGTCGCATTTGCCAAATTTAGGTTATTATGTGCCCTGTGTTGGAAGGATAAAACAGTCCCTTAAAGAATATGGCTATAGCAATTTTCAGTCAATAAATGCTGTTTTTCTTTGAAGTACATTATCTTCAATATTCAAGCTTATCATTTTATCCACAAACCTTTGGAAGGTACGTGCGCACTACCCGCATTTAAGTCGGTTACATGTACGATCCCAGTCGGCTCCGTTCATAATGGCAACGGTATCTCCCCACCCCGTAACAAAACGTTAGATAGAAAAAGGATTTAAAAATAAAATATGCATAATTTATTATATGTGCATCCTGGATTTATAAAGTATATGCACCATCTATCACTGTTTCAACACTAAAAACATAAACAATTGAGTAAAGAGTACTGGTGAGATACTGGTATGTGGGCATTTGGATTGAATAACTGTCATGAATGGAATTAGAATAAAAATGTGAGGGTAACACCAAGTACAATTAGTTACCATTACTCTTGCAAAGACGTACTGATTTAAGCAATAAAATTTAGGCGGGTTGATCTCGAAACCAACCGTTATTACATTTCATCCTAAAGGTGTTCTTTGAGGTTTAGATCTTTTTCTGTCTCCACATCAAACTTTACGGTTCCAAAAATTTGCCACCATTACAGTTTTGACATTGGCCGGAAGGAAGTCGTCCATGGTATATAGTTCCGCTAACTGCGGACAGATCAGCAAGTGTTCTGGGCTCTGAATCAAGGTTTCTGGACCTTTCGAGGCAATCACTTTACATCCATCTTTTTGATATTCCATAACGGCCGTAGTTTTGTGACAGAGTGTGTTATTCTTCTAGTAATGATATTTTCCTATTCCTTAAATTTGCTGCAGTGTAGGAAGCATCCCTGATTATCAATGATGTTAAAGTAATTATCCGTTTTAGTGGTATCATGGAAAATGGCCAGTGGTCCACAGCCTGTATAAGCTAAACGCACAACATATAAGAATTCAAATTACTCAACTCATGATTATGTCCTGTTGATTATTTGTAGATAATTATATCAAATTAATAATATATAATATAATTCAGCTTATATATATATCAATCTTATCATTGAGAAAAATTCTGAGACATTTGTAATTTCTTTTGAAATAAGAGTGATTTTCTTCGAGGTCGGATATATTTTTCTTATGCATTATTTTGTGTATTTAGAATTCGAAACCCATTTTCACCATGCAATCGGCCGGCTTAAAAGCCAGAGAAATCGAATGGATAAAAGCGAAACAAACTAAGTAGTTGTTAAAAACAATTTCAGTACTCAAACATTAATTATAAGGAGAGGTGGACGGATGTACGCCCATGATTAAACAACACGCTATTGTGTTACTACAATGTTCATGTCCTTCACATAATTCAGATTTAAATTTTTTCTTTCAAATATGCCAATAACGGAAAAAGCATTATTCATGAACATCTCTAATCACCTGTGATAGTCATAAATGATTATTTTGCATAATAAAGGGTAATGCTTAGTCATTAGCGATGCCTTCCCCCACCATTTATTTCTCTCATTAGTTGCTTAAATAGCAGAAAGAGCTCTTACCTGAGGTAATGGCAATTTTAAAAGTGCATCGAATCTTGAACGAGGTGATTACCTTTGATGCAAGTTATTTCATTATGGAAATCTTTCATTTGATGCAAATTTACATGCTGATTTGATGAATTCCATTACTAGAGAAAGATTCCAATTTATATTATTTTGAACGAAGCTATATCAGACAAAATACGAAACTACGAGTTTGCTCATTCAAATACATACGAGTATGCTGTATATGCTCTTGTAGACACAAAATAATCTTGGCGATCGTTTTAAAAAAATCTTAGATTGTCTAAAAGCCAATGTTTTATTGTTTAAGATAGTAGTTTGATGATACCTTTGTCTGAAGCGTGAACAATATTCTATATGACTATTTAAGAATAATATTAAATATTACACGTTCATTTATCAGTAAACAACAAAAGGCGATCCTTTGCCATATAACAATTAAAATGTCATCTTTATATGTCATAATTTTGTGTTTTAATTGGTTGTTTATTGATAGCACTTAAATCTGTAAGAACAACCACCGAAGGTGAGGAAATAGATTACTAATCTTGGTGCGATTACTTAAAAACGAGTGATTTGCATATTTATTAATGTATCCTAAATCCGCTTTAACCTTTTACGCCAGCAACGATGTTGCATTATGTAGAATATTTATACATGTTTAAGATGAAACAAAATTGCTAAAACATTTAAGTTACTTTGACATATGCCTATTTGCATACGATTGCGCTCAAAACTATCAGCTGTTAGTTGATGTTCTTTGTTTTTAGTTTCCTCATATTGACCTGCTCGTAACACCTCTGAAAATACCCTATCATACAAATGAAATCCCTGTTGGTAAAATACACTAAACTGAATATAACTACATAAATGTCTGTATGAATTGCCATTAAGATTATTAATATTTTCTCAAATTCAGCTATATTTATAATGCACACGGATAACATGTATGTACGTTTGGTTCTCGAAATTCAACCACGAATTAAACGGTTTCTAATATGTGTTTATTATAAAGCGAAATCTCATCTGTTGGCTGCAAAAATATACAGTAATTATATTATATATAAATATATGCACATATAATCAATTATATATAAATAATGCATATATATCTGCAATATAAATATATTGCAGTCGGCAATAGTATACTCATCAATTCTTGTAATTGATGTTCTTATTTACAATTTATTTCAAATGAATTCTTAAAAGACTTTTCAAATAAAAGAATTTTAAAAACGAATAAAATTGTAAACACAATTTCAAACTAAATATTTGCCTAGTTATGAATATTGAATTATGAATGTATAGAATTTTCTCCTTTGTACACATTGTACACATTCACTAACATTTAGATTAAAGTAAATGTCTAAGATTGATAAGAAGAAAGAACGCTGCCGGTGACAGAGACTTTTCGCGCTCCACGTGCGCCATGGAGTTTCTAATAAAGAAAAACTCGTTACATGGAAGTTTGTGTAATTAATTATTTGCTTTTTGTAATTAGTTAGATATTGTTGTAGGAAGCCCATGAGCTATAATTCGAAAGTTTTCGCTTCTGAGAATATGGCGGTTAGTTGGTTCTTTTTTATAGGAAAGGCATAAAGACCCTATTTGATTTATTTCCTCAGATATATTTAAATAATAAATTCATCTCCTTATTGTTAATTTGGCTCATTTTTAAAGTCCACTAATTTTATTTAGAAAGGACCTTCAGACTCATCGCACCTAACTTTACGCCATAGCAAATTTCAATAAGAAAAGTTAAAAGAAATTGTCCCTCAAGGCGCATAAAGTAAAAATGTAATATAGATTTCAGAAAAGGAAAAAACGTCAGGAGAAGGTTAGAAATACATTTCTAAAATATACTCAAAATTATTGTAAGCAATGGATAGCAATTACTGGGGCGGGATAATTATTTTGCCCTCTTTTCCTTTAAAATGGGATAATATATATAAATCATAAGGATTTTGGTCCTTAAAATTTTCAATTATTACTATTATCTCGCATGTAATTTTCTTTCAAATTTCCTTTTAAATATATCTATGAATAATCAAAAACATTTAATGAAATTTTTTAATTATTAATGCTGTAATGATAAATTAATTATTGCATTTTTTTATTACTTTATAATTTGTGAATAAGAGTGCATTATAAAATAGTTGCAAATCTTTTATAGGCAATGAAGTAATCAAAATATCCAGGACACTTTTAGAAAATCTGGCTGAAATGGAAGTACTATCGTTGTACCTAAGCAATATACAAAATCATAAATTAGCACCTTTCTTCTGGAGCTATAGAAAGAAGAATGGCGTTATACTCTTCCCTTGTCTTCAACTTTGACACTAATAATGAAAGATAGCTCGTAGACGGATTTGATAAAAAGCTATTTGTCGTTATGACAAGTTATTACCTACTCTATCCAACAACAACAAAGAAACAACATTTTTTCCGAAGAGAAAAATCTATTGCTTTTTTTTAGATCCGGCAACAAAATTATGGCAACAATTTAACATATAAAGAGAGATAGGTTTTCAAATGTCTCTTCCCACTCTGTCTCTTTCATTTAATTAATGTCTAAATAAATAAATTCCATGTTTGTATATGATCGATAAATATTTGCTGTTGTAGGAAATTTCAGAAATTATGTTTACATTTATCTCGGAACGTATCGGATCCTTCCTGTTTACGAAAATAACATTTCAGTTAAACAAACACAAACAAAAGCGTTGTTAATTGCGTTTTAAACAGCGTCCAAAATTATACTATAATTTTTGCCACCCACGTTTTAATTACAGCTCAAACTAGAGCTTATGTAATTTTGGAGAAAAAGAGACGCTTTCCCCATCCTGGATTCGAACCAGGGTCCCTCCGTTTAGCCCGGAGTGTCTTGGACCGCTAGACGAATGAGGACAGGAAACAACGCTCTCTTTCTCCGTATGTAAAGGTGTTAAGGTATTATTACCCTCCGCAGGGATAACACAATTGCCAAATATGGTCAACACATTAATACGTACATTAATACATTAATAATACATTAATACATTAATTAATACGTGGGTGGCAAAAATTATAGTATAATAAATTCCCCCACGAAAACTCACAAAAATCTCGCCCCGGAGGCTTTCTTGTGTTGACCATATTTGGCAATTGTGTTATCCCTGCGGAGGGTAATAATACCTACAGCATCCAAAATGTTACAAAAATTATATAAGGCCAAGATATTTAAAAAATGCAGTCTCTTTTTTTTTTAATTATTTGATTTCGTTATATTTAATAAAATACTTAACTAAACAACGCAGAACATTTAAAGAAATGTATTATGTGAGCACACTTTTAAATATCAGTTTCGTTGCGAAAGTAGATTGTAAACTTTCTAAAAAAACTTATGTCTCTTTTTCTTATAAAAAACGGTAACAAAACCTCCTTTTGCGTCTTCAGGACGCCCACAAGGGAATCCTAATGGTACCTTTGGAACTGACGTTCAATTCTCTCTCCGTTCCTCTGAGACATCCCTCGTCGCTATTTGGATTTTAGGAGCAGGCGATAAATGCGATTTTCTCCCCTTATTTTTTTGTTTATCTTCACTATCGCAATGAATCACCAGTATCGTTTTTATCTTTAAACCAAGCATGCAATGGTTGAAATCTCTAAGCGTGGGGTTGGAATCGATGTCAAAACGAAAGTGTTTCCCAAACATGTAGTTCGTTTGCGGAAAGTTGACCGATGCCACCTTTAGAATTCAAAGGAGCTGACGTCATAAAACGGGCTAGTCCATTACAGTAAAGGGAGAGGACGTCATTTCAGAACCAGTTTTCAGCGAATGTTGGTCTGCGCCAAAAACCAGTTCCGAAATGACGTCCTCCCCTCTGCTGTAATGAACTAGTCCATTTGTGACGTCAGCTTCCGTAAATTCAAACGATACCATCGGTCAACTTGCCGCAAACGAACTATAGGCTGCTCATTCAAATCCCTTGACACTGCGCAGGCGCATTGCAATAGGTCTATTTCCAAGGAAAGGGGGAATCCTTTTTATGAGAGAGTTAATGCTAGTAGAAGCCACTGCGGTTATATCATGCCAGAAATGACTGTTCCTCTCAGCAAACCAAAGATTCGTTAGCATTATGACCAGTTCGAAGTCGGGGGATCTCCTGGAAATTTACAACTCCACATGCTGTTGATGAAAGCACGCGAAGTAAAATAGAAGCATTTTTCTGCCATACCGAAAAGTCGGGTGTATTTTCTGAAGTACTGTATGTTTCTGGACTCTTTCTTATCAACCCGCGGCCTAGGTTCCGCTCTTAATGTAACTAGGCCAACCGAGTTTCTGATTCTCTTGTAAACTGTGTATGATTCTCCAATGATCGTGAAATTAACAGCCCCACCCAAAGGAACAAAATCAATATCCATTTTTACTGAACACCGTGAAGATAATCCAATGTCTTACATGGACAACACGTGCCAATGGATAACTTTTCTTTTGATGGGAAGGGGGATTAAATCATTATCGGTATGACTCATTCACAGTTGGGGGTGGGTGCAAATAAGGACCAGTTATTTGAAGGGACACTGTGGTCATGGACACACATATGGTGCTTGAGGGCCTACTAGCCGTCATCCAAAAATTTTATTTGCCCGATTCTGCCATATATTTACTTTCAAAAGTTTTAGAGTCACATTTTAAAATAAGGTGCTTTTTAGCTCATTACTAATTGTCAAGTAGTATCAAATAATTTGTGGGTTACTTTAACATCTCGTACATTTCCTAAAATGTTTTAGAGACTTGAAGGGGGCAATAATTTTCCTCGCACCCCCAAAATGCTCATGCGGGCACCACTGCCTGCTGTGGCTTAGTAGTAACGGGTTCACAAAGCGTGTCGCTGATCCAAGTTCGACCCTGACCGGTAGCGTGCTTTTGCTCCAGTTTGACTACCAACGGGTTAAAAAAAGACCTCGCGTACTCTAGGTCCGGGGTTTGGATCCCAGACCTTAACTGGTTCCAATTCCCCAAGAAAATGCAGGTCCATTGCCCTATGGTGGCTTAATGGTAACGCATTCGTCTGTCGATCCATTAACCCGGGTTCGACTCCCGGTATTTGGTATTGTAGAATGCATGTAGTTTTCTGCTTACGGTTGCCCAAGTTGTTGTTCCCATTGCAGCAGAGGTCGTAATCTTCGAAAAACTGTAGGTTTGACCCTCATTATTTGTTTGTGTTGTGTCGTAAAAGCAATTGTTTAGCTGAATCATAGGAAGTTGTCTATAATAGAATATAATCACGAAACATACATAGACTAGACTCAGGACACTTTATGGAGACTTGCCCGCTAAAACTTTAAACTTCCTGAACTGCTTAACCTGATTTGGCTCAAGATGAACCCTTGGTGTCCTTGCACCATAAAAACAGGACTAAGAACCTGCTAAAACTAGTATTCATGTATCTGCTGAGTGGTCTAATGATTTGAAGTGCAATAATTTTCTAATTATTCAAACTAGCGGGGAGAGGGAAGTTCCCAGTATTACCAAAAATCTGAAAAATCAAGTGCAATAATTTTATACAAAGGATAAGTAAGCGGTCAATTGATCTTCGAAACATGGGTAAAAAATTACCATGATGAAGTGATCTTCGATACATGGTCAAAATCCGTTAAATTGAAATATACAAATCTAAATTAGTTGACTTTTACTCTGTTAAGGTCTCTGCTTGTGCTGTTAGCACACACAATCTAAAAAATCCTTGTTGTCCTTGCGCCATAGAAATACATCCAACCAATCTGAAAAAAAATCACATGATAGTCAATAAGTTTACACTTTTTTTTCAAAAACTACTTTTTGAATCTACCTGTTGATCCTTGTCTGCGGCACGCTCTCGTCTCTGCCACAGGGCCTTTTTATGATGTTCTTGAGCGCTCGTTTTGAATTCCTGCAGTGTTTTGCATTCCTTCTAAAGTTGGGGACTTCGTTCAAGGACTCTTCTCTCTAAAGACCCAGCGCTCCAGGAGCCTGAAAACCACTTGGCCCAGTACAGCCTCTCTGAGAAAACATTCCTAATGACGAAACAAATCACAATTAAAAAACTTTTTCAAAAATTAAAGTTTTAGTGTGATTTTTGGAGAATTTGTGACTTAAATAATCTTCAGTTTATTTGACATACTAATTCTTCGATTAGCTAACGTGATGATTCTTTCGCTACCTGATGTTATGATTCTTCGCTTTTTGGGGTGATGGATTTTCGGTTATCTGATGCAATAATTCTTTTGGTGTATGGCCCATTAATTTTTCTATTATATGACGTAACGATTGAAATACTTAACAATGATTTTTCCGTTATCTGATTAGTTAGTCCAAAATAAATTTTTAAATCTGCCATCATCATTAACTTATTAAGGCACTATCCATCCACATTTGTGTCTACCTACTGTGGTGCAGTGGCAGCAAGTGTTCACTTCGTTTGACTTTACCTTCAATTGGACTCCCAACATTGTCAAAGAAGAAAGAAAGCTTGCCTACAAACTGTCCACTGTAGTCTGGGGGTAAGTTCACTAATCCATAAGAAGTTCAGGTTTCTCTGAAAACAAGGTTTTACTTACTCCACAAGAAGAGTAAGTTCATACTGATGGATGAAAGCTTCATAGAGTTTGAAGAAGAACTATCCATCCAACCGTAGATGGAAGTTTCATCGAGTTTGCAAGAAGAAACCACTATCCAAACACTGATGAAGTTTCATCGAATTTGTGAAAAGAAATATCCAACCATGGATGGAAGCTTTATCAAGTTCTTGAGCAGAAACTTCCATTCAACCGTGGATGGAAGTTTCATCGAGTTTGTGAGTAGAAATTTCCATCCAACCGTGATATACCAAAATGTATATACCTCACATAAGTCTTCACGCAAACAAATCTCAGCTTTTTAAATTGCACTTTAATGCGTTTTACAAAAACGTGTCTATGAATGAGTTCCTATATGAAAGCCTCTTGGAAATATCCTGGTGTAAATGGCCTTCTGCTGTCCTTGCGCGATAAAAATGCAACCCACTTTGAAATATTTGACATATGCTCAATGTGTTGGTCAGCCTGATTAGCGTGTTTGGAGTACTCCCTATTCATCACTCCATGAAGATAGGTTCGACTCTCGCTTGCACGAGTCATTAGCGACTTTTTCTACCAATCTGTATTCCGAGATTTAATGTCGCAGGTTCCATCTTTCGGTTTCTTCGCAAAACTATATCCTGTCATAGAGTAACCTAGATTATTCTGTCTGATAAAATTTGTGTCTGCCAGACGGGGCTTTGATCCGGTATGCAGAACCGAACTGCAGACGTACTAGATGATAAAAATTTCTACATAGTACACCCGGCCTAAATTTGTTTGGCGCAGAATGCCCCTTGGCGCCCTTGTGTCGTAAAAATCAAACCAACCAACCAAAATATTGGCTCCACCAGTTCCCCACATTGTCGTTAGCTTTCCGTTTATGCGTTTGTTTCATTCAGCGATGCTTTGCGAATCATGAAAGTATTTTTATTCGTTTGCTCATATGATTTACGTACCAAAAGTGTGCTGTGGGATAGCTGAGACGTGACAGACTACTTGACGTGACCAGTCCACGATGTTTTTCCATACAGCAAAGATTATTGTGAATTGAACTTTGACCAAAGGATCTGGTGGTTACTATTTTATTCTTAAAAAATGAAAACTCTCAGGTAGAATAAAATATATTTTTTGAAATTTAATTTCCACGATTTTTTTTAAATAGCCGAAACCTAAAAATAGATTTGTCAAATATTTATAAACTTGTGAATAAATTTCCATAACTTGAAAATCAAGAGAGAAAAGGATTTTACTTCCATGGTTACCTACGTTTCGAGTTAACTACGTTTCAGGTTATTGTAGTTCAATGTGTATTTAAAGGGCAATTGAAGCTATCCTTCCAGTTTTCCAAGAATTTTGAGTCTTCAGTATTCGAGTTACCGATGCTTCGATTTATATTTTCAAATACATGTATGCATTTATGAATTTAAAAACAACTTAACTTGGTTAAATGAACAAAAATCAGATTTAATAAGAAATAACTATGGCGTACCACAGCGGTCTATATTGAGACTGCTATTATTTTGCCTTTATGTAATATTTTTAATACAGCAGAGGAAGGGAAAATTACTCTCTTTATGGATGATACAAGTACAACAACACAGGATAGAGATCAGGAGAGGTTGCTGGATAAGACAAGGGAAGAAGTTGTGAAAATAGGAGAATGGTTCACAAATAATGAATTAAAAGTAAATGGTAAAAAAACAAACATAGAGATATTCAAAAATAAAAATATAGAAAAACTAGAAAATGGATGGAATATATCAATAAATGGTGAAATCACAAATATAATTGATAAAATAGATTTCTTGGGAGTAACAATAACAAGGGACTTAACATGGAATGAACATGGAGGCAAAATATCTAAGAAGATAAGTAGAAGTATGGGGTTAATTAAAAAAATAGCAAGGATATTACCTAAAAACACACCAATTGAATTATACTATGCATTCGTTTATTGTCATCTTATGTACTGTAATTGTGTTTGGGGAAATATGGGTAAAGCAAATCTGAAGTTAATAGAAAAAATTCAGAGTGAACTCCATGCAACACTGTATGGTAACCAGGAGTGGGATTGGAGAGTCATATTGGAAGAAACTGGTATTATTCCAGTAAGCAAATTATACGCATATTGTATACTGAACAAAATGTACGGAAGAATCCAAAATAAAAGATTTAATGGAATAATAAATATAAAATATATACAATATTGAACGAAGGATCAATATTGAAAGCAGATTAAATACTACATGTATCTAAAATAAGAAAAGAAAAAAGCAGAAATAACGTAAAATATAGAGGACCTAAATTGTGGAATGTCTTAAACGAGGAAACAAGAGAAATAAAGAGTTATAAAGAATTTAAAAATAATTTAAAAAGGGAACTGATTGAGGAAAAGCTGCAGGAGCGATGACAAAATCCCTAAACAAAGTAATTTAAAATTTTATTGATGAGTCACTCAAGTGTGTATTTGGTTTCTGCAGGGTCTCGAGCGGGTTATGCTGCAGCATGTACTCGGGACACACACGTGTGATATAATACCTTCAATTCTGTTGTTGTGTGTATTAAATATGTACTACTTCACACGTATAAACAAATAAATAAAATTAAAAGATATATATATATATACCTCACATAAGTCTTCATAAAAACAAATCTCAGCTTTTTAAATTGCACTTTAATGCGTTTTACAAAAACGGGTCACCTTTTTCATATAAATAATTAGAAACGGGATGGATTTTAATGGAATTTGTTCGATATCTTGCAGTTCATATAAAAACAGAATTCACAAATTCGATTTGCATTAAAATAAATGAAAATGTACCACCCAGTAACGAAGAAACCGAAAGAGCACTAGAAAATCGGAGAAGTAGAGTGGTTTCCAGGAAGTACCAATTTTTTTCTTTTAATAGAAAAAGTGTATTTTTTTTATGTTATTAAGAAATAAAATTAGCGAAAGTTGATTATAAGTTCGGTAGATGAATAGTAAGAGAAGACTTGGATTTTATCACAACACTCTATTTATTTAATTTATTTTAAAATGAAATAATGTAGTTTCTTATTTAGAGAGAGAGGGAGAGTTCCTAGAAGAGGGAGGATTAAGAACGAAAAGGCTTTTATGAAAGATAGCATAGAACTCTCCATTCTTTTCAAAATATTAAATGTCAAATTCTAATAAAAAAATCTATGCATGGCATTTTTAGCTTGTATTCCTCAAGAATTCCATTGTGAATTTAATTAATGAATTTATTTGTCTATTGAATTGCATATTTCCAGAATTTTTCTTTTCGAAAATTCTTGTAAGTAGAGTAAAACCCCCATTATCCGAAAAGTAAGGGACAGATACAATGTTAAAAAAGCGGGGAATTCGAATGGCTTGCAAATTCAATTTCAAGTGTAACAGTGCGAAGAAGTTGCAACATTTCTTTAAAAATTTGCTTAATCCCATATTACTAAACTATTAATTATATTGGGAGTGGAAAACGTCTGAAAGTATATGCATGTCTAAATTGAGAGATTAACTGCTGTGGAAATAATCTGATAGTAGTAAATGTCTCAATTAAGACATACATGTACTTGAGAGAGAGAGAGAAAAACTGCTGTGGAAATAGTCCGATATCTTGGTATATGTCCGAAATCAGCCATTTATACTGGTTTCACTCTTAAGATCGGAGTGTACTATAACTCGTGAATGTTTTTACTGGAAGCATTGAATAAGAGTTTACTAAAAGACGTAATAATAACGTAAGCCTTGGACCACGTCTGTTAACCTTGAGTTCAGAGAAGCAAAGTTAGGATAATCAAGGTTTTATTATATTGATCATTACACCCTGAAAATAATAACTACCTGCATATTTCACCTCATGCATAGCCCAGAGCCAACGTGTAAATTATAAAATTAAAATTGGAAAAATTTCTATCATGAATGAAATATTGTAAATTAAATAAAACTGAAAATAGAATATTTACTGAAAATGTAAGAAAATGTCAGTTAAGAACTTAAAATCATCGACTTCCCCCTATTCATGAAATATATCTGACGGGTTACAATATTAATTTCCCCTGTATAAATACGAAGAAAATAATGGAATTTCCCGGATTTATAAAATTTCAAATTCCCCTCTCATAACCGAAGATCAGCCAAAAAGTTCCTTTCTTCTATAAAAATTTCAGTAAGAGATATTTCGTTGGAACTTTGTCGAAACTCTGTGGATATTTATCTGCGGCAGGTGAACTAGCGGCTTCAACGCATCAGTTTTAATTCGCTCACTAATTAGTCTTAAACGTAAGGCCCCTAAAACAGGTAGCTGGCGCATATCCGTCAGTTTGTTGCCATTGTATCACGTGATCCTCTTCACTGCTGCGTTAAAGTTGAGTGATTTCCAAGTGTGTTATTTTTAATAAAATAGGGTGAAATGGGTGCTTATGCCGCTGTAAATTGTTAAATCACTCGAGGAATGAACATAGAAGATTTATATTTGCAATAGATCCTGTAAGAAGAGACAAGTTGTCATTAATTTTCCAATGGTAATCTTTGTGTTATTAAACCGGAAGTATACAAAAAAATGGCGGCTGAAACGAATACGAGCTAAACTTTCAAAAAGGCATTTTGCTCATGCATGACAATGCCAGACCTCATGCGGCGACTCTAACAAGGGGCGTTCTGAAAACGTTTAAGTGCGAAGTGTGGGACCCTCACCCCTTATGGCCCGGACCTTGCGCCAGGAAACAAGAACTTGCAAAACGATTATATTACTCGGATGAGAAGGTAACATCTGAAATCCGACAATAGTTATTGCACGTTGCATGGCAATCCTTGACACAAAGCACAGAAAAACTCGTGTCAAGCCTCGACAAATGTCTGAATAAAAGGAAGAGTAACGTCGAAATGTAGCTTTTGCATAATACTTTCATTTAAGTAAAACATCGTTCCATAATTTCAATCCCGTTTTGTTTTTTAAAGAGAGCAACTAGCATTTTGACTGACTAACATTTATTTCAATAAATCTATTTTGAATTTCAAGTTTTTTCCATTCAAAGGTAAAGGAATCTTCCTCCTTTTACTGATTTGATTTATAACAAAAATGTAGTCCCATATCTTCAGGGATTAACGTATGTTAAATTGCCCACAAATTTATCAATGAAATTGATAAGACTTTTCAACGTAATGTTTTTTTCCTTAATCTACATTATTCAGCTGCTAATAAATTATCAACAAAAGCCTCATTTCTTTCGAAAGAAATGGCGAGACAATTAGCATTTTGTAATAAAAAGCGAGAAAGAGAAGCAAATTCCTGAAAAAGATGCGTAAAATAAATCCCAGGTGTCTGCTAATTTATGCCGAGCAGTTATTAATTCGACAAATGATAAGCCGACTAGTTTCCGATAGAATAAATACATTTTAAATGACGCCGTTTAATTTTAAAAATTCGCCCCAACCAAAGCCGATTTAGCGCACTAGAACATTTTTTCCATCGCTCTTTTGGGAACGAAGCCCGTTGGGCTAGAAATTTGCAAAACTCTACCTTTCTTGTGCATGCAAATAACTCAACCGATTTTTTAACTTCTCAAAATCTTCCCTTTGTTATCGGTTTTACGGCTGTCATCGTTTTAATTTATTCAGAAAGAGATTCAGTAAAGTAAATCCTCTCAATTTATGGATGCAGTTTTTATCATAATCAGTAAAAGCATCAATATAAGTATTAATTTACATATAAATGCACATCAACATGTGACATGAATATGCAATACCGGCTCATCCATGAGATCTACAGAACGTGCTGTAATTTATATCAAAATTTATAATTTTATTTACTCATCTCGTTTGTCCTATTTTCGTGCCGCGCTATTCGTAAGGTTGCAAGCTTATTAAATTAAAAATTATATGTTTTCATTCCACTCCCATTTATCACATCGTTTGTCTTCCCATTTTTAGATGTTTTAGATTTTATATGCTCCTCCCCAAAAAGAGTTTATCACTGTGTCATTTGGTGTCCCACTTGCATATCTTATATACAGTTTTGCCTAACCTCTACATATCTACATATAATCAGATTCCACTCTAGATATCGTTTTCTTTTGATCTACATGAATCACGAAGTGAGAATGTGAAAATAGACAGAGTATTTATGTAATCAATATTTTTCTGAACCCCTACTCATAAAAACTGTTTTATTTAAAAGAAAATAGCTAGATACTAGAAATAAAAATAGTGCACTGCTCGGAAGCTAGTAGTGCACCCAGAATATTCCCAAGTGGGGCGGGCCAGATGGAAAAAAAGAGATCAGAGGTCATATCAGTTGCAGTTGTCCTCCAAGCGCGGATTCAAGTAAGGGAACATGGGGAGATTGCCCCTCCCCCCATCGAGCTGGGGTTATGTTTGTTTGTTTGGATTTTTTATGGCGCAAGAGCATCTGGGCTATACTGCGCCAAACAGCTGGGGTTATATCATGGAAAATTAGATGAGAAGTAGGGGGCACTTAGGACAAATAGGAATTGGAGAAATATCGCAATTTCCCACCTTGAAAGGTTCCGGGATCCGTACTTGTTTTCCTTTTGTGTACATTTATCATTATTAAATTACTAATAATTCTACAGTGCAAGATACTTAAATCATTAGAAGTAGTACTAGATTATGTTCGTAAAATTTTACAATGGCCAGCCGTTGTTCTCCACAAAAAAATTACCGTTTTGATAATAGGTTTAAGAATAACCCTATTCTGCAAAACTTGCTTTTGCTTGCCCTCTGTCCATTACTTCATCCACAGAAGCCCTTTTTCCTTCCATGATCCTTAAAACATCATCCCTTTGAGAACCGAATCCTTATAGTAGAGAAAAGTTTTGTGTTGGCTAAACTTCTCCGAGGTCTTTCAATTATTAAATCCTTTTGAAACAAAGTGACCCGTGGCTTGTGTCGATCTTAAATCGGCTTTATGGGGTGAAAAGAAAACACAAAATTTTCAAGAAGCACTGTCTTCTACCTTTGAGTAAGCTAGCCACTTATGCTTACTCAGTCAAGGTAAGCAGAAATTTCGCCTGTGGTGAGATTTTCCTTGACTTTATACAGCACTAGCGATAGCCGTGGGAAGATTTCAATTTGCATATGGTTCCCAAAGACTTTTTAGCACTGTTATCCTATCTTCATCAGTGAGGTTAGATTTCTTCACATAATTAGAAATATCTGCAGTCAGAATTTCCACTTCAACTGTGTTTGATATTAGGTTTTGCTCTACCTTTACCTCTTACAAAGTTGTTTGAAGACAGTCGCGGGCCACTGCTGTTGCTTTTCTCAAGAGCAGTCTCATCAACGTTACCAGAGTTCAGGGGAATAGCGTTGGGATTGTCATTACTTTCAACCTTACATTAAAGGAAAAAATTAACAATGTCTATTTGAGTAATTATTTTTCGCTTTGTTAGTCCAAGGGGTCCCGGGCCACCTCGGCCCCTACGTGGGTGCGCCACTGTCGGAGGCTGATATTAATAGTGACCCCAACCTCGAAATTTGATTTTGTCTGCGACACTGTTACGCAGTGGTCAGATGTTACAATGTATACCATTGCACGGCTTTAACTGTCGTCTAGAGTGGGGTTTCTCAACCGGGGTGCCGCGAAACCCTAGTGTGCCGCGAGAAATACAGTGGGCTATCGATTTTACAAACTCGTAGATGCCCCAAAAAAATTCGTAAATGGAAAATTAATATTAATCATATGGAGCACTTTTCATAACCAATGAAATGGATCATATTATCAATAGATTTGCGTACAAATTAATTCGTATGAGATTTTAAACTTTAATATTTACAAATATAAAGCAATGTTTTGCATAGAATGAAAACTTAATAAAGTCTCTTAAATAGACAGTTTAAATCCATTTTTTTCTGTATTGTAAATATACTTCTTACGTAATAATAAAAATATAATTTTTGTTAAACTATGTA
Organism: Dysdera silvatica; assembly: GCA_006491805.2. Taxonomy (NCBI): domain Eukaryota; kingdom Metazoa; phylum Arthropoda; class Arachnida; order Araneae; family Dysderidae; genus Dysdera; species Dysdera silvatica. The sequence goes on along the minus strand of QLNU02003225.1, from coordinate 40,205,167 downwards.
TCTGAAATGTCCATTATTTTCCCAATGAACTCTCTCATAAATAACGGAAGATGTTAATAACGACAATTAATAACTTTTATTTAAAAGATCCGACGAACCTAAATATTATTTTAAATGTGCCGCAAAGGTAAAATGTTTTATATATGATGATCTAAATTGTTCAGTCGGGATGGCTTTCTGCCCTAATATTGTGTAAATACGGTACAACCTTAAAACTGCTATACGCAAAACTCCAAATTTTATGCTAATAGACAGTATTCTATCTCATATATAAAGTTTGTTTAGTTGTTTAAATCGTGTGTCTTCCCGTCATTCACTGCGAATTCTTTGATGACGGATTGCACAATTGCCTGACTTTGTAGATACTTCACTTAAGAAAGATTCAGTTTAATACGAAGTGTGAGGGAAGCGTATTGATATTTACTGAAAATGGAAATAATTGTTACAGTTTTTCTGTTATTTAAGAGCACGAAAACATTGGTACACGTTCTGGAGCGAAAGTTTGTGATTTTGCATATATTTTCTTCCTACTACGGTGAAAAGTATTTTGTTTTGCAATGCTTTGTACGACAATTATCATTCAGAAATCGATTAGTCAATAAAAATGATGTCAATCCTTATTTATTTTCGTTACCACATGAGTTGTAAAATAATTATGTCATTTACTGAAGAATATCATAACTATTGATACCTTTTCGATGAGTAAGGAAGCGTTGAAATAAATAGATCTCATAAAATGTCACGCAAAATTATTAGCGTAAGAATGCAAAGTTATGATCATGAACATTATTATTATTACTACACAAAAATTATTATCACAGGACAGCGAAGTAATAACTATGATATTATTGCATAAGAATAATCATTATGAAGTGAAGCAATAATTCTCATAATTTATCATGGAAAACTAATTATCACATATCACAGGATAGAGATTAATGATCTATTGCCCTATTGATCTTATTATTTACTCCCTGACATCTGGTCTCAATATTTTTTTCTGATTGGTTAGGTCAAAAATCAGACAACCAATTACTTTCTTTCGTTTATCCAACTGTCCACTGACCAGTATCCAATGCTATGTTTTATTAGCATTATTGGCTAAGCCATTTGTCGTCTTCTGGTCTCAGTGACATTTTTTTATTCATTCACATTATCATTTTTTTCTTCTTCGTTGCTCTTCTTCATCCTACCATTATTCGCGATCCGTTTTATTAATATTTCGTGTTCTTTGTTGACGTTCCGCGATTGGTAATTTATTTTCTATTTTGTCTAGAAGCTTCTTCTTTTTTTTTCTATAAACCGAACATAGTCTCGAGTATTTGCTGTGGAAAAGCTTAGAGACCATCTGATGAATAAAATATTATGTTTATCGAAATATATTAAAAAGCGGTTTTAGAAGGAATGAAATATTGAAAAAATATTTAAAATTCAAAATATAGAAAAAGGGTTCTAAAGCACGAGTTCACATCCGTCTTGTCTAATAATTATTTTTTTAATAAATATGTATGGAAGATATTTGAAAAAAGCTTTTCTTTCTTTACATATACTTAAGAGTATAAGTGCGATTATTTTTATGGCTCATCTTTGAAGTAAGAGAAACATCTCTTTAATATCTTTAAAATCCTAATATCTTAAAGATCTTCCTTTAATTTCTATAAAAACATAGGACAAAACAAAATTCTTCTATATTTTGCCTTTAACGCTACAGAATTATTGCGTCTTGTTGTTAAGTAATAAAATCATCGAATATTAATTAATTCATAGGAATATTCTAAGAAATTGATAATTAAATCATCAATTAAAAACATGTATCGTTCGAAATACAGGGTGATCCAGATTAAACAGGTGTTCATACCTCTCTGTTGGGAAAACTACTTGGCCAATTTCACCTAAATATCGTACACATGCTCTCCTGGGTATGCGGTTTTGATTTCTGAAAGAAAAAAAATGAGTTCATATTTCGGCCGCTAGGGAAGGAAATGGTGCTGCGGAGCAGGCAATTTATTAATATTAACAACGAAAAAGTGTTTTAACATGCAATAACCTTTATTGCAATCACATGAAATTAACTACAAATTACAGTATACCGTAGGACAGTAGGTATGACTAAAAAAAGATTTGTGCAATAACTTTATTGCTATCACATGTGGAACCACACTATCATCACAGATACGGCTCGATATGTCCTCCGTCTCTTTGCTCTAGAAATTGCATTCGATGCACAACACATTCCACGGCAGAACGTAACTCATTCGCTTGGAGGTGGGATACATGTTGCGAAATTCTGTCTTTTAAGACTGCTAAGTTCGGAACATTGCCTTTATAAACGCAGCTCTTTAAATATCCCCACAGCCAAAAGTCACAAGGGTTAAGATCGGGTGACCGAGGCGGCCAAGATGTTGAAAATGACCTGCTAATCACTCTGTCATCCGAAAAGTTTTGCCGTAATAATGTTTGAACAGGCAACGCGATGTGCGGGGGTGCACCATCTTGCATGAAAATTGTAGTGTCAAGACAATTTCTCTGTTGAAGCGAAGGAATGACAAAGTTCCAGAGCATAAATGCATACCTAGAGCCAGTAACAGAACATGTCATTGGCCCCGAGGCCGTATTTTCTTCAAAGAAGTAAGGACCAATGACGAAAGATGAGGTGAAGCCACACCACACTGTCACTTTTGGAGCATGCGACAGAATGTGTTGATGAACGTGGGGATTTGTGTCAGACCAAATACGGCAGTTACGTGTGTTTACAGCGCCATTCAAGTGGAAATGGGCCTCATCACTCCACAGTATCTGCCAAGGCCATTCATCATCCACTGTCATCCGAGCAATGAACATCAAAGCAAATGTTTTCCGCACGTCATTATCACCAGAAAGCAATTGCTGAGTGTGGGCTATCTTATATGGATAAAACTTCAGGACATTTCTCATAACTCTCCACACTGTCGTATATGGCATGTCCAATTCCCGTGATATCGCACGTGCACTACTGCTACCATGTGCACTTGCTGCTTCCTGCTCAACTACTGCAGTTGCAACTTCTTCAAATTGCTGCACTCGAGTTGGTTTGCGGCCTCGTCCTGGTTTAACGGTGAATGTTCCGCTCTTTTCAAAATACAAGACCATTTTTCGAAGATTTGTAATTGTTAGAGGGCCTCTGCGTAAACCTTTTACCTGCCGAAATGCTTTAAGTGCCGCAGAAGCATTGCTATTTCGTTGATAAAAGAGCTTAACGAGTAACGCGCGATCTGGTAAAGTAAGTTTCATGACGGAGTCCTCGTATGGTGAAAAAGTGCTTCACGACTCCTTATATAGGCAGAGGATGTTGCGCATGTTAAGTAATATGTAAATTGCCTGCTCCGCAGCGCCATTTCCTCCCCTAGCGGCCGAAATATGAACTCAATTTTTTCTTTCAGAAATCGAAACCGCATACTTAGGGGAGCATGTGTATGAAATTTGGGTGAAATTGATCAAATAGTTTTCTCTACAGAGAGGTCTAAATACCTCCTGTTTAATTTGTATCACCCAGTACATAAACACAAATCGAATTTTATATACAATGTGTATTAAAAATCATTGCAAACTACTTAATTTGATATTTTATCAAATTAAACGTAAACGTCAGCGAAAACAAATTCATCTTCCATAACTAAAAAAAATAAATTTATTTATTCTACCATTAATTTAATTTGACTCGTCTGTGTTTCGAAAAAATGAATAAAGGAGTTTTTACTACAAAGGGTATTTTGATATGTCATGCTTTAAATACGCCAGTAGTAAAACAGAACTGAATGTCAGAATATTTTGTTATTATGAACTCGAGAAATTTTCACAAATTTTGATGAGGAAATAACGCTTTATTTTTCTAATTTTTTGTTTATTTATTTATTTATTTTTTTAGTTGCACGCCACCTGGTGACAATGTAGCTCTTCATTAGTGTTGCTTGTTTTGTTTGTTTATTCCCTGTTCTATATATTTAACAAAACTAACACTTGTTAACGTTTCTTTACTATATTCTCAAAATGTTTATTACTAGTAACCGTGATAGTATCAAGAGTTGATTATGAAAATTAAATACAGTAACACCTCTGCATAACGGTCACCTATGGGACTCTTCAAGTGTGACCGTCCTTTGGAAGTGTCTGTTATTTAGAGGTTTAATATTAAAACATTGAAAGAAAAAAATAGAAACAAATTTTACAAAGACCACAATAGTCATTTCAAATGCATTATTATTTATTTATTTATATCAATACTAAAAATATCAGTGATTCACGACTTTTTTTGTCAGATATATATTTTTTAAGAAATAATATCTATTGCTTATCTATACAATTCCTCATCACTTTGGTTTAAAGCCAACTTTTGAATTCTATGAAAGTTTATAAAATATTGGAATCTGCTATGACATTAGAAGTTTGTGTCTGTTACACTCTTTTCAACATCTTCGCTTTTTTTCCTCTTCCCTCTTATTCTTTATCAATTCCTGGTTTCTTTGTATTTGATGCGACCAGCGACAATGATCAGAGTGGGACGAGAGCTTGGCGGCTTAGCAATAGTTATAAGGGCTTGTCCAATTACAAGCCTGTCAAATAAACTTTAATTTTCATTGTTAATACCCTGGGTTACAAATAAATTTGAAAAATTCACTTGAGTAGCTGCTAAGAGTTTTTTTCTTGATGCCTGCGGGACATCACTCTTATGCACTTTAAAGAATGCAATTTTTTGAGTGAACGGTTCAATAACTAATGAATTATAGAATTTCACGTAGTGCTTACATTGAATTTTTACAGGTAAATCTAAGAGTTTAAATATTTCCAACATGTATCATACATCCACAATTGCCATATGTAAGTAAATGTTTGCATCTGCCTTTCGAATTATTCAGTAACTTCTCCTTCTCTTCGCATTATCCTCTCCATTCTCATTTACTCTCCTAGTGTATTTGCAGCAATTCATCTACCGAACTCATTAGGTTTGAATTATTAATGCCAACGCTTCCACTGATTACGCGTAATGAATTAGCCACTAGGAAGAGTTTAGGTCGCTCGTATTTTTATCATTATGTTCACGGTTCGGTCAACTGAAGGGTTAAGTAGTTGCATCGTAGGGAGGGAAACTTCAAGTAATCGAAGATATACTTTTCTAACTATGCAAACGTATAATAAAAAATGGAGCTCTTGGTCATATTAATGTATTGAACTTCTGGTACGACGATATGCAATGTGGAATTTGAATCATTCAAGAAGGGTTAATTTACCGCTGAAGATTTCAATGGCTGCTTTTTCAATGTATTTCTTACTAAAAGGGAGCCAAAGAACTTAAGTTTAAGCCTGCATTTTGCATTGGAAACGAATTTTATCCCATTTTCACTAGAGGACCCTTGAAGAAAGGCATTTATATTGGCGCAATTAAAGACATATTGCCAATTATCTATATTTTTTTTCTTTGAAAATGCTTTTATTGTGTCATTATTTGTATGTTAAATTGGGGAACAGAAATCAGCCGCCAGATTTGACAAAACAGGATTTCCACCTGACCCATCCCTACTTAAAATATGCAAACACTGTATCCAGAACCAACACTATCAATCACACATACCACGAATCTTTAAAAAAGCGCTTATATCATGAACAGTTCATGATATAAGATAATTATAAATTTATTTATAAAATAATTAAAGTTTCCATCGAACATGACGATTGTTGAAACCAACCCGTCTTAAACGATCGATTTTTACCATCATTTGGACAAGTTAATTGGTAAAATTACCCTTGTTGATCAATTCTGAACCTTAAGTAAAGAATTCAGCAGTTGAAATTTGTTTTTTTCAGTAGAGCGTAAAAATATTCTAAATGTCGCACTACTTTGCTTTGTTTGGCGCAGTATAGCTTTTGCTTTTTCGCCATAAAACACCTAAACAAACAAACAAACAAACTTTGCTTTGCCTCTTTTAAAGGCAGTTTGACTTCCCGTTGCTCTTCCAGTCCAGCAACTACTGGATTGTTCTCCGCTAGGTTTACTTAATTTTAATGAATTATTAAAGTTTCCAAAACTTCATTGCAATTAATCCAGATTTTTTTATACTGCTCAAGCTATGTATCACGAAATATTCTATATCGGGTTGAATAAAATTATTATTATAGTTAAAATCGACCTATCTGTTCCAACCAGGTTGCAATTATACACACGATTCAATTAATTCTTCTTCATCTTTATTTTAATGGTGGGGTCTTACGTTGAAATTTCAAATCCTCCTTTGACAAAACAATTTTGCCCTGTTTCAGAATCCACGTGATTTGACAGTGAAAAAGTAATGTTCATTGCGTGTAGAACTTGTAACACTTTGCTTGTTATACTTCCATCTGGATTAATATTTCCAAAATTGTAAACTAACTTTCCCAATAATTCATTTCCCAATTCGCCAACGCTCTACAATTTAGAATTTTTAGACGCTCCTACCAAAGTTTGTAGCAAAAGAAATTCACTGAATCAATACATTCAATCAATTTACTGCATCAGTACATTGAATCATTTCATTGAATCAATGTATGGAATCATTTTATTAAATCAATGTATGGAATCATTTTATTAAATCAGTATATTGAATCAATTCTTTGAATCAATATATTTTGATTCTTTGTATCAATGAATCAATTCTTTGGAATCATTTTATTAAATCAATGTATGGAATCATTTTATTAAATCAATGTATGGAATCATTTTATTAAATCAGTATATTGAATCAATTCTTTGAATCAATATATTTAATCGATTCTTTGTATCAATATATTGATTCGATTCTTTGAATCAATATAGTGAATCGATTCTCTGAATCAATATATTGATTCAATTCACTGAATCAATTCATTAAATCAATTCACTGAATCGATGTGTTGATTGATTGACATTTGATTGCATTGACATGTTTTAAAACGTGCGTTTTGCGATTACGTATATAATGATATGTAATTAAGTCCATAAATAACAATTTTTTTGAAGTTTTAACTATTAATTATAAAACTTGGTTTGTATGACCCTTTCCCGAAAGAATTCTAATAATGATAATAATTTTATCCAAATCGAGATACAAATTGTGAGCTGTATATTGTGGTCAGTATAAAAGATACAACAACATAAGAGTACACATGGATAATTAGCTTTCTTTTAAGGTTTTGGTTGAAATTGGGAGAGAGAAAATATGCAACTTGTTATGGGTCTGACGTTTAAAAAAAAATAAACAGAAACGGATCGCATTGTATAAACGAAGTATTTTACCATTGAACTCTAAAAGAATGAATTCAGAGCTTAGCTATACGACCTATAATTCAAAATGACGTATAAATGAGAAACGTATAAAGTGCGCTTATATCGTATATTCAAATTTTACGCAAAGTAAAGTGTCTGGGATAGTCAAAATTATGCTGGGGGAAAAAAACTGTTTGCATTTCAATTCCGGGGGATTTTTCAGTCAAAATTATGCTAACGGGTAGCTTCGGGCAGTCTTTACATAGCAACACTGTTTGCATTTCAATTCCGGCTCTGAATCAGAAAGCACGTTTTCTCCCTAAAGCCAGGGATTGAATATCTGAGGAAAACTATCCGCAAAATCCAAGATTTCGAGAAAGGGAAACCAAGGGGACCCCCAATAATCACTGAACATGAGTCCATCCTTTTGGACCTATGCTCACTGATCAAAAATGATGTAAATGCCTTAATGAAACTTAATTAGCCTTAACTAAACACATATCATATGCATGCATACTGATAAGCAACGGAAAATTACTCAACAAGGGAAACAAAGGATTAAATAATTTTTACACATTTAATAAAAACCAATTCTCTGATAATACATTACAACCAGGGTTAGTACCCCAATTTAACGTCCATGTAGGGACCCTTTTTACATGAAACATATCTTAGCAGCATTTGAATTATGAGATGGTTAATTCCTCACCACCAGTAATGTTTAGTTTCTAACAGAAAGAATGACTGAATATAACGTTTCTTTTCCTATAAAATTGGCTAAATCGATAGCTAATCGATAAAATTGGCTAAAACGACACAGATACAGGTCTGACTATCATAAATTCTATTATAACGAGCCGATTAATTAACCAAAATAAATTTCCTAACAAAAAATGTCTAATGACATCAACTGCTGGCCTATCAAAGATGAGATATTCATCATCTGATTCAATTATGAGTTGATTAAATTTCTTAACGTAATGCTAAACTAGGGCCTCAGGAGTAGTTACAATAAATTAAATTAAACGAAAAGAAGGTAAAGCATTATATTACCATATAGGGGGGGCTCACGGGTGATGAGGACCCAAGGCCCCTGGACTTTTTGTGTCCTCACATCTTAACTCAGTATAGTGCACTGCTAGAAAAAGTTGACCTGGTCAACACGGGATCAAAAAAATGTGCCTACGAGTTTGGAGACAAGGCTATCTAGTAAGAAAACTTTTCAGTCACCAAATAGCTCCCGGGTCCCGCCAAGCCGATGCGATGGACCCACTGCCTCATGTGATCGCACAACTTACAGATCTGACACCAGAGGTCTCTGCTGGCCACTGCCGCCAAATCTTTTTGGTCCTTCTAGAAATTTCGGCGGCTAGTTATAAGCTCCTTTGGGGAATTATGCCGGAAACATCTTAGGACGACTTGAAGTACACTTGGACAATTGAGACTGCCTCTCGCCACAGTGTCATTTCCAGACACCTTTCGCAAACCTATATTTCCGGATCAGTTTCCATGGTCAGACAGTATGTCGGTTCTTCTGATGCTTACAAAAGACCATACTGACGATGGAGATAGCCATTTTCTTCCGACTTTCTGGAACGTTCTTTATTCTGCTGGAAAAGTGGCTGGCGAGGCATAATGAATGTAGGTGCTTTGACTTGACCACCCAAGTGTAGAATAAAAGTGAAGGAAAGGATAGGGTGGGGTTTCTAATCTCGAACCATAGACGAAAGGATAGATAAATAAAATACTAGAATAATTGATTAGATTAAAAAAAGTAAAATAAAGATTATTAGATAAATAAAAGTAAAGAATTTAATTAAAGGAAATACTGATGGATATTAGTTACTAATTAAAAATATGATAAAAGGTTCGCCCAAAATGTACACGATGGTTGAGAATAATTTTCTGCTGATGATTACGTTTCACAATATTTCACATATATTACGTTCATATTCACATAATTTATATGCACATCGTTTGCGAGGCTGAAAGAGAAAAGGTTAATAATGTCTTACAAGCTTATTTAAAAAGTCTATTCAGAAGGCTGGCCGCTTCATAGAATCCTCATGAATATTGGGTTTATTAAAACGCGATTACTGGCCGAAGTCCTTTATTTAAACTTTCAGGAATCGTAAATTGGGTCATCTGTTTGTTGTCCCACTGCATTTATATCAGCTTCAAAGAGGCCCGGGTTATTGGAAAAACCACTTATGCTTGTGAACTATTCATCACCTCAGTAAGGTGCAAGTAGGTTAGGGACTATAGTAATGCTTATCGTCTTCCATTATTAATTACTCCACTGCATAACGTTAAGGGATGGTAATTATTAGGTTGTCGTTCATCAGGCAGTTGCTCCAATTGATCTCTTTTCCTAAAAACAATCAAAAGAAGGCGGCAGAATCGAATAATATTTACAATGTGTGAATTTTTGTGTCTCACGGTATACTATGTAGAAATTTTATGAACTGAAAAGTGTATTAATTATATAGGATGATGTAATGAAGCCACCCATATATTTAAATAATTAAAAAGTATAATTTTCATAAATTTTTGCGACACAACACTAGGTCTAAAAAGTTCGGATTTCTCGAAAATTTGTAGATTTCGGCACTGCATAACCTTTGGAGTCCTTGCGTCGTGAAGACACGAAACAAAAAACTTTTCATTTTGTATTAAAATTCAAATAAATTTTCGTAGATACAGACGGATGCCCCCTCCTTTTTTTTTGGTTGATTTTTATTTAATATCCTCATTACAGATGAAAAATTCCAATTTCTCACGAAGACAATCCAATTTATAGATTTTTTCGACATATATAAATATATAAACCGTTTTTTACTGTAATGACCACTAAGATGCGAAAAAACTTCGAGAGATGTAGAAATTTGGGATATCTGGAAGTTTGATGTAAAGATATTCTCTTGAATTTTTAAGTTCAATATTTTCATGATGGTGTGCTATAATTATGCCACTGCATCATTTTTATGTTAATTTATCGTTAATGTCGATACGTTTTGCAACACTAATACGGTAATTTTAGATATATACATACCTATATGTCAATGAAAATTTTTATATCAATGCATTAATATTTTACGTTAACATGCTACTTAAAATTCAATGTATCTTCTGAAAATTTTCATTCAGTGTGATTTAAAATGCAAAATTTATTTTCTTTAAATTGAAAGACCAACATTAATATAATTTATGGAGATTTCGGTTATAATCACGTACATTTAATCATTTTTTGCCAACATGATAAAAGTTGTTAAAAATGATAAATAATAAGACAGAACTATCGACAAATGATGAGTCAAATTAAGACATACACAGAAAGGGGAGAATATTTAAATTTTATTAATCACTAATTCCAGAATAAAAAATGCAAGGTGTTAATAAAAGGAAACATTTACAGTTGCAAATAAGCCCTTAATTATAGAAAAATAACATGGATGTTTTCAAAAAAGATCCAAAATTGCCAAAAATTTATAATTCAAAGTAAAGTATTCGAGAGAGATGGCACATAACCGTTAATTAAAGAAGGACATTAAGTTGTTCGCGAAAACTTGACTTAAGACTTGAAGATGAAGATGAGATAAGTGAAAAACGAACAAATGTGAAAGAAGTAAAAAGCCAAAAGCAGAGACATTAAAAATGCTATTAAATAGGAGAAAGCAGAACACACAAACGGAGATTGCATAATTAGAGACGACTTCTTGACAGACGAAAAATGTCCTAAAAATACAGATCGGGAGACTGCAGCGGAATAAAACAAATTGTAGATAATAGATTTATTGGGAGAGAAATGGTTTCTAACGACCAGGCAAAAACCGGAACCAGATAGAAATAAATAAATTAGATGCCCAAGTCCACTATCTTTATTTAGCGTATGTTTGTTTGAAACCCCAAGTTCTCATAAGAGTAGTGGAAAGACATTGGGTGTTCTGCCACTAACACGTCTATTTAAATATTCCTTTACAGCCTAAGCGTACGCAGAAAGTTCGTAAGGGTGGGGGGTGGTTATGGGCTCAGTGGGGAGATGATGGAGATACAACTCACATATTCCTATGTTAAATATACAAAATTTCATTGCAATGGGGGTTACAACCTCCCATCAACACATCCCTGCGTACGCCAATGCTTTACAGTTTCCTGAAATTTCATGCATATTTTAACATAGTCATCATTTTGACCATTGCCAATACACCACATGATGAATGTCGCTCTCTACAAACTGTTTCTAACTAAGCTGGTTTTGGGCTTTTGGTGCCTATTGATTCCAATGTAATTAATAGTATCCCCAATCTATCTAATCTTCGGTCTTTCTACGAGCGTTTAATCTCGATTAAAATCTATTCACGTAGCAGTTTAGCTCACCTTTGATCGTTTCTTCTATCTACATACAGGGGCAGACTGGGCCTTCCCAAAGTGCGCATACCTTGGGTTATCAGAGGTTGTGAATCCTTGCCCATTCCGAGGCGTGAGGTCTGTCGCTCGTCAGGAAGCCCCGGTCCGGTTGGCCAACAGCACAGTCCGCCCCTGGCTGCATGAGTAACTTATTTCCATTTTAACCGCGCTACTTAAAGTCATCATAAAATTTGGTTCGTTCTCTTTTCAAATACGAACCTTCCGACCACCTCAAACAAAACCAAATATTTGCCGCTCTCTGTTGCACTACACCAGTTGAAATTTTTAAGTGCCTTTTATTGTCAAAGACATACACACACAGAATTACATTTACTACATATAATCGTAAGTATGCAATATCAGTCAATAATCTCAATGTAAGAAGAGATTTTCTATTCTTACCAACTACAAGAACCTTGTTGATGTAAATGATCGAAGACCGTATTTTTCGAACTGAAAACTAACATACATTGGTTTCAAAATTACTTCGCAATGTTAATGTGATATATAAGATTTAGAAACAGCAACTCTAAAATCGCAATCGAGATTGACGGGTTTCAAAAACTGCCGCCAACTGAACACATGATGTACTGCAGTTTACATCTTCTCTTGAAAAGAAGAAAGCAAAGGAGTGCTTCCAAAAATAAATCGCGTATATTACACTCTTAATTTTTAATATATGCAAGCGTAATTTTTCACATAATTATTCAAACTAATATATATTTTAAGTAATAAATTTCAGGCTGCCCTTCATAATTTCTATACAGAAATATTATGTACGCCACGGGTACAGGAAAAGTTATTTAATCTCCTAATGTTATTCTGGAATATTCCAAAAGTGGCAAGTCCTCTACCGAAGTACATGAGGTGTTCCTCAGCGAAGTACTCAAACCGAACGTAACATCAAAAGTTCTATTAATTATGGATTCGTGGACAGGTCAAATGGACGAAAATATAGTTGATGATAAATTTAGTCAAGCCAGTCTTTCAGAGCAATCGAAATTGATGATTACACCACCTGGAGGGATAGCACTCATACAGTCATACGACGTATATTTTTTTCTTCAATGGAAATATTTCGCTAAACGCTTAACACGATTTTGCCTTTTGCATTATTATGATCATGTAAGTTTCTCAGAAACGAATAACACAACAAAACTGCATTCACTCATTCACAATCAGCTGTCTTCCCCAAAATTCCGTAATATGATAATCTATGCTTGGTGGAAATCAACGTACCAGGTACCCAAGCCTGAAAAATTCTTCAATGTGCAAGAAATTTGTTTTAATTTCACGGACCAAGTGTGTCACGAAATGGACTGTGATGTCAGTTCATTCATTTGTTGCAGTCATTGCTCAAAGTTATTATGCTTTCTCATTTTTCATTGATTTTCATTTCCATTAAAAGCGTTTTAGGTTCATAACAACCAAGAGTACAGTTG